>VZSR01001299.1:620492-761356 GCA_013398615.1 Brachypodius melanocephalos | reverse complement strand
ACCATTACAGTTTTATAAGTCCTTGATTATAGACAGTAACAAATTTCCTTACATAGCATATGGATTTTAAATAATTTTTACAGAGTTTCTCTTTGTAGGATGATGTTGTGAGTGTTTGCTTAAGAGTATTAAAAAAAGGAGTATGAAGAGTATGAAAAGAGTATGAAAACTGATTCTCAAATGTCTATAGCTTGAAAGAATGTTATGTAACATAACAAGAAATTATCCAGTAATCTGTAATTTTGGTGGGGTGAGACTAGAATATCTACATTTAAAGGAGAACCTCCTACACAACTATTTCTACTCAAGGCTTATCGTCTTGTACATGTAATTTCTTTTGAAGCCTGTTACTAATTTAATATCATCATAAGAGAGTAAAATTTCACCATAAAATAACTCTCAATATTCAACAAATTTCAACAATTTTGTCCAAATCTCTAAGAAATTTTATAAACAGTGTAGGTTTACATAAAGCTTTAAACACACCCATGTTAAAATGTCTTAACCAATTTGAACCATGTGAAATCTTGTTATAAGGAGTTAATATAAGGAACTGTTCAAAGGAGGGAGTGGATATAGTAGAAAGAAAAAAAAGAATAAGTTTTACTATTTGCTTTCCCAGAAAATAAAATTAACTTACCACATCAAAGATATGCAAAACCCAGAAGACTAAATTAGGTAAAAAATCTTGCAGAAAATACAAGATGGTTTTTGAAGCTTGAGTCATAACAAATATGTTCATATAACCAAGTAAAATTATTGGTGATCCTAATTTTGTTGCCTTCCAGTTCCAGAAATTCTTTTCCAGCATACTTCCAGGTCTTTGCTGTGTAGTCCCTCCCCACTCTGTTAGCTAGATGACTTGCTGGAAGAGGATATAAAACTCCTACAGATGCTATAGAACTATAATTTCTATATTTTATAATATAGAACTATGTGGCTATAATTTCCTTATTCCCTGGGGATTCCAGTCTGCTCTGCTCTTGGGCTTTTCTTTTTTCTTTTTGCTCTGACTTCATCTTTTGCACATGACCCCATTTCCCTTCTGATATCTTTTGAACCTTCAACACATTTTTCTTGCTCTGTTTCCATCACTCATTCTGCACAAATAATTTAACTGCATCATCCTTTCTCCATCAATCTCCAACACCCTACCTGTAGCTGAATATCATTCCTTTTCTTTTGATCATATCTGGTCTTTCTTAATTTTAGTCTAACACTTTTTATGGCGATTCTCTAGACCAGTAGGGCAAAACACCAAAGGGAGAGAGGAAATGAAATCTCAGGAGAAGCACCAACAGTTTCCTACAGATTGGTTGCTGTCAGTCTTCTCAATATTCATTTTTGTCCTTCATGTTCATGCAGACACTGTTCTGAGAGATAGTAGAAGGAAGCCACTGATGTTTTATGAAGTGAGGCTTTCAAGAGATGCAAAGTTGAGTACTTTTAAGTATATCTTGTAGAGATGTCAAAACTGTAAAGTGACTGTCTCCCACATGTGAGGTCATTGCTTCTTTCTCTGCAAGTAAAGAGGTATTGATAGGTCTTTAGCAATCAGTCGATAGGGTAGCAACAAAAAAATTATCTTACATTATCTTCCTTTTACCTGAATTCCACAGCTGCCTCACCTGAACTAAGCCTCAGATATTTCTTTACTGCCTAGAAGAAACTGGCAACATTTTCTTTCTTGAATGATGTGAGAAATAACTGGAATAGTTTTGATAAAATTTCCCATCACTGAAATGTTCAGCATAAACAGTTAAAATTGGGCAAGGTTATAAACAGTTGAAAATGCATCTTCATAAAAGGAAGGCTCAAGCTCATGATTTACACAATACAACAGCGTGACACAATGTATTGTTCTATAGCATGAATTACAAGCTAAATTTTAAGAGCTGTTGTTTGAATGGGAAGATGGAGGGGAACATGAAGAAAGTCCCTCCTATAAACCTGCACACACTGTGGTCAGAATCTCAGTGTCCTTACCTTGAGAACCTCAGGTGCAGCCAGTGACTCTTCCTGTACTGCTTGGCAGTCAAGGGTTTGCAGGAGGACAAGAGCATAAATAAGAATCAGTTCTGTGTCTTTTCTGACCTGAGCCTTAGGAGAGAGGGCTTAACAGCCCACCTGCCCAAGTCTTTAGTGCAGATACAGCTGCGAACTATTTCTATTCATATCCAACTATTTCTATTCCTACCCATATCCTAGAAGAAGATTTTGAAAATTAGAATGTTTCTGATTAAATAAAAAAAGAGATACATTAGTGCCACTGGTTTCTTTTTCACTTGTCTTAAGTCTTAAGCTACATGTTTAAAAAAATGTTATGCACATTCTGGACACTCATTCACTCCTTTTGAATGTCTAGTTATACATTTGCATATTTTTAAGCATTTTAAAATTATTTTCCAATTTCCTTTTTTTAAATCACCTGCTTCAAAATTGTCTTTTTAAGGTTTTGTTTTCTCTTTGTGGTCATTAGTGGCATGCACATAAATTTGAATGTGAAAGTGTTGTCAGTGCATACAGGACACAGAGGGCTTGAGGCTGCTCCTTTAACGGTCTCAGTGAAAATCCATAGTGTCAAGTGATTTGTAAGACATGTGTGATCAATAATTTGTCAGCACAAAACCTATAGCCATTTTCTCCATTGCAGTATTTCCCAGAAAATACAACAGACACAGCTGTGCTTAATGCAATTTTACATGAGGGATGTCTATAAAAGGTTTATTGAGGCCTAAATTTTAAAAAATATAAATAATTTGTGTTGCACCAAAAGTAAAGGTAAGATGAAGAACAGTTTCTGGATGTTGCTATTTAATTACCTTTAATAGAAATCAGTAGCTGAATTCTAGAGTATCTTGAAGCCTGTTCTTGAAGCACTGGATAAAATACTGGGGAAGTGTCCTTGATTTTCAGATGGTTTATGGAGTTTAGGAGCACTGCATTTGTATTGCAAAGTTCTTAATGAGGCTTTGATCATATTGCAAACCTTCTGAGCAGTCACTAATATTTGAAGACACGTCACTAGGGTTAATATTAGACACGGTTTTATCATTTTCCATAAAATATTAACTATTTATTATGAAAACAGTATTCTGTATTCTCGTGCATCTAAACCATGCCTATGCATTTTAAAGGTTTACCGATAATCTATACAATTGTACCATTGAAATGGTGAGGCTCAGTTTAAGCTATGATTAAAAGTATTAGTAATTCTAGTAGAAAAATAGAGCTTTGAAGGTTTGTCCTTCCTGAGCCTTCATCACAGCAATTAAGTGACATAACCTCATTAATCTGCAGTAAAAGTAGTGTACTCTTTTGACATATCTTTAACGATATAATGGGTTGGTTAAATGAGACTTTAAGGATCATCTAGTCCAACCCTCCTGCCGTGGGCATTGATACCTTCAACTAGACCAGGTGGCTCAAAGTCCCATCTGATGTGGCCTTGTATATCCAGATTTGCCCAGATCAGGATGAATGTTCTACAGAGTGGCATTCATTTTTTAACTAATGGAATACAGCCCTCAGTATAACTGGAGAGGCACAGACAGTTTATCTTCATGGGATGTGTAGTCCAGAGGAGGGTGGGGAGTGGGGAAATACATGTATGGGAGGAGTCTCTTTGTCCATGTAAGAGACTGAAAACCTGAGATGTTTGTGAAAGCAGTTCCAAGGGTTTTGGCTACAGGAAGAAATGCCACTGGCTTGGAATGGATTACTTAGCAGAATGAAGAAATATTTTGAAAGGACCCATATGATAAACTATCTAATTTACCTTTGATCTTGAAAGCTGCATTTGTCTGCTATTTCTTTTCTCCATCTATTGTTTTCAGCTCCCACTGGTTTTGTCAGGTCTGCTATTAGACATGTAAGCTCCTAAGGGCCTGGAACATGTTTGCCTGTGTGTTTCCCAAAAGCCATTCTGAGCACTACTCATAAATAATACATTTGTGCAGTCTGCACACTGTCTGACCCAATGTAAGCTCTCTCTTTTTCAGGAGAGAATCATTAAAGACATGTGCACATACACACTAAATTATCTTCTCTAAGAAATATGAGAAGACCCCTTTTATGTGGGGCGGACTCCCAGTCACGTCAGCTGTCAGTTAATGGTTAGAATTCTGGCTGAAGCACCAAACAGCCACACCAGCATTCCAGTGCTCAGCCCTGCTTCAAAATTAGGCATTTGCAACTCTGAGCAGCTGCTGCTTTTCAAATGTATGAACAAAACGTAGTCAATTAGGAACAGAAACCATGCAAACAACTGAAAAAATGAGTTTAGAAATCAAGTATACACTATGACTCACACACTTTGCCTTGTCCGGGATTGTGAAGAAACTCATAAGAGACAGTAAAAAACATAACTCAAATAGTAGTAATATTACTATTACTATTAACATTAATAGTAATAATAATATAATAATAATAGGAAAAACACTCAGAAAGTAGATTCCTTTGTCCTCATTTTCTTAAAACATTTTGTCGTACATGTTACTGGCTAGAATAAGAATGCTAGGAAGTACTCCATATGTCTGAAATATTTCAAAGGAAGAAATTAATTATACCTTGAATTTCTGTTTCTCCTGATTACCAGACAGTTCTTCTTTATTTCCCCCATAAAGTAACATTTGAACATAGAATACTCTTGTGCATTTTGTAAAATTTTAATATGGATTGCAAGACAGAATGAGGTTTACTTTTCCATATGCACAATGAGAATATCTTTGGATCCCTTGTATGTAAAGGTCTTCCAAAGAGCTGTGTGAAATATCAAAAGTGTACACTTGATCCTTCCATAGCCTAATTATATTATTTTGCAATTTACTAAATAAAGACAGGAGCAATGAGTCAAAACCCTTGTTATACCATATGGCTACTCAGTGTGTCGTGTTTGGTGTTTTAGAGAGACGATAATATGTTTGTCTTCTCCCAGACATCATGGTTGAAGGGATACTTCTACTTGCCCTGCCTTTGAACCACCTCCCTTGGGAATTTCATTGAGTGGAGAAGCATGGCATTAGACATACTCTTTCCGGGTTCCTAAAGTGCCAGAAGGCAGATTTGCCTGGAGATGCATCAGAAAGATGACCTTCAAGGCAGTTATGCATGCTGTGATCCAGGCTGGGATTGCTCTGACAGGATGAGTTCCATACACCCTGTAGGTCAGTTGACATGAACATACATCTCCTTTTTTTATATCGTTCTAGTGAGCAATATATACTAAAAAAAAAGATTACTTAATTAAAGTAAATAGGTTTATACTGTCAAGTTGTACCATCCAGTTTGGATCAATCAAACTTCCATGCCCAAATAGGAAGTGTTCAGAGATTTAAAAAGTCAGCAATTTGATTCATAAAGCAGTTATGACATCAAAATGTCAAGAGGAATTAGTGAAGCTGTAAAGGAATAGCAGTAGTAAACTTGGTTCTTTAGGTTGGTCATTCACCCAAGTAAGATAAATATGACATAGAGGTATAGTGCACAGACTATATTTTTGAAAAACAAAAACCACTCACTAGGAGAAAATACTTAAAAATATGTAAGAACAGAAGTGATCCTTGATTTTATTTTAAACAGTGCAGTTCTATATGTAGCTGTTAAAGAACCATTTTCTCATCATGAGTGTAAACTGTGAAATTCATTATCTTGGTTAGATGAAAGGAGATATATAAAAATGCACACTGCATTGTCTACCTTCAAGTAATGCAATGAGATTAAAGTGAGAATGATAATTACAAAGCCATTCTAAGTAGCAGCTGAAACTTAGGCTGCTTACAATTAACACATCAGTTGTTCAGTGTTCATGTTTATCCCTGACTGAAAAAGGAACAAACCCACCATTTTTACCAAAATGTAAAGACACAAACAAAAAATTGGTGGAGTTAATTGGCACTTTAACAGATGAAACTAAAAAAAAAAAAAAAAACAAAAAACCAAAAAAACAACACAGTTTAGAAATTGTAAGTTGTGTCAGTATTTAAAAAGTAATGAATGAAGAAGAAGCAAGTTAAATGCAAACTCATAGGAAGTCAGGCTGAAATTATTTTGAGAAGCAATTTACTCAACTAAAAATAACCAACTTCTTTTTGAAATGAGATGTTGAGAAGCTTTCCTGTGAATGGAAGTCAAACTGGAGTTTTTCTACTTAGTAAGAAGATGACTGAGACTATAAAATGGAAGAATGAAAAGAAAACATGCATTCACCATTTTCCATTCAGTATTAAGTGCATCAAAAATACCATGATGATGAAAATTTTAATACAATTAAAATAATTCTTTCCATCCAATTCATAATGAAATTAAGAATTTTCTTGCCACAGCATGAGGTGAAAAATAAGGTGATAAGGTGAAAAATACAGGTGGATTCAGAAAAAAAATTAAACAAATGCATGGCTAGAGGTCCACTGGTGTCGGCTAAAGATGATGGCCTGCAGGCAGTCACCAGCTTAAGAAGCTCTTAAACCATTGCTGTCTGGAGTATAAAAGGAATAGACTCAAAGTTTTTATTCAGTGTCCATTATTAGATTTTGAGATACAAGACTGTATACTGAGCAACCCTCCAGTTTTGAGTTGGCACCACTGTTCTTGAGGTCTCAAGCTGAAAATATACAGCATGGAGTAAAATATAAATATCTTTCTGAATTGGTCTGATAAATTTGTTCTCTTTGTTAAACTCAAAAAGACCAAAACTGCAAAAAGGAGCTGATATTTATATAGCTTAAAAAGAGCACTGCAAATTGTTACTTCCACAGAATATAGCCACATTATAATGAGCTATGATATTTAATTTAAAACATAAATGTTGTTTTCTAACTTTCCTAGCATTTTGCATGTGGTGAGACATTGGTCTCTTAGTTGATAATTAACTCTTTTGAAAACTGAGTATAGAGAATTTGTTTTGTAAATTTAATTCCTAGGAAGGCTCTTAGATGCTGAAATGTATGCAGAGGTTTTCATTAAAATCATTCTCATTTGTTTTTACAGGTATTATTCTTGCTGCTTATGTTGGTCTCATGTATTTTAGAACTTGTTTAGGACTGAGAATGTCTTTGGCACTTTGTGAACCAGAAATGTCAGTTCTCTGGAAGGAAATTAAAGGTGACATCACTGGCATAGTGGGCGGATTGGTCTGAGTATGAAGTATTTGAATATACTTTACCTAAATCTTAGACTACTGTGTTGAATTAGTTTTTCTTATTTTGCACAAGCTTATATTACATCAAGCCATCCAGCTAAGACAGCAAAGTGGTTGGTACATACTTGCTTTTTCTTAAGTATTTACTAAAGCCCAGTGTTTAAAGTGAGCACAGCTGTTGAAGACAACCCAGCAGAAACCTTGCTAGTATTCAGCTATATTGCTCATTCAACTAGTACGCTATTAGTTGTTAGTAGGGCCAGGACATTTATTTTCCTGGATGTCTCCTATCAAACAGATCAATAAGGCAGGATGATAACTTGATAAAAAATAATAGTGATAGGTGGTTCTCTGCAATATCTTGGCCTCTATGATATACAATAGATAGCTATTGTATATCATAGAGGCCAAGATATTGCAGAGAATCATCATCATCATCATCATCATCATCATCATCATCTAGAAAGAGTTATTATCTACATTTTGCAAGAAATCTCAGGCTGTTCTCATAAATGAGTATATGCTCATATTTTCCACAAACTCTTAGGACTACCAGTGTTTCTGAAGCAAGTACCTCACATCATACACAGATAATATTTCAATCATGTCTTTTTTATCTGTCTTTCAGAATGAAGAAGGTTGAAGGAATCAAAACCCAACAGAGGTGCCCTCCCAGTAATGTAGGATCTCGCTGCTTCTGGCCAAATAACACAAGTATAATGTCTTCAGTAGCAGTCAGAGCAGATTAGAGTAGTTCTCTACTTTTTTGCATCACAGCTATACACAGAATGCTTCATCTTCTTGTCTGAGATCCAGGTAACTGCAAAAAAAGCAAGCAGAAGATATTGGATCCAGGTGACATTAGAGGGGACATGGACAATTTAATTTTCTTTTTTCTACTCTGGCACAGGACCTACCTTTATAAAAACAACTTTATTAGCAAACTCTGGGCTGATTTACAACATCCTGTATCTTCCCTAGTTTAAAAGTACACAAACTGTCTCACATGAAAAATTGTCTTTGAGCCTAAGCATTTTGCTTTGGGTCTTTAATAATTAAGATGTAGGCATAATAAATGTAACTGCTGAGCTGTTTAGGGTTTATAAAAACAAGTTCACATCTTTGAGTATTTATATTTCTATGATGGCTATTTCAATACGTATGAAAAGAGGAAGAAAATGTTAATGCAATCTTTCTTAAAAAAATATTTTTAACAGAAACTACTTGTTATTACATTACTTTTATACATTATAGTAGTACAATTTGCTGAAGTGAAAAATACATAAAATGAAACACTTACTGTAAAACAGATATTCAAAGCAAATTTATTTTCCTGATAATGTTGTGGATCTTAAATAATGAAGAGAACATATGCAGTGGAATCCAAATAAACAATTCTTCAGGACATTTACTCATGTCAAAAGTTGTGGTTAAAGAGAAGGTAAACACTCATTTAAAAAAAGGTGTGCTTTAAACATGAGAATGAATCATGAACCACTTTTTCTATCTTGGCTTTCAAGAATCCTTAAGAAAATGGGTTTAACCATCGTACTGCGCTCTCATCCACCAGAGAAGCTTCCTTCAATATGACATTTAGAAGACAAACATTGTATTGTGTGATTTTTAACTTCAGACAGGATTTGCTAAACTATATTTTCTCTCTAAATATTAGTAAATCCAAGCTGTAAATAGGCTTAAATCCTTTGATACTTAAAGGTGAACTGGAATTTACTTTAGCTGACTGGGTTTGATGCATGGATGGCTTTTTGGATGCACTATTGCATTTTTTCTATTAAATTAGAACAGTTTTAGAGATAACTTTAAAGGTCACCTGCTAATTATCTATGCTGAACATTTTCAAATGATGTGACATATTGCAGAGTGAAGCACAACCAAGAGTGGTGTTGGAGTCAGTGAACTTTATAATCAAAGGGATGGCAAATGGTAAAGGTTTACCTGGAAAAAATGAGAAATATTGGCAATCAGGTCAACAATTATCTTCTATTCTGCAAAGATGGGTGCACTATATTATTCTTTAACTATTATTTTTTTATGCACCATATTATTCTTTAACTTTTTTCATTCTTTATTTTTTCCTTATTTTATTTTTCTGGATAGACATGAATAGCATGAACAACAGCATCACTCACAGTTCTGAGTCAAATTAATGCTTGCAGGGAGAGTCACTCAGCAATGACAGTATACCTGAGATTTGACATGCTTATACACCTAAAATAATTTTCCTTCCTCTGGGACTCTGAATTCAAAACTCTCGGCTTCTTCTTGCTTTGTGATGTTTTTCTGAGATTGCTTAGAAGACAAAATAAATCAAACTTTTATTTTTAGTCCTATTATGCGCTCCCTGACAAGATTTAAATTAAGCTATCTGCAGAAATATGTGTAGAAACTTAGAAATCCAGTAGTGACATCCTGCAGCCAAAATATGTGATTAGTATGGGCACAGTTTGGATACCTGTGAAGCCCTGGTGTTTAAGGACAATTTGGTGTATTACATAACTACAGAAATATTGTAAATATTCTTTTGCATATAGTTTTGATAAAATAAACATTTTTCCAGAGGCGCATTTAAGATTTGGTAGCTAAGAATGAAAAAGAAAGCATTCAAAATTTCTAAAAATCTAGACTTTATGAACCTTAGCTTATCCAGTTAAATATGTATTTCAGTACAAGGCCTATTTTGCACTTTCTTTCTTTCAGCATGATTTCAAAATTTCTCATTCAATGGCTGTACTCCTCTTATGTAATATCACTTTACCTTTTCCCTCTCATGTCCTGACTGAAGTAAAATGACATTTATTTCCTAATAAAAGTAAGCTTTTATCAGTCATCTGAATAATTGTGTAGAAACTTGAGGTGTTTGGAGGGCAAATCACAGGAAATAAATCTATATACATAACTTCCTGTGAAAAAGAAAGCGATATGTAAATTGCACTAATGAGACCCAGCTCTATTTTGGAAACAGTTCAGGGCTTAAGTTTTAGGAGCAAAGAACTGAGGCAGGAGGCAGGGTACAGACACCACAGTGTCTAACTGGGTGGGGGCTGTGTCCCTGCAGAGTGGGGACATTCTCCACACTAGAGTGTGAGACTCCACATTTGCACCCAGATTTACAGGAATGACCCCTGGATTCAGAATGGTAGATGTGTTACACCTGTGTCTTGCTCTCATGCTGTGCAGAACAGGAGGCTAAAACTTGTACACTCACCAGTTCTATACATACAAAGGATAAACAGAAATGCCCAAGTTTTCCTATACAAAAAAAATTTCCTACTGGTATTTTAGATTTCAAGAATAAGCTTCTTGATCTAGCTCTTAAAAGACTTACAGGAATAGAAAGTGGAAGTGCAGTGTGAAGCTGAAAACTGTTTCAAGTGAGCCATGATGTGTATGGATTCGCTCTATGCATCTTAGTCTGGAATGTAAATCCCATCTTAAATTTAAGCAGTTCTCATGTCACAAAACATATTTTTTTCTATGGGTACAATCTGTAGGCCTGATATTATTTTCTTGGAAGCATTCACAGGAATGTAATTTGTTCATCTGAATGTTAGCAAAAGGGAGACATAAAAGTTGTCCAGAATGATTTTAACTTAAAAATTGGAGATATGTTTGGAAGGGGCAAGTCTTTTTATGCTGATGATATTTTTATTTCATTAATCTTATTATGTTGATATTTCTTTCCCGAGCTATATTTGAAATTTTACTTTCGTTTGCATCGTTGTAGAAGTTCCATTCATTATCTAATAGACTCCAAGAGAAGATATGTAGAAATTCAGGTTATCGGACACAGTTCTTAGCACTTTAAGGCAAGTTTGACATAGTTTTCTTTGATTCTCTTTGGTCACTAAGGATTTGAAAATCCGAAGTTTATCTACAGGACATTTTCATATAAAGCAAAAATGTGCTACTTTGTGGAAAAAGAACATTAAGATCTATTACTACCATGTGCATGTGTTATCTTTCTAAACATGTGCTATTTGATGAGTGGTATTTATACTGCATTTGCACAGAGTAACGTAAGAAGCTCCCTAAATCCTTTGGATTATGTGTGTGGTATAAAAACTATCTATCTAAATCTATCTGCTTATTCAGATTGAAGAACATAATTCTGAAATCTAGTGACAAAATCATTAATATCTTCCTAGCAGCTAATAGGCACTAAGCTCCTTATACACACTCATTTGCTCCCCAATTTTCAGAAATGATAGTAGAAGTAAAATCTGAAAGAATATGTTCTTTATTTGCATTATTGTACCTTTAGATTCCTGAAAGACTAATTTTAAAAATATTTATTAAAATTTTTTTTTGATTAATATCTTTAGAAGCAAAGATTACACTACAATATCAGAGATCCCAAAGGTATCAGACTTGGTAAAATTAAATATCATAATTTCTTGAAATAGGAAAATAAATCAGAATAACTAAGCTTCCTTGAATTCCAAAAGTGGCATTACTACTCCTGTCTGACTAGGGTGCATTTCCCAGCTATTTTTTTTTCTGATTTAGCAGCCTCAATAATGTGATTGCAAATTAAAGTTCCATCCTAAATTTATTTCTGTTGTTCCTGTTCTGTCAGTTTTTGTAGCTTGGTTCTCTATTAAAAACATGCATAGATGCATGAAGGCAGCTCTAGCTCCTCCCCCTTTTTTTCTGTTAAATTAGTCTGAAGGAGTTTCAAGGCAACCACGAGCCACGTCCATAAAACACACGGCATAATTGAAGAACGTCGTCTACTCCCTCACACAGCTACTCCAGTGGAGTTAGAGACCGCCTCCCACCCCACTAAATCTCCATCCATACACTTAATTGTGCTGGTGCAGATGCAGCAGAGCTGTGAGTATTTAGCTGTCCAAATAAAATTTAGGGAGCTGATACCACTTTCTTTAGAGCACGTGGATACGTGGAAAGTGTTTTCCCACATGAACCCAGAATCACCATTATGGCTTGTGCTTGTGATTTAACCCCACGTTTATGCTTAGTGTCCCTATACACACATGAAACACTGAGTTTCAGACAACGTTCAAGACTGTGAAGCGTCCACTGCATCTCCTCCAACTAAGACCACAAGGTAGTTTTCTGGATAACAGTCACTAAAGAACTAACCTCCAAAGATTAGGATTCCAAATATCCTAGGTCCAATCTCCCTAGCAAAGCTCTGGGTAAGTGACCAACCCATTGCTTACCAAGTTGAAGATTTCTTCCCTAATAAGTTTTCTGAGGAGAGGCACAGAGTGCTTTCCCACTGGGTAAGAGATAGTTCTTTTTAATGGTCTTTGGTATAAGTCCCAATAATGGGATTGTCCCAGCAACAGATCAAAAATATACTATTATTTCCCTTTCTCTATCACCACACCAGAAAGAAATGTAATTTCATTTATGCTAACAATCAAATTAAAAGAAAAATCCTCCAAATCTACTTTATTTACAGTTCCCCTTTCCTTAATTTTTTGGCACACTTCTGCAGATCTGTTCGTAAACAGTGTCATATTTAGAAAACCTGAACAAAACTTGCAACACACTTGTCTGGGACAGATTACTGAGTACAGACAATCACTGGTGCAATAGAAGCTGAAAAAGTTTGCATGAGTGGGAGTTGTAGCACTGTATCTTATCTGCTGCTAATTAATAATACCTGCACCCATCCACTTTTAAAGAAATGATATAGCAAAAAATTCTAACAAAACCTCGTAAGTGCTTTATGAGTCACTGGGATATTTTTAGTTTCATGAGATCAAGCATATGCTGAAATAACTCAGTGTGGCATCAAATTAGTTAATAGCATTATATCCCACAGTTTTACAAAACTTTAAATTCACAGAAGTTGATCAGTCAGTTCTGGGCTGTTTCCTGAATATGCTGAGTGGCAAATCAGGATGACTAGTAAGGATCTAATAACCTAATGCTTAAATTATTTTGTAGGTGAGAAAACTGGCTGTTTTTATTGAAAAGATCAACCAAGTCATGATCTCTGATATAATCTTACTCTTTCTTCACATGTCTTACCTGTGCTACTACTCATCTGGAAACTGAAGGAGTTGAAACAAGGCTGACTTTCCTTCTCATGCAGATTTTTACTCCAGAGTCAAATAGATGACTTTATTTAAAATTATCATGAGGGGAAATCTCCCGGACAGTGGCCAAATCTTCCCAGTTTTCACATTGCTCCAAGTCTTTGCCAGCTGGTTTGGAATTTAAATTCTGATTTCCAGCTCGATGGCATAATGAACTGCCACTGAACTTGCTGAATGGCTCCAACTAAAATAATTGACTTTTTTTGCACTATTTAAAGACTGAAATCTTCTACAGACCTTTGCAACTGTTCTATTCCCACCCCCAACAATCTCAAGGCATTTTTCTTGTCAAACAACCCAACACCAAATGTGCTGGTTTTGTTTGACCTATATTACAATGCAAAGCTACTTGGTTCTTTAATTCACCGCCAAATAAAGCTGTTATCTCTGGATAAAGGGAACTAGGCCAAACGGTGATAAAGTCTCAGGGATGAAATGAGATTAAACCAGTTCTACCTCACCTTGCTATTTACTAATTATATATGTGCTGGTCAGCAGAGCTCGCTGTCTGTCTAATCATATGTCTAAAGGTCAATTAAAAGGGGTTAATGCCCACAAATTAATATCCAGTGAAAAGTATTAATTGGCATAGGGGTTATACCTGTCCTTTTCTTTCTTTTTGTCTTTTCAAGATCTTTTTGTGGCATGATACATAATATATGTGATTTTAAATGTGATTTTAAAACACAAGAGGATTTATACACTTTTTTTCCCTTTAACATTCAAAATCATTTGGCAAATTCAATTCTAGTGCAGAACTACAATCAGGTCAAAGAACTACCTCTCATTTATTTTTTAATTAACACTTGGCAGTATTGTTAAGGAAAGCATTACTCAGAGCTGGAGTCATGTTAGCACCAGAAACGTCTCCAGGGCATCAAACAGTGCTGAGAGGCTTTCATGGAAGCCTTTTTAGAACAGCGGCTCGCTTTGCATCTTTGTTGTCACTGCATAAACAAACACAGATCTCTCTGTGAAATGGACACCTATAACTAAATTCAGTAGGCAAGTTTGTTTGGCTTGTTGAAGGTGAGCAAAGGGAAGAGCAGGGGTTTATCAACTCCTGGCCTGCTCTGCTTGAAAACACAGCCAACAGAGAAATCTGTGGACAAGTGCAGTGGTGAGCAGCAGGAGACCCTCTGCTGTTTTCAGAGGGCTGCCCCTCCTGGGTCCTTTTCCCTCTTGGCCCCAGCTGTTCTTTTGTATCAAGGCACCTCGACAAAACAAGTGCAAGTGGCAAAAGGATCAGGTCCTCTTGCTGTCCTGTCCAAGCAGCTCCTCCTGAGGCACCATCTGGTGCTCAGCAGATGAGAGCAGGATTTGCAGCCTCACAGCTGCTCTGCTCTGCTCTGAAACACACACCTTGCCAGCCTCCCATCCCCCCTTTCAAAGGAGGGAGTAGACCAAAAACTGATACACAGAGGCCACAATTAAAGGAAAGAGAGCTAAGAAGGCAAGGAATACACCAGGAATGAAGGAGGGCAAGAGAGAAAAGCAGTGCAGACAGAAGGGAAGGGCTGTCAGAGAGATACCTCTGTCTGCAGTGTCCTATAGCTGAAACAGGGGCAAGAGGAAAAATGCAGGGGGAAATGTTACCAAACAATTAAAACTGACAAGTTAGAGCACATCTGGTCTCCTGAATTTCAAATAGTTCATAGGTTAAAAGCAAGGAGTGGGGTATTTAGCTTCAAAATAAGAGCACACGTGACATCTGAAACATAGAAAGCTGAGGAAATGCCAGTTCCAGGCAGGGCAATTTCTTTGAGACAGGACACATATGGAATAAGTTGTCATCAAAGCAATGAGCATTAGCAGATGTCTAGACATCTGTATGAAAAGAAAGACACTGTTGGTATAGCATGACACAGTAGGCATGTAAGATTGCATTTAGAAGTGAACTGTCTTTTTAATAAAGAATAGTTCCCTGCATCTTTTCAGGAGCAGATTGACATCCTTCAGAAACTCTAGCTACTGAACATTTATAAATTGCTCTTTCAAATGACTCTGAGATCATTTAGTCAAAACTGCTAATGCAGTAATTTGAGTTCTTCCACCAGACATTTTCATTTGTTCTCAAATCTTCAGGAGAAGGGACCAGAGCCTCTTGCTTCAACCAAAGTTTATTATCTGTCTTCAGTGTCACTCATTTACTTCTGGATGCCACATAATTTGTAGATAGGCATCAACTACCCTCAGGTACTGACACACTGGAATGTGGACCTTGCATGCTTGGTACTCTGTTGCAGTAACTGATCACCACCACTCTTAACACACATGCTTTAATTTCAAATTTGCCTGGCTTCAGCTTCAATCTCCCAGCCAGTACTACATGAAGGGGCTGGTTTTGCTTTTACCCACTGGGTTCACAAAGGAGAAATACTTCTTCAATGTAATAAACTTCTTTGATGTACTGGCTAGCTTTGTAGATAAGGGGGTAGAAGTGAAAACTTGTAAGGCTTCAGAAAGGTTTTTGAAACTGTCTTCCATATCATCCTTATAGAGAGGACAAGAGAATTTGAAGTTGGATGAGCAGTCAGTGAGGTATATTGGAAAATGGCTGAATGACTGGGCTCAGAGGATGGTGATCAGTGGTGCAAAGTCTGCTTGGAGGCCAGCAACAAGTGCTGTACCCCAGAGTACCCAATACTAGTACCAACATTGTTCAACAACATTATTAATAATATAGACCAGGGAGCAGAGTGTACCCTTGTCATGATTTAGAAATTTTATTCTCCAATTTAGTATTCCCGGAAACACTCCAAACCACGAACCCTATCCCTCCCCACCACCTCTTCTCCCTGTTCACCAGGCTAGAGAGGAGAATTGGAGGCACAAAAATTTAAGATCACAGGTTGAGATGAGAACAATTTATTGGAAATGACAGTGAAATGAGAAAACAACTAACAGCAGCAATACTAATAATAAAAATGCAAAAAAGAGAGAGGGGAGAGATTCACATGCAAAGGCTCACTGCAGAGCCTGACAGCACCCAGCCACTCCCTCCAACACACTACCCTGAACCAGAAGAGAGGGCCTCACCAGGCTGGAGAAATAATCCTATGCACTAGTGCGAGATGAGGCCAACAGTATCAGAAGGAGCTTAGCAGAAAAGGACCTGGGAGTCCTTGGTGTTCACCAAGTTGAACGTGAGCTAGCAACGTGTCCTTCTGGCAAAGAAGATTAACACTATCCTCAGCCACATTAGGAGGAGTGTTGCCAGCAAGTGGAGGGGAATTATCCTTCCCCTTCATTCAATACTGCTGGGATGGCAACTGGAGTACTGTGTTCAGTACTGGGCTACCAGTGCAAGAAAGATATGGACATATTAGAGTCCAGTGAAGGATGATTCAGATGATAGACTGGAGCATCCCTCACATGAGGAAAAGCTGAGAGAGCTGGGACTGTACAGCCTAGATTAGAGAAGGCTCAGGAGGGATTTTGTCAGTGCATCTAAATATCTGAGGCGAGGTATAGACGGAGCCAGTCTTTTTTTTCGATGATGTCCAGTGACAGCACAAGGGGCAATGGGCACAAACTGAAACATGGGAGATTTTGTCTGCACATAGGGAAGCACTCTTTTTACTGTGCACTGACTGTGCACTGCCTGAGATTGCCCAGAGAAGTTGTGGAGACCCCAGCCTTGGGGGTACTAAGAAACTATCTCTACATGTTCTTGGACAATCTGTCCTAGGTGGCCTTTGTTCAACAGGGGAGTTGAACATGAGGACCTCCAGAGGTCTCTTCCAACATCAACTTCTATTGTGTGATTCTGTGATCTGATACAGTCATCTTTTGTACAATTGACCCTAGCTAAGGGGGCAAATATCGTAAGAAAGAGCAAATGCAGTATGTGGAAGGCTTTGATGTTTGGCAAGTTTCAGTACTGCAGGAGAAAGAAACAAACAAGTAAAATATTCTTATTCTAAATTGAATTCTAAGTAACACATGTAAAATGTGGATTACAGAAGTGTTTTGAAGGTCTGTTACTGAATATTGGTGGTAAATGGCATTGTATTGAATGGGAAGAAGCAAATAATAGTATGGAAAGGAATCAATGTTAAGTAGTGCAGTAGTTAACAACTTTGTTAATGAACTGGAAAAGGGGATTAATGTCATGTTAATGAAACTCACAAATTAGTATCTGTTGATCTGTTTCAGATATATATATTAAAATAATGGGATGGAATTCTATGGAAACATAAGCTAGAAGGAAAAAAAAACAGTTCAGGGAATTATGTTTAGCACAGAGGAAAATAAGTGAGTTTGCATCTCCATATATGTATAGATTTTGTGTGTACATAAAATGAGAGAGTAACACAAATGAATAATTTTGAAAACCAATAAAAGTGTGAAAAGTTAATTAAAAGTGGAAAGTTAATTAACTCTGATTTGAAAGAGAGCAGCACATAAAGCCATGGAGTTCTAGACTTCCTACTATTTCTTGAAGGGTCTTAATTATCCCTCATTCCATAATACAGGGGTATCTCAAAATCTCAAGAACATTCAAACATATTTTAGCTATGCAAGGAAAATGCTTTTAAGGCAATTATTTGAATATACTATTATTTTTATCTTATAGACAGGCAATCTATGGATAAAGATTAGTAACTAGAACCAATAGAGGACTTTCCTAGTAGTTACTGTGTTAAAAAACATACAGATTGACTTGAAACTAATATAATGAATTAATGCAATTCAACAGCTCTGCTTCTTACCCTGTCTCTCTTCTAGGTCCCACTAATTTAATGGTAGGAACATTATCACTGCCAAGGGAATTGAACTTCAATTACCTCCGTGTAGACAGCGCTTCCTAGCTTAGTGCTTTCACCAGTTCTAAAAACAAATCTTTGCTACAACTGCAGAAGGGAGTTAAAAAAAAATAAAAATAAAAATAAAAATTAAAAAAAAATTTAAAAAAAAAAAAAAGGAAGTGGAAAAAGAGAACAATGCAGGATTTGGGGTTTGAATATAGGTAATACAATATGTAAAATGTATCTGATTCCAGAAAAAAGTCTTAATTACCTAAGTATTGAAATAAAATCTAGTTTGAAGTAAACATAACAGCCAGCAGCATTTACAGCTGCTTTACCTCTTTAAACAAGAATGTTTAGGAAAATAATCATCTCCCAAAAGTGTAAATGCAGCATTGACCTAAACCTGTGTAATTCTCATTGTTCAAGTTCCTGAGATCTTGATGACCTCCCTCTTCATCTACTAGAACTCTGCCTTCAATGATGTTGTTAATTTGGCTATAGTGCTCTAGACTGAGATACTTCTATGCCACATTATCTTAGTTTCTGTTCTCCTTTAAGAGCCTAGGTCTTGGTCTTTGAAGTATTCTCATGCCACATAGTTCTTTGAACTCCACCAGTCCCCTCCAACCTCTGACTTGATGAATATTTTTTACTTAAGGGGCTAGAGGGGATCTTGGGTTCACATTAAACATTTGACAGAGTGTTGGTTAGGAACTCTTCAAACCAAGGAACTGCATCCGCTATTCAAGGTTACTCAGGGTTATTCAATCCTCCTAAATTTATGTATATAATTTACTTGTCTTTCAAAGAAATTCTTGTTTTGAATAATCCCCTGGAGGAACTTGCCTTTTGCAATAATTATATAGGAAGCATAAGGTGACTGGCTTCATATCTCAGTCATACTTAAAAGTCTGAAGTTGAATTCTGTTAAGGTCTCTTTCTGGTGTTTCTCTTTTCCTAAGTATTCTGACTACTTGGTTGTTATTATGAAAGGACATTTCTTTAAGAGAATTTTTATAGATACCTACAAAAACAAGAATTCAGGACTGTGGATTCTACACAGAATGAGGTGGTATTTCCTGGACGGAATGCCAGTTGTACAAAGGAACGTGATTTCAGATGTACATCATTCTTTAGGTTTCCTCTTGAATGACAGCTTATGTCACCATATTCATCCCCATTCACCCATTCAACAGGGAATTGAATGTGGTAAACTGCATGCCTAGAGAATAGGGGCCGAGGTTTCATTAAGTACCTGAACCTCACAGCAGCAATCTTTTAAAAGGGTCATGTTTGTGTTGTTCACAACATGTTTGTGTTGTAAAGATCGCAGGGGTGGTAACAGAAACAGACATATAGCCTTACATCTAATTAAAGATCAGATTCTCATCTTAATTTCTGAAACCACGTGAACACTGATACATTACATTCACATGGATGTAGTGAGACAGAAATAACATTAAAATACATGGCTAGCATGTTCACTGAGCCTAGTCATGGACATTATGGAAAAGAACCAACTAAACCATTATCCAATTTAGCACAGTGTGATGGCTATGACAATTCCCCTGGAACAGGTTAATTAACCTAAATACCACACTTATCCCAAGCTAGGACTCAAGCATGGAAATCAGTAAGTTGCTGTGGAGATCCCACATGGGCTGCTCAGTGGTCATTGCCTTGCCTGGCAAAGCACAGTAAAGGTCTGCCTTAAGGACCTCATTGGCATTTGGCCCTGAAGGACTTGCCTAAAATTATAGAAAATATTTCTGTATCTTGGGAGAAAAAAGTCCAAATCTTTTGATGCCCAGGCTAGTGTTTAATCCACTGTGCTTTCAGCAGGGTGGATGAAGGAAAGGAGGAAAGCAGGAAAGGATGCTTTCCTGACAAAAATCATCACACCTAAATCAACAAGTCAGTAATGCTTTGATACGTCACTGCTTAGAACATACACCCAAACCATTACAATTAGTTCTGTCTCTCCACTGATGAGAGATATTGACAAATCTGAAGGAAATGGCAAAAAAGTCACACGACTGATAAAAAAGATGGAGGGAATGATACTAGGGAAAGACTTGAAAGAAATAGATAAGATATTTAGCATGTTTAAATAACAATCAAGATGAAACATGGAAAGAGTCTATTCATATTTAAATGATGCAAAACTCATTACAGCATACAGATTATTTAACATAAAGAAGCAAAAACGGGCTTCAACTTAAGTAAAAACTGCAAGCAATTTTCTGGAAAGTTACAGTATTGAGTACATATCAGAGCTCCTGTGCTGTAAATTGTGTGTTTCAAGTCACTGACACCTCTCAGAGTGCAAAACTGACTCTTGACAAAGAAGCTGGGGATGTTACATCTCTCTAACACTTAAATTTGGACTTGACATGTTATTGAAGATTTTAATACACCATACTGGTGAAGACTTGGGCTAGAGGAGTCTTGTGTCGAGTGTCTGTTACCAGCAACTGAGCAAAAATTTTCAAGATTTCTGCCATCACCGACAAAAAAATGTTGCTTCTCTAATAGAGCATAAGCAATACCTTTTCCTGGGATGGGACCAGTAATGCATTAATTAACTTTCTTTGTCCCATTAAATGCTTGTTCATCATGTGGGGAGAGTTTAACCCTTGTAAGTAACTAATAATCCTGTAAATTAAACTGATCAGTTAAAAAATCAGTTAAAAAACTGTCAGAAAGAGTTGAAAACTAGATTGATCTCTTTCCCATTCCCATATTTTTGATGCTGCTTTCATCAGGCAATTAGATTGTTCTTTCTTCTCTCTCTGCCTATTAGAAAGAAAATGTACTCCCTTTCCAGATCAAGACATTGGTATTTTGTATTTCATCCTTTGTCTCAATCTTTCTTTTATGAGGCTGGCATATTTACAGTAAGATTTCCTTCCCTAGAGGAATCAGAAAATCTATGTACTCTTTCCCACATCAACATCATCAAAGAACACAAAATCTGCTGAGAAAAGGCAGACAAAAATTGCTAAGGACCAATTCCTGAAGCATGTGGACTCTCAGTAGAATAACAGAATCAGATATTACACCATCTACAACAAACTCTTTTAGCTCAACCCTTGAGCTGGTTGTTCACTCATTTCAGTGTGCATTTGTCTATCTGTGTGCTGGACATTTTGTCTTGGAGGATACTGCAAGAGACAGTGTCAAAAGCTTTGTTAAAATTTAAAAAACCCAGCACCATTAAACACATTCACTATCTTGTCTCCATCCAGGAGTAACTTTGTCATAATGGGATATTTAGTAAGGCATGAATTTCACTCCATATATCCGCATCAGCTCTGACACATGACTGCATTGTCTTTCATGAGTACCTCACAGAATAATCTTCTCTGTAATTTTACCAGGCACCAAAGACTGGCAGGTCTATAATTACTAGGACCTTCTCTTGCCCTTTTTGAAGGGCAAAAAACATATGCTAGCTTTCAGTTAACTGGGATCTCTGCAGATCTCCAACATCATTGATAACTAACTGAGAAAAGTCTCACAGTAACCTCTCCCAACTCTATCACTACTCTGGGGTGAATCTCATCAGGCTCCATATTGTGGCCCTAAATTCTTATAATAGGGCTAGTTGCCTAAACAGCTTTTCTGAATTTGCTTACCTTTACTAGCCATTAAAACATTTCTTAAATAAATGTGTTGCTTTTAAAACTACTTTATGATGTGTAGTTTTAGGATGTATTTTAGACTTTCTGGGATATAAAAAATTTTCAGAGCTTCAGCCCTAATCACACTGAGATATTCAAAGCCTGTATAATACAGCTTTGGTTTTATTTCAAGGTTATACACTGAAGTCAAATGTGCCAACCCAAGCATATTAAAACATCAGATTGATTATACAGACAAGTTTCTTACTGTGCTTCAGTTGTTGTCTTGGTAGTGACAGTGACAAAATTAAAATTCTTCTTCATCACCACATAAAAGAGGTAAATGATCTAGGAAAATAGACTGTAGCTTATTACTCATCATTATTAATAATAATTGAAATGCTTCCTTACTTCCATTCAATGCATATAGTGAGAAAGTAAGAATGTTTGTGACGAGTTTTACTGTAGAATGAAGCAAAAGTATCGTCATGTAACCAGTCACATAACCTGGTTTCATATGAAAGTGCTAAATTGCCTTTTGTGAATATGGAATTCCCTAATGGCTTTTGGGAATCACAGATCAGCGACTTGATAATTCTGGTGGTTCCTGTTTGTTTTGCAATTGTTTTCAGAGTCCTTGTTCATGTCAAGTCCTGGGTCATAGTCAATATAATAATGTATAATTCTGTTTTGTTATGGTCCTCTTACTATAATTTAACTTTTATTCTACCATCTTCAGTGAGCTCCTAAGAGAAAAATACAGTTTCTTAACAAAAAAATTTAAATAATTAATTTTATTTAATGATCACTTACATGCCTAAGACTACAGAGGTGGCATGGAGATAATGAAGCAGACTGTTAGCCACTGCCTTTACCTCTCTCCCTTTCATACTTGAAGAGATTCAGTTATTGATCTTGACACAGCTTATATTTTGCAACATTTTTTTCTTTGTGGTTTTATGTAGTATAAGAAATAATAAATCTATGTATCTATGTATCTATGTATCTATCTGTCTATCTATCTATCTATCTATCTATCTATCTATCTATCTATCCCCGTTGCCTCCCTCCCTTATCACCCATAAACACATCAAAGAGTGGCTAAAAGGAAAGTAAAAACGGCAATAACTGATAGAAGGTTCTAGTACAAGTGAAGTGACTGATGGTGAGGACCTTTGCTAGATGGTATCTAGTCCTAAATATCTCACACATGTCATTAGGTTTCACGTGGTGGTTGAGGCTGGTCTATCTGCAAAACCTCTCCAGACCAGTCTGCCAGGAAGCTCCATGAAATCTCCCTTTCTCTAACCTTCCAAAGTTATCCATGAACCTTATCTTTTTAATCTACATTTTAATCTTTGTGGAAGGCTCCTGACTAGTTACTTCAAGAAAGTGAGAGCCTATGTTTCCATAGGAGACCAGTAATTTAATTTCCATATCTTTTAAACTAAGCACATTAATTTTTAAAATTTATTATGTGTTTATACCAAATGGTTTCTTGGGGAAGGATTTGGTTTTGTTATTAAGATATATTAACTTAATAAAGAGAATATACAAATAGGATTTAATTGTCAGATTCAGGTGAAATAAATTATTTTGCAGTAACATTTTAGTTTTTGTTTTGCCAGAAACAAAATTTCCATTTTTTCCACATAAATAATTTCATCATCTACTTATAACCTAACAGAAAATTGTATTATTTTCCCATTATTATGTCTGCCCTGTCTGCAATGTTTAAAAAGTTTATAAATATCTGAAGACAAATTCTACTGTAGCAGGAGAAATTCTATCCTAATATAAATAAAATCCATCAGTGTGCATTAATAAATGTAAACAGACAACAAAATTGGTGAATTTCCATTATTTTCAGTAGGATAAAGTTCTAAAAGAACTGCAAGACAAATAAATATATTTAAGTCTTGTGTCTCAGAATTCAGCAATGCCAACTTCAGGGTTCATAAGACTCTGGAGAGTCCTTGAACATGTTCATAAATCTAAGATGTGTAGCATTTCTGGATACTTAGAAAATTAGACACAGCCTTTGGAAATTTCATGGTAGTGCTTGGTTTGCTTACGAAATCTCAGGCACCTTTTAGGATTCTGTCAGAGGATACTACACCCAGATTCCTGGCTGAATATTTTCTCTAAATCTTTTTTCTGTTTTCTATCTTGGTGTATGGAAAAAAAAAAAAGAAAAAAAAAAAGATGGAACTGATGTGTCTGCTTCATTAAGATGAAGAATGTCACAGATATTTTTTATTCTGTATGTATTTTGTACCAAAACGTAGAACTTCTAAAAGTTATCAAAGGATTTAATTTGTGTTACATTATCAAAATGTCTGATACATTAAATTAGAACTGAATTTAACTCAAGATTTATAATTTTTTTTTTTTTGCTTGGTTTAGTTCTGATTAGTTTTCTGACTGGCAATAAATTTCTGTTTTCCCTTGTTTCTGGCGTGAATGCCAGTCTGCAACACTTTTTCTCTGGTATTACAGGTCGATAATCTTTGAACAGCTCAATAAGAGATATACTATCATGTCTATTTATGCTTATTTGCCTATACTGATACATTTGAACTTATTATCATAATAATTAGGTATTTCAGATATCCTTAATGTTTAGATGTGAATTGCTGACTACTCAGTTGCTTGTATGTACTGATGTCATGCTCTTTATCTTAAAGCTACCAAGAACTTTCAGACCACAGGTACATTTTTTCAGAAAACTAAGCTATGTCCTAAGTACTAAGATGCAGCTTATGCAAATATACCCTTAAATAAATGTCTGTCTCTCTCCTCCTCACTACTAAAAAAGCCTCCAAAATTCAGACAACATAAATCCTTTTAAATGACAGCTGACTTAAATAAATTTTACAAGGTAGTAGGAATCTTGAAGACAACACCATGCATCCAAATATTGACAAAATAGACAGCTGAGAAAAGGAAGGACAGTCTGTAGACTTCGTCCTACAGAGGAGAAGGATGAGTTCTCTATTTGCTACACATGGCAGAACATGAGGGTGGAAGAGAGACTCAGGTTCTGTTCACACACAGGAAAACATCTCCAATCAGATCACTGCCAAGTGTAAGACACAAATCAGTAGCAAACCAGGCTGTATTTATTTCTGTGTACTCCAGATGATTTATTCCTCTTATACGTTTAGCTTATGCAGCTGGACAAATCTCAGTTATTTTTCTTTTCTTTTGAAGGGTTTATGGTTGGATGAGGACTTCTAGGCTGAAAGAAATTAAAGTCCCTGCTATTTAGCTCAGCCACAGCTTCCAATTTTTAAGTCTCTACTGCTTTTGGACCTGCCCTGTGCCAAGAACCGTGATGAGTCATCTGGAATAGCCTCAAATATCACTGCACGACCTTACACTGTGTGGCCATTCAGGGGTTGTCTCTTATCAGTGTGTTTTACTTAGAAACCTTCTATTTGGACAGTTACTTGTTGAGGCAAGGTAAATTCGTAGCACAGGCCTTCACAGAGTCAGGATGCAAAGAGTGAATCAAGAGGACAAAACACTCAGATTGTTCACCAATTTTATTCTGAAATGGCTGCACTGGAAGCAGAGACAAGCTTTTCTTTTTCTCTCTGGCATAGTAATAGGTATTTGGGAATTTGATGCAGAATTTGAAATAAGTTCCTATCATGCTGGAAGTTTGAATTAGCAAATTAAATATAGTTCATTAATGGTATTTGCAGCCCGTGTTGTACTAATTAAAATAAACTTATTTTTCTTTTATTATTTGCATACTGTTGCTCTACAGCTATGCACTTGGAAGGATAATACTGCCTTGCGATGCCAGTTTTTTGGCATCACTCTGTGCTAATGAACAGAGCTGTACTGGAGCTATTCTTAAGCTGTACTGGAGCTTCTTGTTCTTTTTTGAATATGTCACAACCACATAGCTATGAAATAACAACTTCTCTAGCTAGACTGTGTTAAAGAACTGTTTGTTTCTATAATGACAAATTAAATCTACTTTGTAAACTCATTTTTATGTTAAAAAATAAAGTCTCTGTACTCTTTCCAGATCACAAATCATTTGAGACTGAGAGAAAAAAACACAGAGGCACACTTAGTGGGGGAAACAAAAAAGCAGTAGAAAGTCTGGGGGCATAGTGGCCAAGGAAGTGCTTTTAAGATTTGTTTGAGTTTCTACAGTATGCTATGGCCAAGATAAAGGAAGTTGGAAATGCCAGAAGTGACTGCATCTGTATAAGCACAGGTGGTCCCTGGTCCACTTGGAGGGTCCCTACTGGTCTGAGTACCTCAAAATTCAAGACACTACCAGATCAAAATGTCCAGAAATGAGAAAATTTCTGGCAAATGAATTATCAACAGAATGGACTCATGAGTGCAGCTCTGGAGTCTGATTCTCTTGGTTTTTCAAAGCAGTGAAAACCCTGTCAACCCTAAATATTTAGCCATACTTAAACAATTTTCATAGTCTCAGGCAGAAGAAAACTGAATAATTTCTTGAATAAAGACATGTAAGAGAAAAGCAGTTTTTGGAAGAAGTTAATTTACAAGTAGCATAGAGCAATATCTAAATTTTTAAAGTTAATTATATTAATAATATCTTAATCTATAGAGAGTTTTGAAGATGGTGGCTTGACATCCTCTGCTTCATGAATTTTCTCACTTGCTGTGATGGTAGTCTTGAGATCCCATCTTCTACTCCTAGTTACCTGGGAAATTTATTCTGTCTACTTCCTCTCTCATTACTCTGTGGCTTTAGGACTGATTTATTCCATTTCCCCACAAAAGTAATTATTATTAAGAGAATTTAGCCAATATTAAATGCTTTTATCAAAGCCCTTTCACCACAAATTCTTTGTGCAGGACAGAGTGAAGACAGTGGTCAAATCAAAAAAGGAAAAATATGCAAACATATAAAGCATTCTTTAACTGGGCTAGTCACTGACATCCCTAATAGCTCATTGGACCTACTGGCATCCATACTTAATTAAAGCTGCCAGAAGCCTGCTCAAAATTTCTAATTAATGTAATTATAGACTTTTTTTTAAATTTAAATTGGCCATTAAGGAATTTTTGTGTTGTTTCAGTTCATGGGCAGGGATACATTGGGAAGTTTCAGTGGTTTCCAAAGGTGTTATGCTGGCTCTGTCAAGGTCAATGGCACAGGAACACGTATGGCACCTTTCTCCTGTACATGATTCCTCAAGGCTGGCAAAATTGTTCTGTGGCCTGCCACTGTGAGTGACACCAGCTGAGACAAATTCTGGTACGCCACAGATTCCAGGGCTTCATAAAGAAAGGTGAGCATGTGAATAAATATCTCATATGTTTAATCAAGTATCTTCTGCCAATTATTCAGAAATGCTAAACTATAAGCAGCAGGTGGGAAAGTATAACAAAATTCTTTAAAATGATAAATATGATTTATGAACTAGCTATTAAAACAAATCACAGTGTAGATTTTTCAAAATGGAGAGAAGAAATTAAAATCACTACAATTAGTTAGATGAGACTATAAACCTCAGAGAAACAAACCAGTCACTTCCTGAAAGAAGGAACACACTATTTGTCTGCATTAATCTTGACGATAATGTCAAGAGTTTCTGATCTTCTGAAACTCCATCATATTCCCTTAGGGTAGTTTTCACAATCATCACTTTCATCAGTACTGGGTTTGTGAGGTTTCTCAGTGAGTCAAAGTGGCAGAGAGCTGACTGCAGATAAATTAATCCCACGTTTTTCACCTGAGTCAGAGAGCTGATCTGGCTTGGTAGATGTACAAGTGCAGGATCTCAGGGAGGGAGGAGGAACACTATTTGTAGCAGCAGCCCAGTTTTATAGCTCCTTAATCCAGTGATGAAACCACACCCTTGGAGTATATTTTCTTTCCTCTGTCTCATCTTCTTCAATGTATGTGGCTGCCCATAAGTCCTTGCCAGTTTGAACTTTTAACTCTCTTATAAGAATAAGATTCTCTTATATCTTTATTTCTCATCATCTGTAAACATAGACTCAAGACCAGGGGTCTATAAAGTCTGTCTTTTCTAAAAGCAGTTGGATGTGTCAGCATTAAGACAAAATCTATATTCAGTTTCCATCACCAATTAAAGTTAATCATGGTTTTGCATGAGAGTCAAATCAACTTCTAGGTTGTTCTATCAGCCTACAGGAAAAAAAGCAGAATTGTTTTGCACAAATGAATTTCAAAGTGATGTTTACTGTAATTGCAAAAAAAAACGTGGAAAAGTTGTGAAAATACATGCCAAAGTTCTTTATTCTGCTCCACTTTGCCATTTTCTCAGCTGAGGAGTGCACTTTTCTGACTTATTAGTAATCACCTGCCAAAGTACCATCTTTCTCTGTTCCCTAGTATAACTAATTATTTAAGTGGTGTATCCTTCAGGCGGGGTTGGAAAGAAGCCTGTGACTAACAGGATGAGATCAATAATAATGAAGGACATATTTTCATCTTTTTCATCAAAATAAATGGTACAAAGAGGGGATCAGACCTTTTTTTTCTCACTAAAAGGCAGAATATAGAAGGATGACATTGCTGATATTCAGATGTTCTAGAGGATGTGTGATGTGGTGGGGAGTAGAGATGTTTATAATTGATTGTTTGGGTAAGTGGGTTAAAAGGTTTATTACATACAAGGTATCAGGTCCACACAGCAGTGCTAGTAGACATAGGTGATAACCACAGACACAAGGTGCAGCCATAGTGTTATAAATAATCAGGGCAGGAGATGACATTAGCTCCTTTAAATGCCTTTATTAAAAAAAAAAAAAAAAAAAAAAAAAAACCCCCCAAAAAAAAAAACCAGGGAAAGCTCGAGGAATTGCCGATTGCTTAGGCCACTGCTGCTCCACCGAGTGAGGAGGCCCGAGTGGGTCCATACCGTTCAGCTGCTGCAAAGCCGTGACTTCACCCTCACAGACCATCCCAAAAATCTACTAAAGCTTGACTCGTCTAGGGGTGTCTCTCCTGCCGGGAGCTCTGGTTATAGTGAGAAGACATGAAGTCATTCACAAGTTCCTTAAGGTGCTCCGGGCTTAGTGCTTCTTTTGTAGGTCTGGATCTTATGTCAGCTCGTTCTGTCTGAAGATTTCTTGTGGTGATTAAGCTCAGTTTGCAGCGGAGCTTCATGGGAGCCTCAGTATTTTCCATAGGGGTGGTGGCAGCCCCCTGACAGGCAGGCCAGACATCAGCAGGAAGTAGGAAGAGCAGCAGCCGGAAGCAGGAAGATGAGCAGGTGGAGAGTGGGCAGGGGGAGCAGCAGAGGGAAGATGAAGGATCTTAGGGTTTTCGGGAAAGGAGCATACAACATACAACTCGAAAGGCAAGAAGCTAGGGTCTGGGGTACAGATAGGGGTACAAACTGTTCGGGATATCAATACATCCAACATACAATAACTGATAAAGCACAATGGTGAACTGTAAACATCTTGAACATTCAACATATAACTAAGAGTCTTTGTGTCTCATTCACCTCAATAGGAAATATATAGCAGATATTTTCACTTCTCCTTGCAGCAGTCCACTATTCTTCTCTTATGTGGGGTCTCTGGAGCTTAACAATGAGGAGATTTGTCATGAAAACAGTAAAAAAACCAAAAAAACCCTCTTCTCACACCCTGGAATTAAAGTGTATAGTGCTGTGTTGAATGAAATCGGTTATGCAAAAAAAGAAAAAAAATACAGGAAAGGAAGTGAAAAGAGGAGCTGGACATTTACACAGTGAATGGCTTAGCTGTCTTGTATAACTTTACTCTTAAGAACTATTTATAGAAAGTGTTTCCTTGCTTGGCAAGGTTATTTCAAGAAATCATTCTACATTACCAGAGAAAACTCAAAAGCTCTATACTGACCTGGATGGCATGACTTGATTTTAATTGGGTTTTGGCACTTTTTTGGACAGATGTTTTAAAGCGAAGAGCAATTTAATGATTTTGACCCATAAACATCCATAACAATACTAGTTTTATATGTTAAACTGTGTCAAAAAGTTGTCATGGTTTAACCACAGTCAGCAACTAAACATCATGCAGCCACTCACTTGCTCCTCACTGTCCTCCCCCGTGGAAAAGAGAATTGGGGAGGAAAGAAAGTAAATGTATGGCTTGAGATATCAACGGTTTAAAAATTAAATTTTAAAATATAAAATAATAATAATAACAGTGAAAAAGAGAGAGATGGGAATAAAACCTGAGAGAAAGGGGTATGCACAGTATTTTATATACTGGGCATGATGTTCTGTGGTGTGGAACATCCATTTGGCCACCTCAGGTCACCTGTCCCAGCCATGCTCCCTCCCAACTTCCTGTGCCGTTCCTCACTCTCAGGGCATGGGACACTGAAACTCTTTGACTTATTATCAGCACTACTCAACAACTGCCAAAATATCAATGTGTTACCAACACTGTCCTCCTGCTGAATCCAAAACATAGCACTGTGTCAGCCACTAAGAAGAAAATGAGCTCTATCCCAGCTGAAACCAGGACAGCTATTCTATGCAAGACTGTCCTGGTGTGAGAGAGAGCAGAGAAGGGCTTTACCAGTGAAAAAATTCATTGTATAAGTATGCCACTAAGTACATCTGAGGAGCTAAATGCTGTTAAATTGTCCTGAAAGAGCCTCCCTTCCTCAAGAAATACTACAATGTCCATTGGTGTTCTAAAATTATGCAAAAAGACTCCTTTTCTTTAGTCATGTTCCTTTGCTTATTTCTTCTCTTTGCAGTATTCCTTTGCCATACCAATGTTTCACTTATCACCAGGGAATATTTGAAAAGGTCTTTGCAGATGTCACTTCTTTATGCACTCATTTAAGCTCACTGTACTGACCAATCATTTCCGTAAAACCCAAGTCATAGAGAACAATTCAGGAAAGCCTCCTGATATTACTTGGCCTGCAAAAAAAGAGTGGTTTTGCTTTTTTTGTCTTTTAGATTTGTCTTTCCTCTAAAACATGTGTCTTTTCTTACACATACAAACACACAAAACCCCCACCATTCTATGATGTGCTTTTAATTATTTTTTCTAAATAATCACCTGTTTTAAGGACTCTTCCTACTAATCCTTTCTCCCATGAGGACAACTACTGTCCTTAATCTGCTCTGTGCATATTCTGCTCTTTGTTAACCATTTCCAAAAATAATACCTCTTGGACTTGTTTGTAGCATTCATGAAAGGAGTTTGTGCTTTTAACTAAGCATCTCTGATCTAAAATAACCCTTCCTTTCAATGTTTGATAACTTGGAAATGCTGAATACAGAGACGTGATGGATGTAACTGTTTTATAGGCTCTAGTCTAAGTAGTTAGCTCTTAAGTTCTGTTATTTGAAGGGTGTACAGATCCTGTGAAAAGTAATGGTTTTACGTTTACATTGTCTACTGGTAAAAACCAAACATTCAAGCTTCAGATGATCAGCCTTCTACTGTCACATGGGAAACTGGGGTTTTTACAAAAACTATGAGCAAAGTGTAAGACTTGAACATATTTTAGTACCAAATTAAAGAATAATTGCTCGTCTGTAATGTTGTCTCCCACTATATCTACTTAATACATTACTGTGTTGCTTAAGCTCATAGTCTTTAGTCATAACAATAGTGCCAACCTATTAAAACATCAGTTTTCCAGAAACAAAGACTCTAGCCTACCAATGTAGCTCCAGAAAATAAATCTGTCAATGCTTTAATTTCTAATATAAAAAAATTGCCCTGCAAATATCCCTGTACTAACATTAAAACTAAAGTGGTAGAAATCAGTGTCTGTGGTAAGTAATGCATAATGAAGATGAATTCCAAACTCAAATATAAATTTGTCAGGAAGGAAATGAAAACATAGATGGTATATACGCTGCAACAGCAAATAACAAGTCACACAAGTCCCACATCAGGGAAGACTTGGAAATAAGGCAATTCTCACACCAATTTCTTGATTTTCAAAGCAAGGAATTGCAGGCCAGACTCACAATCTAACAGGCAAGTTTTGTGTCAGTCGGACTCAGAACAATGTAACCAGGAATGGCACAATCTGGAACCCAATATGTTATCACATTCTTCCATATAGCTATGATAAAGGTATAGAAGTCCTCAACTGAAACATGATTTTTTGAACTTTCTTCTTTGGTAGAATCTGGAAAATTAATACCTGAGTAAATGTAAGATACTTTTTATCAGGATGCTTGATTTAGCATATAGCTGCTTATGCTGTATGTTTAAATAAATTATAAAATTAATGACTTTACATTCATTTCCTATTTACAGGAGAAATTATGGGGTCTAAACACTTTCATGTCCCAAAAATATTAAATAATTTGAAATCAAGGACTACACATATTAACAGAAGTAAAATCTCTAAACTACTACTGATTAGATTTTGCTATTTTGAAATATCTTGATGCTTTTTTTCATTACAGATTTTGTTAAGCAAGACTAAATCTGAAAGAAAAGTGCTTGTACCATTATAAACTAGAACACATTGCATGAGTTTACAGACAGCACTTAGCATAATTAAAAGCTAACTCACATAACTTGTTAAGATATTCAGTAATAGATGCAGGATTTTTCTTTTTATTTCCTCTATGCTACAAGACCATGAAATGAAAACAGACTGAAACTAAAATATGACATATCATCACTTAAAGAGACCTTCCATTTTATTAAATGCCTTGCAGGTACCTGTCTGCTAAAAGTGAGAGACATGGCAGTGGTTAAGGAAAGAGAGACCTTTGGAAATCTGAAAACAGAACCTAAACCCCAAGGAAATGAATAATGGTGGAGTGCTTCTGTTACTGGAAGAAGAGCTGAAGTTCTCTTGCTAGGTATGAGGACCCTGAAAGAGGCAGATTCCTGTCCCATGTCCCGAATCACTTCCACAGTTTGCATTGGTGGCTGTGGAAAGATGGCAAGATGACAAAGAACTTTATAGGTAAAATGGCATGTGGTGGTTGTGTGAACATACATATTTTAGTCAAAACAAACCATTTTAAAGATACATATGGAGGCTACACATGCCACATAAGGAGTGCCACGACTGAAGTGTATTACATTTCTTTAATAATTTTTATGTTGGAATTCAGAGTGATAAAACAGTAGTAGACAAGTCTCTGGTATGGCAGAAGAGCTGGCACTATAATCAAACTCTAGAGGAGTTAGAAGCTTCAGCCCACTGAAGCCTATGATTGAGGAAATTGCACTGAAGTTAGTGTAAGGAAAAAGTGAATCAAAATGCACATCTGCATGGGACATCTTGCAGGCAGAGAGATTCTCATTTCATGCAACCTCTGAGTGAGCAGGACCTGGGCAGTGTGACATCAATCCAAAAATCATGTCGCTGTTTTACTGCAGCAACATAAGCAGGTATTTCTGATTCTTTTCAGGGTATACTATTTCAGGATGAACAATACACTGATGCTGTGATGGCCTTTGTCACACTGACTGTTGTTCAACTACCTGCAATTTACCATGCAGACACAGATAAAAGTTAGTCAGACTTCTTTTTCCTAGGATATAAACATACCAGACAGAGCAAAACCACAGAAGAACCTGTATCTGGGTCTCAGTTTTGGTACATCAGAGTGGTAGTCTCACACCAAAAAGTATGCAAGAGTGTAAAGTGAAGAAGTGGTTGTAAGTCTAACTGGTGTAATCAGGTATTTGAAATGCAATTATCTCTTCTGTAGACAAAACACCAGAATCTGAATTGGCAAGAACTTCAACTATGAATAGCAATTAAGCTTGTGACTCTTTTTACTGGAGCAATGAAAACCAAATCAAAACAAAAAAAAACCAAAACAACAACAACAACAGCAACAACAAAATCTGCTTTTACCGGTGCTCAAAATAATAGGATTATCTTCAGTCTTGAGTCTAGAGCAGAAAACTTTGGCTGAAGGCCGAGTAGGATGAGGATTTTTCTTCTGGTGTTTCTTTAAAAATGCCTTTGTGGTTTTTTGTTAGTTTGGTCTTTCTTCCCTGTTTGTTTGTTTGTTTGTTTGTTTGCATGTTTTGACTGAGCTATAGGGTCTTTTCAAGTGTTTATATACAGTTTCACTTTTTTATAGCTGTCCTTTCATGTTTTAATATTTCATTAATTGTTCTAGGAGTTTGCAGCATAATGAAAGAAATGCAAATATTTTATTTGAAGAAATTCACTGGATTAATTATGGAAAGTGAAAAATTTCCCTTCTCTGCCTTTCTCTCTACCTTGATCTATGTCACATTAGATATTGAAGTGAGCGGTTACTGGAAATGCAGCAGATGCTAGGGCTTGTGGGATCTTATTTTGGAAGAGCATATTTTCTAAGCATTCATACAAGCTTAGAAAGAGAGGAATTTGTATTTCCAAGGTGTACAAGAGAGGAAAAAGCACAGCGTGTGTGTGGAAAGCTAGACAGAATATGATATGAAGAGGAAGAGAAAGGAGAGAATACACATCTACACTTCCTGCAATCCTACCTTAAAGTAAATACTTAATATACCTATCTCAAGTCATTACATAAACCCAGACTGTATGCAAATTGGCTTCAGTGCAATTAATATGAATCATTTAGCTGAGTAATAAAAGAAAGTTATTAATCACTTAATCTCAGTTTTCAGCCTCTAGTGACTGCAAATGTTGCTATCTTCAGCAGGAATCCTCAACAAAACACAGCTGTTGAGAAGCTAAACATTGCTCAGGAGGTTACTTTCGGCAAGTGATCTGTCACTGCCTGATATATATTCCTTCATAAGAAAATCTTCCACCAGATGTGTCCATAAGTATGGCAAGCTCTCCCTCCTGATGACTGTACAGATGTTTGCTATGAGGTAGGCAGCTCCTGGGCTCCTTCCTCTCTTTCATTCACTGCTTGTGGTAAAAGAGCCCTGTGCTGAATGTGACCCATTACATCACTTATTCCTTTAAATATTCTGAGATATTAATCTGAATTCCTTTTACATGCAATAATTTACATTACATAAGTCTTGAAAGAGCCATGTGAAGTTGTTGTACCTGTATCTCAACCCATGGAGAAAGGGGAGAACTTTAACTGGTGGTATACTGCTTGAAAAAAAGATCAATTGCTCTTTCAAAATAAGATTGAAGTAGAATACAGATAGTTTATGAATTCATCTTCTTTTGCTTGTCTTAAACTACATAGTTATGTACCACAGCTACAAAAAAACCTTTTTACTTCCCAAAGATCGAGGAGTCAGAGAACACAAGAAGGTGCAGTTTTGCTTGACACTCCCATATGTATCACCTAAAGTAATCCAAGGCAAGATTATGTTCCACCAAATGCTTCCCAGAAAAAGCCACATGGGACACAGAAGGAAACTTAAGTTTGTCTTTCCTTATGAATTTTGAAGTGTCCCTCGTGGCCAAGCCAGGAGAGAATACCTTTCCTTGCCTGAAGCAATGAACTGTAAAAACAGGATTAACATTTTATTGACTTTTGGATGAAAAAACTCGTAGCTTTTAATGTTCCCTCCATCAGATACCTGAGACATCCAGTTCACTGTTAACAAACATTGTGCACACAGGTTTTCCAACTGAAATTTTAGGCTTTCCAGATGATTTGTTGACTGAAACTACGTAATTTCACCACAGTGAAAAGCCAGACTGGTTTTACCTGTTCTGGCAAAGAAGCAGCCTTAACCAGCCAGACTCACTTGTGAGGGAGGATAAGAGTGTTGAAGGAAAGAAGCAGAGAGAAATGTAAGCATAAGTGGCTACTGCTTGCATTTCTCCATCACAGTCGTGTCACGGTGCTTTCTGCTTCTTTCTCAGATCACATCATCTGGCCTTGTCTAAACTTCTTCAGATATGTGACAAAAACTAAGACTAAGGAGGGATTCTAACAGCTGTCTTGTTCTTCTGTCATTTGTTTCATTCTCAATCTGGCAAAGTCAAGAGTAGTTAAGGATCTTCTCCTTGGAACTAGGATATAAGTGCTTTAACTCCCTAGAAAGAAAAAAATTTGCTCTCCTGTATCCGCAAACCACAGGTTATTGTGTAAGTGAAGTCATATATCCTTCCCTTGAGCTTTGAATAAAAGCAGAGGGCCTCAAGATATTTGGACTCTGTCCCTAGAGGAATTCATAATTATGTCCTAAGAAGAGGCTCCTCAACATGAATAAGCGTCGAAAACCTCGTCTGTGGATCCTAAATGTGAAATATATGCAAAACTGGTTAGATCTGATAAAAATAAATTAGTTCTGGAAATATGTGGAAGGCAGATGGTTATTTAGGGGGTATAGTGATGAAAGATAGGATATTTATGGACTTTCCCTACCTAGAGGTTTGAGAGAGAATTTTATTACAGCACCGATAAACTTAAATGACTAAATTATTTGAACCTGTCCCTTGGGCCCTTCAAGGAAATTCTTTTAAATTCTTTTCAATATAACCCAGAAACAGATTTTTTTATATGTTGGCATATGGCTGTTAAGAGTTGTTTTTTTCAATTTAGTTGTGCAAGCACTATTTGATGAACAATGCATTGGCCAGATTTTGTCCATATTTGTCAAATAAATTATTCAACAAATCATTTTCGCTTTATTTGATCAGCTATAACAGCCTTTCTGACTCTTCTGCAATCTAGATACCTTTTAAATAAGTAAGTATTCTTGCCTCCAGAGATTTCAGGAGTTGAACAGCTGGTTTCCATCACCATGGTAAAAGCCTTCAGGGTGATTCTGGATAAATACCGTTATTCTTCCCTGATATAGGACAATGGTAAAAAGAACCAGACAAAGTATTTGTAATTTAGGTACACAATAATGTTTGGAAAAAGGAGTTCTAAGTTGGCCTTTTTTGGAAAAGAGACAAGATCCTGATTCTTGGTTTAATATGAAGCAGGTAGGTAAGAGCAAGGTGCCTCATTTCTTAAAATGGATGAGGTGTGGGGTGGCAGGTGGACCTGAAAAATCAGGCATCAGAAACTGAGTCTGCAGGACAGTCAGTTCATCAAGGCAGGTGATACCACTCACAGAAGGAAGGAAATAAACTCTTTAAGGTACCCATAATTTATTTTTTTAAACAAGAAACAGAACTTTGATAAAGAACTTTGAAGCCTTTTTTAATGAAGCATCTTCAATCATAACAATTTGATGCACTATACTTTTACTGGATAAATGAGAAAAATATGCAGCTGTGATTCCTAAACTTTGATATTCAGAGTTATTTAAACTCAGCATGGCATTTCCAGATGGCTATTGTTGCATATAAATGTTCACTTGCATAAAAAAGCACATTTTCTACCACAGCAACCTCAGGGAAGCAGCTGGCTGCAAATGGGAATGTCATTATTATCTTCCAGTCCTGAAGGAGACATTGTTGTAATAATAAAGGCTTACAATTGTTTTACCTAACTTGCAATTAAATAACCTTTTTCTCTAATAGAAAATTTGGATTAACAGAGCAAAATCTGTTGTAGGATTCACACTCGATTCTTCGTGGTTATCATCAGCCTCAGGTTGTACCATATGCAAAAGGTAAATTTATACATAATTTATTTAAGATTCATTAATTGTTAATGAAAGATTCAAGTGTGTTACAGGTATATATGGTATGTGCTATGGATGATTATGAACACCACAGTAAAATTTATTGTATTCACTTGCTGTTTATGACTACAAACAATGAAGTTATTTGTCAAAATCTGTAGTCATATCTTTAAAATACTAATTTATTAACTGCATGCTCACTTCATATTAGATGTTTATCAGTTATTTAGAAATTTCTCTTTGAAACAAAATTTATGCCCAGTCAGTGGCTGGGGAAATGTCATGTGAAAATATATAGACTCACTATATTTTACTGATTCATTCTCAGAAAAATGGATTTATTTGGGATTAACAAATTATATTTATCAGTTAAATTATATGTGTTTCATTTTGCTGCAGATTTCATACTGATAAGTAGAACATTGCTAGACCGAAGATCTGGCCGTGATTATTCTCTACTTAAGTGCGTCTTTAGGCACTGCTAGACTAATTACTAAAGCTACCACTGTGAAGCCGTGGAGCAAACAGTTACATGGTCACTGAAACAGTGTGAGCTGCAATCTCACTGAATCCTTCTGGATAAAGCAAAGACAGTTAGATTGATGGGAACAGTGTGTATGTTCCTAGAGTAAATAATGAAAAGGCTTTCTGGAGGAATCAGTTTCTAGACAGGTCTTTTTCCAAAACAATATGGTCTGGTAGCAAGTTTGAGGCATATGTGGCTGCATGCACATACAGGTGCAGAGTGCCATGTGATTGCAGCTGTCAATTCCTCAGTCCAAGAGTAAGAGTATGCTACCCATGCCAGTGGGAGACACTTCAAAACAAGTGAATTTTAGAAAAACAGATGAACTTTAGAACTAGAAAAGCAGTAGTCCATCTCTCCAGCCTGTTGAGGTCGGTCTGAATGGCAGCACAGTAATCTCTGACTCAGGAGATCAGGGTAAAGGAATGTTGAAATTAAGATTTTCCCTTGTTCAAGGAGGGTTGGATTCGAGAATACCTGAGCAAACTTGACATCCACACGTCCATGGGCCCTGACGGATCCATGAATGCTAAGAGAGTTGGTGGGCACCACAGCAAGGTCACTCCTAATGGTCATTGATGGCTGTGGTGATTAGGAGAGGTGACTGGAGGAAAGCAAATCTCACATGATCACACACAGACTAAGGAAGTGTGCACTGGGTGAATGGACAGTGAGATGGATTGAGAAGAGGTTGAGCAGCAGACCCTAGAGGGTTGTGATTAGTGGCACAGGGTCTGGTTGGAGGCCTGTGACTGGTGGTGTCCCTCAAGGCTCAGAACTGGGCACATCATTAAGTTATTCATCAATGACTTGGATGAATGGTCAGAGCGCCTCCTCAGCACCAAGTCTGCAGACAGCACAAAATTGGGAGGTTCTCCTGGCTCCTGAGAGACCCACAGACTGGTCTGCACATAGGACTTAGAGAAGCATACAGTAAATTCTTGGCTTTTTAATTGTCAATACATTTTCGTACTGTCTGTTTCATAATCTTCTTCCTGCTCCTCTGCACTGAATGTTAGTTTCAAATGGACTATGGATCCTTTAAACAATTAAACATCTAAGGGCCCTTTGTCATATCATTCATTCGTGACATATTAGCCTGATTAAACATGACACTGAAGTTGGTATTAATTTGAATTATAACTGGAATATTAGTTTCGGCTGTCAGTAGAACTCTCCTAGTGGCTCCAACTTGATTATTGTGTGGTAGATTCTTTTTTTTTTTAACTTGTTATGGGACATCAAAATTGTGTAAATATACAAAAATTAATACTAAACAGAGTAGAAATACCTAAAAATTGTTATTGATTCTAAAAGTAACTGAAAAGGCACTTCAGTAAAACATGACCTCTGTTAATAAAAAGCAGTTGTCCCCCAGAGGATTTTGTGAGTACTGAATTCAGTATTTTATCCTTTAGTGGAATTCAGTGCTTACCTATGGTACATAAAGCTTCAAATCTAACAGATGAATAGGTTCTGTGTGACGAAGAGGAAGAAGGGAAAGCACCTTGAGGAGACTCTAGACAGAGAAAAGTCAATATTTTTTTCAGTATAATCTGCAAGTGACGCATAATTTAACCCACACATGAAAGCAATTAAAAAAAATTGTGTCATGCTCACCACGATTTTTAGATAAAATAATCCTGAAGCATTTCACAAAGATATAGATTAGATGTTCATTACGTAAATGTACTTCCTCATCAACCTGGTTTTTGTTAACTCAGATAAAGCGGTACACTCTTTCGATGTCAAAGTCTGATTTTGAATAAATAATTCAACAAGATACACTTGTCCACAGCACATTAAAAAGGGAAATAAATTGGAAAGAAATGTCAGTAAATTGACAATATTAAATGTCAATCAATTTACTCGGATTGCATAAATGAGGAAAGGGAAACACCAACACTTCTGAAGGGTGTTAATATTTAACTTGTTACAATCACACATAAAACCTTAATAATGTAACAAAAATGGTCCTCATAATGACAGAAAATAAAACACTACCTCTATCATGTCATAATATCAGCATTATTGTTGGCTTTAATAACAAGAAAAGGAGACAATTAGTTTGTATATTTATGAAGCACTTACACTGAACATTGCAATAAGAAGAAATAATATTATTGTCTGTTACATCAGATTAATTTTGATTGAAATTGTGTCTCTGGGTTGATATCAGCAAATTTTGAGAAAGAGAAAATAATCACCGTAATAGATGCTTGTAGAAAACCCTGGCCAAAGGGCACATTTTTATCCAATTATTGCTCCAATAGTGTTTAAATTAGTCAATGGGGTAATAAATGTATTCTATTTATTTAGTTTGAAGGTGTTTTGGTTATTCAAACATTTTCCCTCACCTTTCTACTTAGGATATTTAAAATGTAGAAGCACCTTTGCATTCTACAAAATGTTTTTCTTCATCTGAAACCATGTGTAACTTTTGAGAAAATGGATAAGCATTATTTTAGTTTGGCACTGCTGGCTCTTCCACAGAAACTTTGACTTTGCTCTTTGTCTTCCTATCTATTACAGAAGAAATACTTCCTGGAAACCAGATAATGATTTTTCAGCAGAGATTTTTGAAAAAGAAAAGAAGACTATGGTGTTTCAGATTTCTTTGTTCAAAAATTGATTGTTTGATTAGACTTAAAGGCTAAATTTGGGACTATTTTTCCAGGGCTAAAGAGTAAATTAAAAGCTGAAATAGATTTTTCCAACTGTATATTATGTTCCCATAATACAGAAGATTACACTAGGTGATGATAAATTAAACAGTAGCACTTAAAAAAAAAAAAACGAAAAGAAAATTAAAAGCCACAAATATATAGTAGAAGTAATAATGGAACAACCCAATTTTTTATTATGAAACCCTGAAGGAAACCCTTAGTTAATATTTAGATATTTACAATAAGAATGTATATTTGCACATATGTTTTGTATTATTTTAAATTATCTTCTTATTGTCATTTTTAACACAACTGAATGAGGAAAGAGATTTAGTTGAGTAGCCCTAAACATTTTATGTTTCACTTAAACACTTATTAGGCTACTGCTAATTAGACTGGGGGTTTTCAACTATAACAGCACATGTTCCACTTTATTATACAATTAGGGATGCAGTATAAATATTTCATGCTTTCATTAGCTTTGCTGCACACAGAAAGGGTTGCATCTCCTATAAACAACAAAATCAAAATATTCCAAAGGCCCAACAGGGAAAAATTAAGTTTACATCTGTATTAATGTAGGTTGAAGATAGGTTAAAGAAAATGCTGGGAACTAAGCAATTTTTTTTTTATGCCAATGTTTCCATATGTTGGATGTCTGTAAATGTAAAGAAGGGGAGACAATAGAAGGAAGATGAAGAGAAACAAGCAATGCAGATATAACTTAGGGAGAAGGAAAAGAGGGGAACGTTCAATATGCTTTTTTTTCCTTTGCCAGCCCCAACAATTTATTTCTCTGGTTTCTTTGCAGAAATCAGGTCATAGGTAAGGCAGAATTGAAGGCACTCTAGTTCAAGAGGGTAGATGGCCTTAATCTATGATGTTGTCTCAAGTCAAATTGTCTGATAGCTTAGGGAGGAAGTAGTGATCAAGAAAACAACCAGATGAAATTTACTTCTATAAAAAGCTATGTGGCTCTTTGCCACTGGGTTCTACAAAAAAATAAAACCAGCACACATGGAAAGAAAAATGTTTGTAGAAAACTGGAACAATATAAAAAGTGATTCTGTTCACCTTTTAGATGTCATGTGCAAAACAAATTATAAAGGAAGTATTTTCGAATATTGATAAATGTCTTGGCTTCAAAACATACTTGTGGTCCAAAACTGCCACAGGTCTGGAATTAGCATACCTAAGATGCAGTGAAACATACTATAGGAATCATATTATATCTCTATTTGCATGAGTATTAAAAGTCAGCAGGCACTCACCTCCTATATTCTCCACCCTTTTACTCTGCCCTCATCCTCCAGTGCATTTCCATTTTACTGCCTCTGCTTTCAGTCCAATTCTTTCCTTCCAGCCATCTTGTACTCTTACATGGTTATTTGTGCCAGTTCATGTCTCCTTGCCTGTTACTCAGTTAGAGTTTGAAGTGTGATCAGGAAGCTTTATGTTAGCAGCAGGAGCTTGCAGAGGGGTAGGAAGGAGGAGAGCCTCCTTCTTCCCCTAGTTAGGAACTGTGAATTTGGTACAGCAGCTTTCTGAACTCTTGGCCCTGGAGGTACAACTGTTTTGAAATTGTCTGAAATTGAAGCTTTACTCAGGTCTCTGTGCTGTCACTAATTGCCAGTTGCAGTAATCGATTGTGTTTCAATGTTCTTTTGACTAAATCTTCAGAAGAGGTTTCAGAGCTTGCCTAGAGAATGCACAAAATGCCTGCTGACAGCGACCACCCTAAAGCCAGAATGGAAGGGTGTGGAGAGCAGGTAGTATGCCGTGAGTCACAGCCCAGGAGATGGTTAGCAGGGAGTCCGCAGGATTGCTGACAGAAAGGCTGGAGTGTAAGGAGCAACACTGCCATGTGTACTTGGTTTGGGAACTGAGCTTTCCAATCAATACATGTCTATCCAAATAGTCTGAGTTTGAGAGAAATCTGCATTTCCTTTCACACCCACGTGTGAAGAGGACAGAAATCCAGAATGCCATTATAATTGTCTAGAATAAGTAGAAAGAAAAGCCCATCCCGCAAAGTCTTTCTATTTTTACTTTAGGGTCCATATTTCCATAATAACTGTTGTGATACATACTTCCCCACTGCTTCTGGACTCTGTAGTTGTGCTTTTTCCAGAGGACGCTTTCCCCAGCCCTCTCACCACCTTTCATTAGTGATGTTTTTGTAACATTACTAAATACCCAGTCATGAACTCTGTGAAAAACATATCCAAGAATTTTATCCTTCCATTCTAATAGACAATCTGGTCTCTCCTTCAGCTGAGTTCAAAAGACAGATGTCTTCCAGGGAAGTGGGGAGAGTGGTATGACACATGGAGAAATGGAGGATACTCTTCCTTTTGGGGACAGGTGAAAAAAATTCTGTCTCTGAGCATTTCTCAAGATATCTGAAGACTCTGCTGTTTTAAAAGAATTGGAATAAATGAGGCAGAAAATGATAGAGGAGAAAGAGGCTGACACAAAATTATCTTTTTAATTTATGCATCCAAAGGCCTTGTTTTTAGCTTTCCTTTAGAAAGCAGTTAAAATATCCTCTTTGTATATTTGCCATCATATAAAATAATTCCTGAGACCTTTCTTCCCTTTCTTTCCTTAAGGAAACATTCTTGGGTGTTGAAGAAAGGTGAATTCCCAAAGCAGTACTCAGCAGCAATCACTGAATTACGTAGCCACTCTACTTGTATGATGGGGACTGACACACATGTGGCAGCGATTGTCATCCAGTGGTTTCCAACACTGATGGTGCCAAGATTTAAAGAGGGGAAAGTCCAGGCTATATATTGTATATATTGTTTCTTACTGTATATTCATGGCAGAGTTTTGTTAGTGGGGAGCTGCAGGGGTAGCCTCTGTGATGAGAAGCTGGGACTGCCCCATCCAGGACACAAGTTGAAGCCTCTGCACAGCAGAGAAGAGCAAGGGGAAAAAAATGTGAGAAACAGCCCTGGGAACACCAAGGTCAGAAAAGTGAGAGAGGGAAGTGCTCCATGTGCAATAGGTGAAATTTCCCTACAGCCTGTGGAGGACCCCATATCTAAGCAGGAGGATATTCCCTGCAGGAACTGCAGTCCATGGAGAGGACCCAAGTGAGAAGAGCAAGGAGCAGCAGAGACGAAATATAGATTGACCATAAGTCATAACAACTATTATGGATTGACTGTGGACAAGATATAAAGGTTTTAAACTGAAAGAGGGTAGATTTATATTAGTTGTTAGGAAGAAATTCTCCACCGTTATAGTGATGAGAAACTTCATCTAGAGTAAGGTGTCCCTGCCCATGGCAGAGATATTGGACGTAGATGATCTTTAAGGTGCCTTTCAACCCAAACTATTCCATGATCCTATGATTCTGTGACCATAAACCACTATTCTACACCTGTCCTGCACCACTCAGAGGGGAGGAGGTAGAGGAGTTGAGAATAAAGGACTGAAGTTGATCTTCAGTAAAAGGAGGATGGTGGGAGAAAGGTAGTTTAGATGTTGTCTTTGTTTTCACACTGTCCACCTCTGTTATTAACTGGCAATAAATAAAATTATTTTTCCACAACTTTAGTCAAACTCCTAAATCTGTGCAATGAATAATTGTTCCAGTGGGAGAGGACAGTAAGACCTTTAAGCAGCTGCAAGGAAGAAACAGCTGACAACCTTTGCTGGGTGTAAATGTGAAATGTACATTCAGTGTACTTGTTTTGTCTTTTGTTCTAACATCTGTGACTTAGTCTATATGCCACCAGCAATTACTTTTAGAATTCTGGTAAAGAAAATAAAATATGATTACAAGTAGCAAAGCAAATATGATGAGTTATCATGGCCATTATAGAACAAGAATACTGATCTGGCACTCTTCAGATTGCTTAACAACATTGCAAATGCAATCAATCAGCTTTATTTGTGCAATATATTAACTCCTTTTAGATTTTTTTTTAAAGTCTTCTAACAAAATATGTCCTTTATTATATCAATTCCATTGTGTACTCCTCTTTTTGGGTGTCTCTGGTTCTCACTCTCTCTCAAAGCCTTGTTTCTAGGAGAGCTCTCATATCAAAAATGTTGCCCCAAGCTGTTACCACTTCATGGTTCATCTGGCAGGAAATGGAACTTCAATTGGGAGGGAGAAGATAGGTTTTCATTAATGCCTTTCAAAACTGAGTACCAAATTTTTTTATTCTGTATTCATTTCAGGGTAATTAAACTGGGTCAAAGAGTGAGAAGTATTTGGGTGGCTATTTTTAAAATGCATTAGCCTCTGCATTGTTGCAAGGATGTCTTACAGTAGTTTCTCTATGTTTAGTAGCATGTGCAGTAACCTTTCCTCCTCCTGTAATTATTTTCACTCTTTAATTGCCTCTATCCACTGCTTCAAATGTCAGGTTTACAATGGAAGATGGTCTTATTAAGTAAGAAATGAGAATAATAAGTGAGAGGGTTTTCCATATTGATATATGATGCATTAGAGAAAGGTAGGAAAGAGATTAAGTTCCAGTTGAATAATTGCTCTGAGCAAAATATGCTTTTAGTCACCTGAAGTGTGTATTTTTCAATTAAAAGAACTTTTTTTTTTTACTATGTTAGTAATATTACAGCTCACACACCTATAGTTTTTTTTTAAATTACTTTTTCATCAGGTGACATTTTTTGTCAACTTCAGTAAAACTGATCTCTCTACAAAAATTGTCTTCTGTAACACCTTCCCTCCCTGTTTTTTTTTTTTTTGTTTGTTTTTTGGGGTTTTTTTTTGTGTGACATAGACGTTGACTTGTGGTGGTATTTTGTTAAAAATGCGCCTTTCTAAGTGGAGATACATCCTTTGATACATCAAGAGTAAACATAAGATAGTAAAGCTTTAATCAAATGGAAGGTTGTGTTTCCCTTTACACTGTTGATGTCTTTCACCCTATGAGCTAAAACTGCCAAATCCAGAGTAAAAAGGAAATGGGCTACTGAAACTACGAAGAGGGTTAGTTATTCTTCATGTTTTTTGACATGAACCAAAAAAAATCAGGTCTTTGTAATCCTTTCCTTACCAATATTAAAACCTTAAGCCACTCATCAACTTCAGTCAACTCAATAAGAGTTCAGGATATGGCTCTCCCTTTCTGCTTGGGCAGGTCTGGTCCTTTTGATACCATTTGTGTTGTAGCAGATCAAAAGACAAATCTATGTGACATTTGGTATCATCAGAGTTCTCTGAAAAAAAAAAAAAATCCATCCACAGTGGCCTGATCACATCACCATTATTCACAGGGCGTATTACTAAAAGTAATTCAAATGGGAAACTCAATGACATGAAAAAAAAAAAAAGTTAAAAGCAGTAAAGAAGCTGAGAAATCCCAATTAGGCTGTGCTGACTTCCATCAAGTAACTTAATTAGAGATTTAATGATTGAAAAGAAGGAACTATTAGAATAGATTGTAATTTCCAGTATCTACTGCACAAAGCCCTGCTGCACAGGAATAGGCACATAATATACAATATGGCCATACCTTCATTGTGTGGAAAAGGAGTCTGACCAGCAACCTACCCAAAGACACATGGAGACGTTCCTGGGTTAGTAGCTTAAACTCAGCATCTATTTACTATTGCTCGCTATTTACTTTCCCTTCGTGTGTACTCTATTTCAAGTAAGAAAAAATAATAATAACAACAAAACTGATGTGCTCTGGCTACAACCTCTGCATGCTTTGGAGACTGTCATGCTGCTGTCATTGGACAGCTGCAGTAGCCCAATGCTGACAAGATATCAGTGACTTACTTGCTTTGCTAGATCTCTATTAATGCAGGAGTTTTTTCTTCAGACTACAGCTTATTCCAACCCCGTCAAACGCTTATAGCAGTATTTAATTATATCTCTAGCTTTAATGTAAGTAGATATATAAACTGAAAAAATAAAAAACTGTGCATTCATTTGTCCCCCTTATGTTTTTTTTTGCTCAATGGCTCTAGCAGTGGAAGCAAATGTAGGCTTCATGAGAATTTCTTACATATTTCATCCAAACAAAAACCACATGTAGATGTTTTTCAATCCATTCTTAGACCTGCCTTTGATTTGATCTGAATCTGAAATGTAGGCAAGTACAGAAGTGGAACTTACAGCAGACATGTTTTTCATTCTGAAATGCTAAGAATAATAACTTCATAAGAAATGTATATTAGTCTTGAGGCTTTAAATTATAATTGCTTTAAAATAAGAATTCTAGATAAAACTAGGTCCTGACAGAAGGACCTGTCAGAATATACAGGATGAAATTTACTTTTATTTGGAAATGTAGCATAGCAATAATTTGCTAGAGGATCTGACTGACCTATACAAAATTATTTCTTGGCTAAGAGAATAAAAGAGGAACTAGCACTTCTCCACATATGTGTTCCTATACTTTAATTGACTGGTATAATTGCAGGGGGATCTTTCCAAGCCCTCAGAAACTGCTTCCAGGCTGCAAGGCCTAAAATTCTTCTGTCAGTAAAAAACTTAATAAAGAAGGTGGGAGAGAAAGGGTGACCAGGAAACAAGGAGCAAGAAATGGGAATAATATGAAAGCATATCAGTAGAAATAAGTTGAAGAGAATACTGAAGATGTAGATCCAGGTCTATATAAGGATAATGAGCTAAAAGTTCCAAGGGCAGAATGGTGAAAACAGGCTTTCCAGTTCAAAATGACTGCACTGTAATTCTTTCTTATTCCTGGTGGGGTGGTGGGGTGACACCTTTGGAGTCCCTTTTCTTTTGGCTATCTGCAGGAGGAGAATCTTTTCCTAAGATACAGGTGATAATATGTTCCTGGTTTTCCAGATTTTTTTCCTCTTTGTATTTATTTTAATTTTTTTTTTCTGAAGACTTCTAAAATGATCTTTGCTACTTAGCTGTGTCTAAAGATAAGGTCAAAACCTTTGCCTTACTGAATAAACAAAGAAAGAAGTCAATGCTCTCTATTCTCCATTGAAGCGATGCAACCTGCGGATTTAAGTAACAAAATACCTTCGCACAGAAACATTTCTTGTGGAACCATCTATCAAATTCATCCCTCTAGTTAGGTTAGATCTGATATGTGGGATATTACAGATCAGGAGGTTTGGGGAGACATGCTTCTCCTAGGTTCATCCTTTCTTCCTGTTTTCTCTGGTACAATGTATTTTAATGGTTAGATACAGTTAGATACTATACTGCAGTATGATGCTTCAGCAAAAGATTGTTGAGGGAAGAAAACTCAAAGTCCACAGAATATGTCAGGTCCTGATATTTTGTTTATGACTATCACTTTTGGCCTAAATATGGCAAGAAAAACAGGGTGCTTCCAGAATCACAGTGTATGTGCAACTGAGCAGAAGCTTCTGACACATTTCAGACTTCAAAGATGATTTTGAGCAGTTTCCCTTAACTGTACAGTTCTAAATGACTTTATCTGCTTACTTCAGAAATCCCACTGTGTCATGGATCATCCACTGTGTCTGCAGCCTGGGAATCTCTGTGTCTCAGAAGGAATAAGCTCATGAGAGATACTTGAGCTGCTTTAAAGTAACTGCCTCATCTTTATGACACAACGCAGCTCTCTACAGAGGGTCCCAGGAGCAATATGGTTATGTTAGTGCAGTGGTGTGCTGCACAAATTTTCTTACATCTAAGTAAGTGGGAAGATGTTTTTAGGCTCTTTCCTTGACACAGCTATATTTCCTCCTGTGGGTTAACTTCTTCCCAAGCATGGTGCTTCACAAATCCTGTCTGAAATCCAGCTGTAGTCAGTGTCTTCTGCTGGGAAGCTGATGAGGTCCTTCAGCTGAGAAATCTGGAGCCCTTGTTAGGTGTTAACCTTAGTTAACTGTCCTACCTGCAATCCATGTGGGAGCATCATCAGTGCCTTGATCCACTCTACTGACACTGAATTAGAACACCTTGACTGACAGAAGCTCTCAGGGCAGCAAATGGCTCTCAGTTGTACAGTCACCAGGACCACCAAGATAATAGTATGTATCCTTGATCACCAGTGATTCCTCCATGCCAGGTTGACAAGGGTTATGCCACAAGATCTCTATGCCAGAGTGGGATCAGTGTCCTTTACCTGGCTTTTTCCATGAAAAAACAAGCTCTGGTTTTGACAGTTCTTTTCCATTGCTGTTTGTTTGCAAGAAAAGATCTTCTGAAATGCTCAGTAGAAGAGTTCATGGTAGTATAGAATGGCAAAGGCACTTGATTGCTAAAAAACAGCACTTGTAAAATGCATGATCTGGATTTAACATGGACTTTGAGGGAAGTGTGACTTTTATAAGAATTAAATGAAAGAAGCAGGCAGGTAAAGTGGCTTAGCAAACTAATGCTTTTATCCATAAGACATTTCAGGCAATGGGATGCTGCCAGTTTTTCACAGGACGAAAGAGAAGAAAATCTTAAATCCTTAAAAAGGAGTCAGCCCACCATATAAATTTTAAGTAGTGGAAAACATGTATTCAAATAAATCAGAAAAGCTATTTCAAAAGCTTCTCTGTAAATTACAGAGGAAAATAAAGCAGTGATTAGTCCTACAATGACTGTAAGCCTACTGTGTATAAGTTACTACATTTTACTTTCCATCTTCATTAGCTGTATAGGCACAAAGGATGCCGTGCTATGATATGGGACTTTGTTGATAAACAATAGTGAATTCTTTAGCCACACCCTGGTTTTCAATCTGCACTTGAGCTTTTGACATTTGTACTCCCTCCAATTTGTTCAGTCCAGTGTTAACAAACACAGTTGGGATGACAACATACTGTAGGCAAATCGTAGGCTTCAGATCACATGCAAAGGTTTCATTTGCAAATAAACACATAAAGTTTCCAGTGAATAAAGTTCTGCATCACTGAGTTTCCCTCCAGGAAGCTGGCAAGGCACGAACAGGGATATGTGAACAAAGTCTCATTTGTAAACATTTGTGTCTGTTGCTATTTACAGTAGAGTAAAATAACCATAATGGGTTTAAGAATAGACCACACCTAGGTACTGCAGAGTACATTTGTACAGAAATAAAAATCTGTGTATCCTAAGGTAGAACTCTGGGTTTTGTCCGAAAACTCAGCTAAAAACCAGTGAATAAGTTGTGAGATTTTCTGTATGGTTTGGTTTGGACTATCTGGAACTCAATGCTCCTGTTATACCAGATGTATAATGGATGTATTTTGGGGGGCCAAATGCCTTTTGGAAGTCCCCAGACAATCTAGGAGTTTCTACACGGATTGGATTTTTGTGCTGATGGCTTGCCAGAAGTAATTTAGGACTTGGGATGGTGCTATCTCCAGCCCTGGGACAGATTAATGGATCTTCATTTGATTTTCTTTCCCACCCTAGGAGGTATTTATTGAGCCAGCCTTTAAATGCATACATTCCTTTCACCAAGCTATTTCACAGTCCAGTAACTTGAACTCCTTTGTCTGTGACTTCTGACCAACTCCAGGCAATGATCAGAGTAAGAAGGATTGTTTATTAAGACTTCATATTGTTGCTCCAGAACAATATCACAGGAGGAAAGATGTTAATCCATTTTTCTCAAATATTTTTAGTGGTGAGATAACTACAGAACAAGGGGCAAAGTTTCTAAGGAAGAAGGAAAACCTGATTTGAAGGAGAATGTTTTCAGAACTCCACTTCTGGAACAAATTTCAGTTCTCAGCTGGTGTCAGGTTTTGCAGAAAAATCCACATTTTACTAGGCTGCTTCTAATTACTGGATAGGAATATAACCACTCACCATTTTGGTTACTATCCATTTTTTTCTTTCATGTAATACACAATTACTGACTTGTAGCAATCAATATTTAAGAGCCAGGTGTAGCACTCTGACCAGATTTATAGTTACTGAGGTATTTGACTAGGTTTGCAGACCTGATTTGGAATAGTATTCAAATGAATTAGAATTCAGAACCACAGAAATTATGCTAAAGACCTCTTGCAAACAATATTTTCTATGAATCTTGCAGTGTTTTTCAGATTAAATCTATGGTGGAAATACTACAAACACAGTTTTTTCTTTTCTTTTTTTTCTTTTAGGCTTATATTTCTTCCTGCACTTCCAGCTGGATATGTTCACATTAAAAGAATAGGGTGAATCTCCACTGTGACACTTATTGTAGTTAGATAACTCACAGTGTTTGGAATTTGTTTTTACCAGGAGGAAGAATAATTCATAACACTGTGACTGTACCAAAAGATGTCTCAACAGGCTTTTTCCCACAGTCTCTGTTCCAGATACTGATTTCCTCTTCCTTCCTCTCCCTGTGGCTGCTGTTATATCTCCTACATGCAGGGTGGATCTCACCTGTTCCAGCAAGTCAGCAACTTTCAACATCTCCCTAACAGGCTGCAACTAACTATCACAAATATGCAGTCAAATATTCCTGTGGTTTTCTAGCTACCAGACAAAGACTTGGACCTCATTGGAGGCACAAATTAGGGCAGAATTCTGTGTGGGTTTTTTTGGTTTTTTGTTTTTTGCTTGTTTGCTTGTTTTGTTTTGGTTTGGTTTTAATTATTATTTTATCAAGGTCTAACTCAGCAGTGGATAGAGTAATACAAATTCAGAATGACTGCTTTTTTCAGGTGAATCTAGCAGATGTTCTTTATCTGGGCACAAGCCCCACATCAGTGGAATTATTCCATGCCTCAGGTTCTCTGGGACAGTAGCACTTGTTTTTCTGTTACAGACTGAAGTGATTGCCATCATTAAAAGGAAATTTCAACTCCCCAAACATCCATAGCTTACAAGACTGGCCTTTCCTAAACCCATCTTGACTGTGCAGCTCATCCAGATGCCCAGGGCTCTGTGACAATCCCTGTGAAGTCACAGTATCTAAGATATGGGTATGTCCCATCCTTCTACATGGCTCAGTTTTCTGTTGATACTTGGTCAGGAAGAAAACCCTGGTGAGATCCATTGGGTTTCCCAGCCCATTGTTTGCAGGGAACCAAGCAGCAGTTTAGCTGCAAATAGAAAATTCAGAACAACCTGCACCATTAAATGCTGAAGACCACCAGCTAAGTAGGTTTTTTTCTAAAAAAGGATCCTCTCTAGGACACCATTTTACCACCCTAATAACATATTATTATTGGCATAACTGTTCTTGCTTCTAAATGTTTGGACTAGATATAGGTATTACATAAAGAATAAAACACATTTTAATTATTCACAAATTATTAACTTAAAACTATAAGGGTAATTTTAAAAATGTATTTAAAAATAATCTTCCAGTACTCATGTTTGACCAAACCTACCAGGTATGGAAGCTTGTCTAACTCTATTCTGAAGTCAATGGACATTTCTGTTAGCATTTCTAGTTGAAACCCTGCTGCAGAAGGCTCAAATAAATTCAAATAAGTTTGGAATATACATTTCTTGATTGTATCTTTAATACTTGTACACTTTTTTCCTTATATTGTTCACTAGAAACATAAGAACTATGAAATATTACACGTTTTTGACTGGATTGATAATAAATTGCACCCCATTCTATTTTATGTAGGAAAATATATAGAATCAGAGAGAAATATTATCTCTACTCTATGACACCTTCTAAAACCCTGCTCCTACCAGGATCATGGTCACCCAATGTGATTGCTCTTTCCATTGTTTTGTAGACAATTCTTTGGGGAATTTTTTTTCAGAACTAAAGAGAATCTACAAGAGCAAGAGTGGGCTCTTAAGGTCAGGCACATTCCTATGCACCCAGCAAAATTCCAGTGCTCTTTAGATGACTGGGGGTTCATTATGATCTTCTGTGTAAGGATCAGGCTACTGATGTCTGCAAAGTGCTGCTTGGTTTATTCTAGGCCTCAAAATAGCTGGTGTAAAAGATGTCTGTAGGAAGGTCATGTCTATAAAAATACATGTCAACAAGAAAGCACATGTGTATGCACACATATACACAGAGACAAGGGGGTTCAATTTGAGCTTGTCTGGGATATTTTCATACTCTGTAATAAAGTTGAAATTTCAAAGTACTTCTGTGCTTTTTTGTTCTAATGGCAGATGGTTTGAGAGGAGCAGTCTATAAATGAATTGGTGCTGACCAACACTGGGCACCATTTATTTACTTTCTGTTTATAAACTTTAATGTTTGTTTTCCATGCATTCTGCTTCACTAAGATGATCACTAAGCACAAGAGTTCCTTTAAATCAGCAGTGACTGTGGTTTGGCTCTTCTTAACAATGTAAGTTTATAGCTTGGTTGAAGACATTCCAGACTCCACTGCCTAGTTCTTTTCTCTTTTTTTTTCTTTTGTGTCTATGTGTATCTTTATATAACTGATGTTGATTTTGAGTGTCTGACTTCAAAAACAGCACACAACAAAAGAAAACAAAGAACAAAAGTCAGAGTCTGTGTGGATTCTTAAATTCAGCATACATAAATGAGCACAAATCCATCACACTATAAAGGAAGATTCTGCAATCATTTGATATGATGCTCACCCTCTGTATGATAAATTTCAACACCTAAGACTACAAAACAATAAAGGCAGAGAAGCATGGCATTCCTGAACATACATTCAGCCCTTCAAATTTCAATTCTGGCCTTTCTTGCTGACAGCACAGTCTGACCTCTAAATCAACCTTCCTCTGTCTGTCTGGAATCACCCCTAAATCATCTTTATCAGAGCAATAGGCGACCTAACAGGCAGCAGAGCTCTGTGGGGTGCCTGTACATGTTCTAGAATAATTCTTAACAACAGCTGTAATTTCCTAGCTGTTGTTCACTTGTAGCTGCTGCTAGGGATATACCTGGTTTCCAGGGTGTTTGCTTGTCATATGGCTGCCTTAGGAGAGGAGTTTTCAGGGTAGCAGTGCTCAGATTCTTTGAATCCAGATGAGATGGCATCAGCACAGTGGTGTCAGCAAGTGAGAAGATTCCAGCTTGGAGAGAGTTTTCAGGCCAGAAAAGGATTTTTTGCCCCAACTTTCCATTCTAGTTCAACCTCATTGAATGTGAACCTCTATGATGTCTAACAAGTACATGCTCTGGTTCTCAGGAGGCAGACACATGAGGAAACAAGACAAATCCATTTTGTCTTTCACCTGATTTTCCTACTTCAACTTCTTAATTGAAGTGGAGAAAAATTATCTTGGTTTTAGACTACCCTCTCCCTATGGAATGGGCTATTGGGTGATTATTTAACGAACTGCTTACATCAAATTTACCTGCTCCAACTCTGAGTGTTTATGAGATGATGGCTTTGAGTTCTAGCCAGAATTACTGCACCTTACAGTTAAAATGCAGTTAGTTGCTGTATATTTATCCAGTAGCAAATGCAAGGGCTAGTGTTAGTCTTTAGCTTTTATGACTCTTGTCTCAACTGCCATTTTTCACTAATGACTCCTGCAACAGAGCAACCACTGATACTGGGCAGCAAAACATTGCAACCACAGTTGTCTAATTTGAATACCTCTGCAAACATACAGACAGACAAGCAAGTAAACAAGGTAACAAGAGTATCAGCTGACTTACAGTCACTGTTTACATGTACACTCTTAGCCTCTGGCAGACACAAGGTAGCACAAGTCATGCCAGCTCATTTCTTTGAGTACTTTAAATGAAGTCCCAAGATGTCTCCTCCTCTTAGAAAAAAAAACTTTGAGTGCCATCTGAACATGTTAAAGTGCACCTTGTTCATCTCCTGTTATTAAGAAGTATTAACTGCTAGCTAAAATACCAGGTTTTAGGTGCATAACATTTTGTGGCATTCCTAATGTTGACTCAAGTAGCTGTTGTTGTCATGTCTGTGGTCAATTGGTTACTTAAAAGTGGGAACCATAAAATTCGGGACACTAACACAGCTGCTTAAACTTAACCTACGGTGAAGTGAGTGTCTTAATCCTCCAGCTACAAAGATGTCTCTTATCTTGAGGTGCAGGGAAATCTCCACTTAATATTCACCCATTTTTAATTTTTTACATTTTTTTTCCTTGAGTTAGGAAAGAAAGGCAGCCCTTTATCACCACATTTGTTCAGACAAAGAAGTTCACTCAGCCTATGTCAACATTTGCCACTCGTGCAGAGCAGTGGATCTGTATGGGGAAAAGCTGTAGCTGGATCTGTCACAACTATGTTAAACATGTTTCAGGGGTTTACTTTGGCTTGGCTGTTGCCTGGCCCTGGCTGCTAAATGCCCATTAGTGGCAGAAGTGAGATGGGTATGCTCCTAAGGCTTTATTGTATAATTTGGTTTCATCTGAAAGAATCCATATCATGTTCATTAGGAGTCTTTCACAATGTGAGCAAAAATATGGTGCAGGTGATTAAGAGGTTCATTTTAAGTGCACTCACCTGACCTCAAATACAGAGCTAAAGGAGGTAACCCCAGCACCTCAGTGATTGGACAATTGGGTTTGGAGGCTATTACTGAGTTTTTGGTAAACTTTGAGAAAAACCATGCCACCCAGAATCCATCCTCTAGCTTGTTAATTCACTGGGATTCAACACACTGATGCATATTTTCCAGTTTCTTTCCAGTTCATCAGAATTTCTTTCCCCCAAGTGTTTCTATGTAACTGGCATTTGGTTAACAAATGGGCCTTTGACCCCCCAGGAATATCTGTTTCCCTTTTGATGAAAACAGGACATGCTACTCTGTAGTTCAGCTGAGGCCTAAGATGATCATGCCCTTGTTGATGGTCATGCCTAGAAATTATATATACATATTTTTTACATGAAGAACTTTTCCTTTTCACGATTCCTCAGATTTCATTGCATAAGGCTGTGCCAGAGATTGCTACCTTGTGCGCATTCCCCAAGTTAGAACAAAATTACTGTTTACAGTTGCATAGAGTATTTCATAAACCAGCCAGTGTATTTGTGAACACTAACTTTTCTGTCTCCAGCGGGTTTCAGAGGAACAGGGGCAGCTCTGTGTCTCTGAACTGAGTTACAAAGAGCAGAGCACCTCTCCCTGTGAGGACGCTTGGACCAGACTATCTCCTGCTGTTATGGTGAAACACTTCTTTGCTCACACAATCATCAGTGAAAGGTCAAAGGTACTTCAGCAGCTACAGCTATTTGTGCTTTAACTCCTAAAAGGATAGACTGTAAATTGCAATCCCCTACAAACTGAAACCCTCATCATTTGACCTCTTTCTCTTCTTCTTTGCTTCTCCCCCATCTTTTATGTGTCTTACAGGAGGAGATGGACAGGACCAAAGTCTGGGAAAGCTCTTGGCTGGCTAGAAACCAAAAAAACCCATTAGTCTCCAGACTCACTTGTATCATTACCTAAAAGAGAGGCTAGCCAAACCAGAAAGCAACAAATGTAACCTGCAAGTACTTTATGTAAACTATGGAGTTTTCTAGTTTGTTTGTTTGTTTTTTGCCCTGAAACGTTGCCACTTTCAAGCATCTCCAAACATAAGCTTTCTGTAAACAAAATACAGTATTTTTTCCCAGAATTTTGTACTATTGGTTTTACCAGCTCTACACTTCTCATTTCTTTTAAAAGTCAGACACCAACCATATTGTATTTTGATTTTTTTTCTTCTGACCTTTTTAAGGAAAGAATAAAAAGAAAGGTGATAACAAAGAATGAAAGATTCAGTGAAATGAAATGTTTAATAGTGCAGTATCTGCAAATATTCTTTTAAAAAATTTTGTAATGTATTTTTCCACTTTACTAATAATTTAGTATTCTAGTAAGCTGATAAGATTAAGTGTGAAACCATCTATGTAATAGTATTTTTGACTCTATTTAAGAAGAGTTATTTTATTTTTATTGTTGTGAAATCTGTCAGGAAATTAGTTGCAAGACCCTGTGAATGAATGATCATGTGCACGAAGATTGAAACACCTTGCTTTGGTGGTGTATGGCTAAATGAAATTTTAACTGAAACAATGAATTATCTAAGATGCAGATCTTGCTTTCCCAAAGGGCTGGTTTGAGTGGAGTTCTTCACTCATACAAATGTGAGAGTTGCATGTGTACATATGTAGTCAAAAGAGGAGTTCTTGGCAGTTCAGCACTCATCATGTTGTTTTGCAGACTAACACTGGATATGCTAGACATAAACATATGTTGAAAAATGTCAGTGTGCAGTCCAAAGTTAAAATATGCAGCTCCTAATTTCTTTACAGATCTCTGCAGTGTACAGAAAGGAAAGTCAGGCTCCCACCATGATCCTGATATTCTGTGAATAAGAACATGTTAATTTATGGAAAGGGTAAAAAAGTGTACTCTTTGTGGATGAATCTGTGTTAGTATGACACTTGAAGGAATATGTTCAAAATTTCCCCACAGGCCAGCTATCCAGAGTGTTATAATGGTGATTTCTACCAAAATTAAATATAGGTCTCAGTTTCAATCCTGACGCCTGACCACTACTAAATAAAGGGGGTATATGACATCCAGTCTAAAATCTTCTCAGATTTTTTGTTCTTCCCTGGTTATTGGTTGACAGACATAATTTCTCATGCTGAGAAGATGTAAATCAATCTTTTCCAAACACTGACTCCATTCTGTCCCCTCATTTTCCCTGGCATGAATGAGGCTGTGCACAGACTGTCTGTAATACACTGCTGCCTGTGATGTCAGTAGCTGGCACACTCTGCACAGTGGTATGATGTCTCAAGAAGGTGTGTGCTTTTAAGAAATATTATGAAAGGAGTAATTCTTTTACTCACAATATAATTAACATATAAAGTCTGAGATAAGTTACCATGAAGACTAGTATTTCCCCTCTGAAATTTCAACACTTATTCAGAAAAAAAAAAAAAACAAACCGAAAACACATCATAAGGAGAAACAGAAAAATAATGGTTGAAGTGGGACTGTTATAGATACTACTTATCTAGATATTTTGGGGTACAGCATGAACTAGCGGAATCAGGAAGGGATTTTCTCCCTATGCACAAAACTATTCTAGTAAACACATTCAGGGAACACATCTTTCCTTGAAGTATCGGGGATTTACTATTAGGAGGATACAGAACTAGAGAGAGCATCCAGACAAAACACGTGGTGACTGGTAGTTGTAATTTTCCATCAGATGTCCATATGTCATTGTAATGTAACTGGCCAGATTTATAACCTATGAATGACTTACAAACAAACATGGAAGAGTAAGAAGAGTGGCTTTCCATTGGGAAAAACTTGAAATACAAATGTGTTAGAAACATTTCTGTTCCCTTCCCTCCTGCATTTGGCCAGACACAGTGACAAATCTTTCTTTCCACCCCTGACAGGTTTCATTGCAATAAGTGCCAATAACAATTATGCTAAGTTTGGCTGAATGCAAATTCAGTCTGAATTCCCTCAGCTCTTCAGATTTTGACAACACTATCAGTTCATAACAGACCACCTGTTTGTTTTGTAGTGCCTGCCAAAACACATAAGTGTTAATGAGGAAAGGAGATGCTGCCTTTAATGTGTGTATATTTATATAATATGCATAAATTCATACACAGCTAATGTACACATTTCTTTCCACTGAAGCAGATAGAAGATAAACAACTTGATTGCAAGGTGACGCTGGTTTGTTTTTTTCCTTTAGTCACCTTAATGAGTTTATTTAGTATCAGGGTTCAGTGTGCAGAGGGAAAAATGTTATCAATCCCTTCATGCAAAAATTGTAAAGAACCTCAGTATCTGTCCTGATTTCAAACTCACAACTGTAGAGTTGTAGTTGTGCACTGCAGATATCATGGAATGATCCACAGATTGTATATCCTGAAGTCGGTGGAGCTGTGCTATTTACAGCAGCTGTGTCATTATCACTACACACCAATTATATGCAAACAAGCATGCATGTGGCATCTTCATGAAAATAACAGAGAGAACAGGGTCCTTTTCTCTCTAAACATTACAAAAAATATACAAAAATACTAAATATTTCAGACTATCCAAATATCGCACAATGGCCTGCACTGAGTAAGCCACATGTCTTCCAACTTCTTTTCTCCACCTTTCCCACATGGCAGTGCTCCTGATGAGGATCTAGCCATACAAGTTTCATACATGACTTAGAAGACAGGCAAAGAGAGTGAAGACCAAAATTCACATGAAATTTTGTCTCAGCACAAGGTGCCGAATTTTGCCCCAACACAAGGTACCAAATCTCTGGATTTTCAGAAGTCCTTCAGAAGCAACTCTCTCTCTCATCTGAATTTTCACGAGAATTTAAAATTATGAAGACTATTTATTAGATGAAGTGAATGAAAAACAGAGGAAAATAATAGGAAGAACAAAAGGCAAGTGATTAACAGGAGAAGTGAGCTAACTTATTTCAGCTCACTTCTTCCATTTGAAGTACAACCCTTCAACTGTTTAGAAATACCTTTCCTAGAACATAACAGTAAGAACCAAAATTTTAAATTCTGAAAATTGTGAATTTTAGCTTTGAAAATTAGTCATTGGTTTTGCAATTTGTGTTCAAATTGATGTACCAAAGGGCATCTGTAAGTGTCAGGTAACACACAGAATCAAATTCATAGAGGAATGCTGTCTCTTCTACAACAGAATTCCAGGTATTGCATTCTGAAAAATGTCTGTGACTGAGTGGATGTGTTTTTAATCAGATTTGGAGGAAACATTTGAGACATATAGAAAGTGGAAAAAATCCTGAAAAGACTGAATGTCCCTGTCCAGGTCATCAAAAGGCAGAAAGAAAATATCATCTCAACCTCCAATGAGTATTCACATTTGTTCCATAAATTTTCCTGTAGTGTAAACTAGATTTCCACTTTTCTCAAGACTTTGATTCTATGTGTCCTGAAGCTCTGATTAACATACTATTTCTACCGAAAAATTTGAAGTTCTAGTATAAGCAGAGCTATGTACAGCCTTGAATTGTTAGCATTTGCTAACAATTGTAGTGTTCAGACCCTACATCATAATTATTTCATGCATTAATGGGATGTACATTTTTAAAGCATGCACTGTGTCCTAGGGTGGCAAATATAATTTAAAAGGAGACTTCAGACTTCAGAGCTTTGATAATTTTCAGATGTTTTTTCCCTTTGTTGGAATTTACTTATTTTCTTGCCTGCCTCTTTGCATTCTTTTAAAGAATTAAATAAATAAACAAATAAATAAATAAAATTAAAATGCACTTGCAAAATGAATGGGATTTAAAAGTTATTTTAGCAGTTTTTGAAGTAAATTAGCTCCTTTTGCTCCAGAATTGAGTCCGAAAAGGTTTATTAAGGAGTAGCTTTTCTGCAGCAGCTATTTCTGAATAACTCCATAAATTTGCAGAAAAGGCTAAAGACAGCCAAAGTACCTCTGTATCTAAAACAATACAGACAGGGCCAAAAGCAAATGATGCTGAACATTTACACTGCTGAGAATGATACGACAGTCCTGAGTGCTTCCATTCTGTGCTGCAGTATGCAATGCAGACACATTCCCAACATGACCTTGGACTAATCTTTCATTGTATGTCAATGTCTCATCTTTAGAAACAGAGCTATTGTGTTGATAGAGTTCATTAGTGAATGTGAGATGGTCAGATGGCATTGTGATGAGGTAATAGAACATGGGTTATGCCCATGTGTAAGGATTTGCTCATGCAAAAACAGGAATTGGGAATTATTTCATCCACATCAGAATAGACAGAGAGGGAACCAGAACAAGGGTTTTTTTATGGAGAAACTGCACTCTGATAGAGGTAAAATTTTATAAAACTACGTGGATTAATGCAATACCCCTGACTTTATTTGGACTAAATTCAAGGGTACCACCAGCCTCCAGTCCCAGGGTTAGAAAATATTTATAATACAATCGGCAAAGAAAATGTTGAACTCCAAGGTCTGTGTTGCTTTTTGTTGCTGGCAAGTAAGGCAACCAAAAGCTAATGCTAATCATGTTAGCAAAAGTAAAGTGTTATCTTTTGTTCCTTAAAAAAAATATATATATTTGATTCTACAAAACTGAAGCAAAATGCTAAAATACGGCAACAGAAACCAGACTACTGTACAAAATGCATTTCAGGAGCCATGATTTACCCTTGGAACTGTATATCACAACTATTAAGGAAAGAGAATGACTTTCTGCATAGTGTATGTACCTTAGCAGACATTACTATATAGTGAGATGTTTTGAAGAAATAGTTGTTTTGTTCCCTAAACGATAATGATTTTGGCTGGAGCACAGGGTGAATGTCATCAGATACAAATAGTAAAGATGTTCTTTTCTGGAAGAAAAGTGATAGTCTACAAGGTTTAGAACAGATTTATAATTACCATGTATCTCTAAAATACATCTTTATCTTTTAAGACAAAGTTTTCAGATATTTGAGGTGCAATGAGACACTATCTTCCATGTCAATGTACTAAGTATTTATAGTAATTTTGAAAAAATTGTTGACACATTTGTGTGCAAAACACCCAGCCTGATGGGTCTTTTATGGCAAGTGGAGAAGTTTCCTGGAGGTTTAGCTGTTGGTGGAGTAACACTTTATCTTGTTCATGGAAGCACCTGGTAACACAGCCCATGTCAGGTTTCACGGTCTGTTTTCCAGGAAGTTACTAAACTGTGTCTGTGCCATGATTTTTTCCTATCAAGTACCAAATATGTTTTTGGTATCCAGGTCCATGGCTTCATAAGAAATTTCTGATGGGTATTTATAAACTGCAGTTGACTGAAATGTTTGAAATTTGAGTATCATGAAATTATTGAGAAAAAACTTCATGAATATTTTACAGGAAAGGCGTGAAAAAAAAAGGCAAACAACTTGAAAATTAATAATGTACCATATCTTGTTAAAAGACTCTGAATATTACTTTTAGCTTGTTGATGATACATACACACACATATATATATATATACATTATCATCAAAAACACAATAATGGATTTCAAAATGTCACATACTGTACATTCTGTGTTCTTCATGTTACAGCAATACTGCTAAAAGCACTCGAGGTATCTCATTGGAAATTTATTGGACAAATTCCAAGAACATTGTTTAATATTTAGTGTTTCCAATGAAATGGCTAGGAAAATGCTGAGTAATGCAAATAATCAATGCAAATTGGTATTCCTAAGACTTAGTATGTCCCACTAACTGCACAGAGCCAGTGAAGTCATGCTGGAACAAAGAATCAGGCAGCCACAGCCCCAAGCATCTGTGTTTGGCATACAACCAGCAATGATGTGGTATGTGTTCACATGCAGAGGGAGAGACAGAGATAAAGAAAAAGAGGACAGGAAGAAAAAAATTACCTTTCTGAAGGGAGAGCACTCAAAAATTCACTTAACTCCTTTGTTAATTAAAAACTGTGGTCAATAAATGTAATTAGTCAAAAGACTTTACTTGTCAAAAAATTTTGCAAACAATGGGGTGAATTAAATTAACTTCTGCGAGATTTTTCTGGTTTAAGAAAAAATAAATTTAAAAAGGTTTGATTTCTTCCCCTCAGCTCCCAAATGTATTTTGATAAAGGAAAACATTTTACATGCAAAATTTTACAGGTAAAAGCAAATTGCAGTCATCTGTTTGTAAGTAAAGTGGAGGAATCAATAAGATGTATAAAATGACTGTTTAGAAACTCTGTCTGTAAACCAGGTCCTGCCATGAATTAGTTATTAGCAGTTATTCTGATCAAGAGTGCTTCACTTGAGATACCTGACATTTTCAAGATGATTCTTCCCTAATGGGCAAAGCCCAAGACATCCATTGGAAATGTGAGATTTGACATTTCAGGGGAAAGGAATTTGTGTCAAAATGCTTTTGGAGGAATTTCTGAAAATACAGTTATTTTCCTTTCTTGTGATGCAAGTAGTGTTTTTTTAAGCTCAATCATTATTTTTCACAGACCACCAAATTTGAAGGTAGCTTAAGGACCAGGGCACTAAGTTGCTAGGAACCCTTCTTGTTAGTATTCCATGCTAATTCACAATACTTCGTAGGAACAGCAGTAGATTTTGCACACACCGGGAACCATTAACAACAATTTTGAAGGTAAGTAAGACATTATCACCATGAACTGTACTTTTTCATCAAGCTTTAAAAGTCTAGAATACAGAGTTCTGGTCCATAGAATTTACCAGTACAGAAAAAGTGCTAAGGGATTATGCATTTCCTTTATAGAAGTATTTCTTCCATCAGCATATGATCACTGAAATCATACTAATGTTTTGAGCCTTATGTTGGGTAGCACAAGGGTTGGCTGCTGAACACACAGTGTATAAATCCCAGCTTGTTAATGTGTGTAACTGGGAAAAAGGGGACAAGGCTGCTTTCCATATGTCTCTTCAGACTTCAATAATCTCATGATGTTGTTCCTTGCAACTCTGCTGTGCAAGAACTGTTACAACATTCTGCTGATGCAGTCCTAAAGCTTAATGGACATCATGGTCAAAATCTACCAGGAAGTTTGCCTGTGCCAAAGTCAGGCATCCTGTTCTTACGAGTTCTAGTCCAAGAGTTTGGCTGCCTTTTCTTTCACCACTACCAAAATCATGCTAGTCTTCCTCCTTGTTGCAGATTGACAGGGAGAGAGCTAGCTGAGACATGTAAAATCACCTTTTTCCTGGCAATTGATGTATTCCACAAATGTGTGTACCTTCCCTATATATCATAATAATATATCAAAAACAAATGGTCCATGGGCAGGTCGTGCTTAGTTTTGTGCCAATGCATCTGTGGTCCGTGCATGGAGACAGGAGTGCTAAACAGAACAGATGTCATTGGAAATGTAAGTCTCTAAACATGCATATGTTTCAGTGTGGATCATGATGTCCTTGCTTGCCCATGTTCGCAGCAAAATCTTTGAAAGCTTCATCTGTCTGTTTAATGGAATAAAGTTATTAAAAAAAATCTTTCTCCCATCTTTTTGTCTTGAGACATTAGGACAATAACTCTTAGACCTTTCTCACCTAAAACTGCAAGGGGCACAGAGAAAGGAAATGCATACCTGTTTTCCTCTCTTTGCAGCAATCATTAGGGTAAAATTTACTACAAATAGTAATAAATAAAGCATATACTGCATTTTATGTGGACTGCTGGAAGTAAATCTGGAACCTGTATTGGGGTTGTCATGCCTAGGTGTCCTTACACATCCAGTGAAGATCTTTCTTAAAATCTCTCAGGGGGAATTCCCTTTCTGCAGAGCCCTTGCGGAGATTTAAGCAACTAAGTGCCTAAATTTAGGCTTATATCTCACTAAAGAAAGGATTAAGCCTATATCTCTATGCCATATTGTGTGGAACTTGGCGCAGAGACCTGCATTCTGGGTTTGGTTTTCCTGCTGCACGCGAGCAGCTCATCACCGTTCTTGTCATACCTGGGGCTAGTTGGGGACTGGAGCAAAGTCCTGCCCATGAAGTACTTTTTAACTAACAAGAAACTACCTGACTAGTACAATGCTTTCAAGTGTGGGTTTTTTTTAAGAATTGGATATACATAATCAACATAAACATGCTTTATGAATTTTAGATAAATCAAATATATCCCTAGCATATCCCAGAGCCACAAGGTTTTGCTTTAAGATAGAAACTGCATTCATTTTTTCTTTCTGTAATTTACATCAAAATAACTATCTTGACGGACATAACAAGGAACAGCCTCTTTACAATGCCTTTATTTAGAACATAAAGCCAGGTGTTAAGCATCTATCATTGATTTATTCACATCTCAATTATGTCAGTTACTTCTTGTCACAATAGGACACAAAAGGATGAGGCAAGGATGAGGCAGGGACGAGGTCCAAGGTCAGCAGGAACACTCTCCTTTTTTTTATTATTAATTTTGACTCCAACTTATATACAACTGTACAAAAGGACAAGAGCTTGGTCAAAGGTGTTGTCACCTCTTCAATCTCGTTGGCGAACATCACCATCACTTAAGAAACTCCTCCTAGAGAAGAAAATATTAAAACATTCTCTGTTTACAAGAGAAAGTGTGAGAATCTAACTCCAAGTTTTATAAACATCAGAAAGCAAAAACAAAACATAGAAGGCAAAGTAAAAACATGGAAAACCAAGGGCAACAACTTCTATTTGTCACTAAAAGATGCATTCAAAATTAGAACCATAGTTTAAGTGAGTTTTTTCACATCCTGGAAGTTTTAGTCTGATTTTTGCCTATTGGTTACATACTACTTGATTTTATAGTATAAAATGTATTAGAAAGCATCTGACTCCTCATTAATACCAAAGTATGAGAATAGTCCCAAGTAAATAATTCTGGTAAATTTTAGATGGTCAGGAAGACATCCTGACTTAAGACATCCAGGGTCTAATTCATTCACCCACAGAGACAATCAATGACTGTCTAAGATGTCTCTGGAAGTCCAGCAAGTTTACCTAGGGCTTCCACATAAGACATAGGAGGCACAAGGCACTCCAACATTTGTGGAGAATGTTGTACAGGGTTCAGCTTACAGATCAAGGTACTTAAATATTTATGCCTACTTTATAGACTTTACAGTGTCATTATAGTCTAGACATTCTTTATAGGCAACAGAAATTTATGAAATTGATACAGCTATTGAAACCTACTTTAGTTATTTTAAACATCAGTTCACTAAATTTGTTTTTATTGAAGAGTACTTCAAATGGCTCTGTGGATGCCACTGTATCAACTAAACTCCACTGACTGAATATGAGTTTAAATATCATTACCAAGAGAGGGTTATCTGGTTCTGAGATTCTCTAGAATCCTCTCTGCCCTATGGCTGCCACTGCAGAAGATCATGAGTCCCTTGTAGGTCCTTCAGTCAAAATTATTAACAACACGTGAATGTCTCACAAACCTTTGAGCATTTCAGCTTACACTTCAGTGACTACATTTAGAAAATGGAAGCAAACCCCATCTTGCCTGCAGTCACAAACATCATAGTCATATGAAAGTGTGTGTCTGAACATCCTCTCCTGAGGTTTTAAGGAGTTCCTCTGAGCCTGGGGTAAGGAAACGTAGCTGTTTATCAGGGAATGGGCAGTCAAAATTAATAGCAATTTTTAAACTATACAGACACACACACATGTAAACTTCTGCCCTTAAGGAAAAAAAGTCAGCAGTTAGGTATTTACTAGCCATAAACATAAGAAATCATGAGTTCTAGAATGCTTAGACACTTGGATCCATCAACAATATCATGACTGTATAAATTTTTAGCATATTGTCTTCTTTAGCAGATACAACTGTTGCAATAATAATGTCCAGTAGTGATCACATAATTGCAGCATTCCACTCCTCTCATTAAGAAGTTCAAGATTTATTGAGACCAAACTGTCTCAGCATTACTATGGTGCACAGGATAATCATGTATCACAGGGAAAATTTATGTCACTATAGGAAGTAGTGACGCTTTGGGAACAGGAGGCACAAAACCTCTTTATTCCACATAATCTCACTTTTCCTCATTCTCCTAAATCTTTTTTCTCAGCAATGAGCTGTATGCAAAAGTACAGAGTCCCTCTGAATCTTTCTCTTTCCTTACATATAATCGTGGCATGGGGGCTTTAACCTGAATCACTTTTTCTTTTAAATAGAAGATTCATAGAGAGCTTTTCAAGAGGTGAGAATAATGTTTTCCTTCCATTTGGCTGACCAATAACTGGAGAAACAAATACAGAAGTGCTCAGAAAATTTGTGATGAAGAATCCTGTTTTATAATTTAGCAACAGGTCAGATCATTTTATTGACTTTTTCAGCAAAATTGTGAATTAATCGACCAGAATAAAATGTGTTATTTCAGTGTTAGATAGCAGAGTACATGCTGCCACATGTGGCCTACCATTTATACCATTTACCTGCTGATGTCAAGCTGGACAAGATTGTAAGTTTTCCAGAAAACGTGTGTCATTTTGATAATATTTTATATTTGACCTTATGTGAAACCTGTTCTGTCATAAGAAAAAAAAATCCCATGTTTTCCCAATACAGTTGTATGCAAATGATTTCTGCTGAATGAATGTTCATCCTTATTTTCTACAGTTTCACATCAGTGCCTGTCATCATGCAAATTTATTCTCAATGGGATTACTCGGAACTATGCTGGTGAGAGCTGTATTTGTTCATTAATTTAGGTGCCATTAGCCACAAATAACTCGACAAGGATATGAATAGATTATTGTCACTTTCCAATGTATGTTAATAGTTTGTTTATTATGTAAATATAATTGCATACTAGTGAAATTTGATACTGAGCTACTGATATAACCTAAAATCCAAAGTCTCTGCAAGGAACAGGATACAAAATTAATATAGAAGTCTCTTAGATTTGAATGTGCTGTGTAGACGATGATAATGCATAAAACAAAATATATAATACATGTAAATTCTAGTCTGTATTTTGAAATGAGGTAACTATTCAACCTTAATTAAACTAAGTCTGTTTGGTTAATAATAAAATACTTCAAAACTTTTTCATCACTGAAAAAATGTATATACCAATATTCTAGGGACAGATTAAGAAATTCTTCACACTGATATATGGCATTGGCTTCAGGTTATTTCAGAAAATAACTGGACTGATAATGATCAGTAACAGGTGATACATGACCTTTAAAATATACTACCTTGGAACCTATTGATTATTTACTTGGGTCAACTTAAGTCATTTTGCACATGCAAGTGCACAATTTATCTGACTAAACAGTGCAAGAAGTAGCAAATTTAAATATTTACAAGAAAATATATGGTGCCACACACTTGTGTTGTGAATACCAAAACATTAGAACTTAAACATTGATGCTCTGCCTCCATGGGTCAGTTCTAAATTCAGGATGAATTTTGCAAAAAGCTAAATCAAACTTAGCTTTCAGTTGTAACCAACTACCAATTCAACTCTTTCCATGTTCCACAGTTTCCCCAGTCACAGGTGCAAATACTATTAAAAATGTGGCAAAAGCCCTATTCACATACGCAACTAACTTGAGCTGACCTCAAGCATATAATTACAAAGATAATTGGGATAAGGCTCATTATTGGGCAACAATATCTTCCTAAGGCACTCCCAAGTGATTTCTTCCCGTCTTTCCCCACCTTCTGTTGGTAGGAACTTGTTCCTCTTGTGTATCCAAGCTTGTCACTCTCTGGTCTTTGCCAGCTTAATTCCCGTGGAAAGAAGGAACTGGAGACATTGCAACAGACCCTGGACAAGGGAAAAATGTTCTAAAGTTGAAATGTAAGGACTATAAAGAAAGCAAGACAACCAGTGAGGGATGGGAGCAAGATGCAGAGCAAAAACATGGGGGAAGCCTTTTTCCAAGGTAAAATTTATAGAGCTTAGGCTGAAATTTTCAAAAATTAAAGCCCTGATCAAAAAGTTTCAGAAAAAAATTGAAAAATCTGTGTTCTTCTCACTGGAGAAGCTCTGAGGAAGGGATGTCCCACGTCCTCTGTGAAAGTGATTTAACATTGAAGAGTTTGCCTTGTTTCCTCACAACTGTACACCTGAGAGACACATAGGAAATATTTTAACCAAGGCCTTTCACAGGAATAATTTTTACTTCAAGATCTGATAACCTTTCTTAGAACATGAAAGTATGATCACTTGTTCTCCTATTTAAACAAAAGATTTCCTCAGAACTATAAACAGGGAGTGAGAAAATTTCTCTTGGCACACATATTCTTTGCAAAAAATATTTACTCATTCACTGTTAGCAAATAAATGTAAAATTACATCTTAACTGCTAAGGCATCTGTCTCTGCTGCATACCTGTGCAGCTGCATCATTTCAGTGGAAGCAGGTTGAACAGTGTCAAGAGTGTACACAAGGATTTCTTCCAGGAGTAGGTCCAGGAAGCAGGATTGAAGTGCAGAACATGATCTAAGACACTCTGGAAACAACAGAATAAAAGGTCTACATATGTACTGCTGGTTTACAGAGTATAATATGAATTCTTAAGGGAGAAAAGCATTCAGACTTTCCCTTCTGAAGTATTTCCAGTTGAGGAATTATAATATTAATTTTGTTTTTAAACACACTCATAGCTTCATGCCTCACATGACTGGTGATGACTAATGCCACAATACTTCTCTGTGTGTGATTGCTCTTTTGCAATATCCTGAAAAATCCTAGGCCAGAGCAGTTTGGATAGTGAGAGCTATGAAATGTTTGAGTCAAAGTAACCTCACTAGGTTTTAAACAGTTCTGGAAAATTGTCTGGAATGCAAAAGCCAAACTTGCTTCCTTTAATGGCCTCAAGTGCCCTTTGGCAACTACCTTGCTATCAGAGGGTGCTTTAATGGTATAGAGATAGCTCAGGCTGACATCAATGCCTTTCAAATAGTGCTGAGATGATGTCAAACATACTTCTTTTGAAAGCTATGAAAACAAAACAGCATGACTTGCTTCATAAGTTATGTAACTAATTATTACTACTTATGACTTTTCACACACATACCTTGCATCAGCGTTTATATGTGATGCAAACTGGAGGAGAATTCAAACCTGGCTTCTTGAACTAATGGCTTTGCCTTCCCTCTGAACATAAAGTTTTGAATTGAAAATCAGCAGGTTTTGATAATAATTGAGGTAAAAATATACTTTATTCTATTCCATACTGTAGTTGCACCTACAATGTGATTATAGAGCTCACCTCAAACATTATGTTATGTACTATTCTGTTCAGATAGTACTTACAGCCTAGGTTGCAATACAGCCTTTTTTTTTTTTTTTTGGTCAGAAAAATAAACATAACATCTAGGGAGGGTTTTGTGGTGCAATCATCTGGCTGCAATAGGGGGAGTTGTGTGAACAGTCTGTGTTGAGTATAAACTGCTAACTGCACTGTGCTGGTCTGTCTTAAATCATGCAACCACCATTAGACAGAAGCAAAGAGGTTAAAATTTAAACGGGAATCTACTTGTCAAAGCTTTCTTCATTTCCAGAGGATGACACAGTTCAATCTTTGGTTTGTTTTGTCATGAGTGGATTTTAATTGCTGGTGTAGTCACTTTTCTTAACCTATAACTTATCACAATGACTCTAATGCTTTTATGATAGCCATCATAATTGCTGGAGATATCTTCAGAAGTCATTCACATTCCTCTGAGCTGGAAGAGTTCCAGAGTTTACATTGTTTTGCCATGAGAATAGATATAAAAAAAAGTGTTATCTGCTGAAAACATTTCCTTCTCTGTTTGAACTTTAAAATTGTTGTCTGATTAGCTGGCTGTAAATTGCAGAGGTAAATTTAACGCAACATGCATAGCACTCTGATCCTTAGTGGTGACTGGAATTACAGATGCAGACATTGCTGGCTCCTGACCCTGCCGCCACCTGAGGAATGGCTACTTGCTATTCTGCTGCTCTGATACCCTACACTGCTAGGAACCAGGCTGACACATAGGAGGAGAGGCTTTGACTGCCAGGCCTGTGGTTCAAAAGCAGCTGTTTCTTCATGAAAATTCATCACTGTTAAAAATAAGTGAAGAAGCTCACTAGTTGAATTTGCCTCACCAGTAGGAAGCTATTAGTTGATATTGTTCTCTGCTAAGCTTGTAAATATCTCTTAAAGGGCTTAGAAGGAGTGACTGATCTGGCTGAGGGATATGTAGCTGCCTTAGCTACATATTTCATGACCCGGTTCTCAGTCTGGCCCTGACCTTTTGCAGGAAGGTTTAAATGCCCTTTGCATTCCAGCTGTTCCAGCTTATTAATTATGTCAAAGTGCTGACTTTAATTTTTCACTTACCTTTTGTGCTTGCACACATGGAACCCATGTTGCGTTGCTGAAGAGGCTTCACACAGTGGCTGTCCATGGCTTTGTCACCTACACCTTTTCAAAAGGAACTCTCCAGGCAATGTCACCAAGTACTTGACTGGGATGGCTCTGCAAGACGTCAGATATTTTGAATCATGTTATCTTTTGGATTGCTAAGTCCATGTGCTTTCAGTAACCTGTATTACCTTCAGGTTGCAGAGAAGCACTGAGGAGAACATACCCCTATGGATGCTGACCAAGCAGCCTGAAGCAATGGATTCATAAGTGTCTGCAATGTCCTTGTTGCATCAGAACAGTAGCTGTGCATACAAACTTCTGTCTGTGCAGAGACTTCAATGGCCAAACAGTTAATACCCCTTTTCTTTCTTACAGATCTCATTCTTTCTCCTTTACTACCCCCAGCTCATGTAAACCAAAAAGCCTTAATTCTCTAAAGGCTTTATGGTCTTATGCAATGTGAGAGATTTGGATGTTCAAACATCAGATTACAATAATCTGGGAGTGAGCAAGCAAGCAGGAAAACATATTGACAAGTGATCTTGATGTAGCTATTTATGTCAATAAAAGTTTTGACACTGGGAACAGAAAAAAAGCATTTAACAAGCACAAAATTTACATATAAAAGTGTTTCTCGGGAAATTTCTTTGACAAAAATACAAAATTATGTCTAAAAAGGCCTATAAAGGGAAAATACTATTAAAAGGGAAGCATTCACATGTCGAGAAAAGTGGAGGGCTAAGATTGAAATCTTAATGCATTTTCTGGTACATTAAAGCTGTGTTTTTAACCGTTTTCAATTAAGTGATCGTATAAATTTTCTCCTCTTGGGGACTTTTGTCTCTATAAATGCAAGGATAGATTGTCTTTCTTCTAAATGAGAAACTATTTCCCAATTTGTTTTATTGTTCACTGGGTGGCCAAATATCCTACTTCTTGCACATTATTCAAACATTGTGCCAAAGGCAGAATATTAATTTCCTTGTGAGTTTTAAATCATGTTTATCACTATCCTATATGAATATTTCACAATTTCAGGAATTAATCTTGGAAATGTTTTAATAAAGGGAGAAGAATGATTTTATTTCCAGCGCATAAATTAATTGGTTTGCATATTACAAGAATAAATAAGGGCCAAATAATTTTACTAATTTAGGGTGCCACACTAAACACTCTAGGGCTTGTTTTTCAGATAAATTAGCACTGTTAAGCACTCTAAAATGTCAACATATAACTCAGTGTAACTCAGAAGGCAGGTGCTAATGCCCAGTATTTCCAAAAATCTGTGACAAGGATATATATACTGGACACTTGAAAAATGAAAAGTATTCAAATTAGCCATAGTCTGTTAGAGGCTTGTATAGCATTGGATTTATTGGAGGCTTGGATTCCCCAGGAGTCTCCTAATTTATTTCAAGACAGTCACAGATCTTCAACTCCTATTTTTTTCTTTATTTAGTAAACGATGAACAAAGCAGCTTCTTCCACGAACAAGGTTGCAGATCCCTTGCCAGCACAATCTTCAACCCCAAATCACCTCCACAGCCATCTTGAGCACTGAATGAGGTTGAAAAAAAATGACTGTGATATCATTAAAGACTGTCAACACTTGCATATGCACAAAAGAAATTAATTCAAATTGCCCAGAAAAATATAATTTTGATGTTTCTTAATCTTAGTTTATAATCTTTTGAAACACCATAATTATACTTGGCTGTGTTTTGACATAGCAATCTAATATTGTGGATTAGGAAAGAAACAAACATCCTAAAGCACTTTCTATCCAGTAAAACATCTGTTTGGTGACCAAATATTGATGTTCACTTTCATCCTTTGTATGTCTCAAACAACTACATTTTAAAATCTGACTGCTACCATATGAGTAAACATATTTAGTAGACACAGAAGTTTCAGCAGAAACTGTCCTTTTGGCTTCCATTACTGGATACAGACATTTTATGTTTGACCTCTCTGTCCTGTTCTTTCCAGTTTATTCTATTCTATGATTCCAGTTTTCATTACTTTCTTTAACCTAACTCTCCTTTCCAGTGACATAAACTCATTGAGTGTGAACTCTTCAATGAAGAAAAAAATAGGAGTTCTAAAATTCAAATTAAGTAATTAACATATTAATCCAGGAAAACAGTATTTGGCCTGTTTAATATTTTCCTTTGTATTATGTAGTCCCAGCCATATGTCTTGATATCTTTATTCACCTGACCTGCAGTTTTTAAAAGTTTGTATGTCCTCTAGACTTTTTATGCTTTCTCTGGAGTTAAAATTTTACTTGCTTCATTCTGTTGCATTGTCATATAGATAGGATTTACATTGTCTGGGTGAGAAATCAGATTCCAGTTCTCATTGCATTTTCCTTGGCTTTTCCTTTTTTATGGATGCGTTGAAGCTTTCCTTAGTAGTTCCAGTTTGCAAACTTCCTGCAAAGGATTTGAGAACAATTATATTAATATTGCCTATATAATTCTAGATCTTGTCCTAACCCTAATGGATGCATTGGACAGCATCCATTAACCTAAATGTATGAGAATTCAATAAATTATAATAGAAATAATACCAATTTAAAAGCAGTGTTTTGAGAGCACAAGCATGATTTATGGTCATAACATCATGTTTGCAGCCTCTCTGAAATGCAGAGTTTAGAATGATATCAAGTATTTTATAGACAATGAAAGCTCCATGGCCTTTCAGATTGCATGCTGGCAAATTCTGTAGAATAACTATATGTTTTATTAAACAGATATTTTCAAAGGAAAACAATCTCCCCAAACAACATAGAAGTAGGTTTAAACTGATAGAAAAATAATCTCTCCCAATATTCTTCCATTGCCTTTTCCCTACTGTGGATAACACACCCTTGTTCTGTCTTGTCAAGTGAAGCTACTGAAAGAAGACTAAAGCTGAACTTCTAAGACAATGATGGGACAGCTGGGTTTTTTTCTAGTCCTTGTTCTTTCATTACTTGTGAATAAAACAAAAGCAAGATCTGACATGTTAGAAAAAAATTAAGACATGACTCAAGATCTTGCTAATGCTGACTGAGCCAAAAAAAAACTTCCAGGAAGCTCAGAAAATTCCTGGAACATTGTAAGAGGGAGTTCCCCTGATTTTCAAAGACTCTTCTTCCTTGTTATAAGCAATATCAGAAGTGAAAAGTTATGAAACTACTCTGGAAAATGTCTCAATACTTTCAATCAGAGCAGAAGCAGGAAATTATTCCAGACATCTCATCAAAGAGGAACAGATAACTATCAAGGCTCACTAGATCATTTGAAGTCCATCCAATACTACTTTAAATTAAAAGATTTTTGTCTATTACTTCCTAAAGCCAAGTGATGTCTACAGAGAGGACAGGGAATCAACTGCCTGAGGTCTAATTTCATCTCTTTGATGTAATGTTGAGAAAGCTTTTCTGCAGGATAAAAGCAATATCTTCATCACACAATTATTATCTAGAGGTGAATGCCTACAGCTGATGTTCAGTTTACCCATCTTTGCACCCACATTGGAAAACAATGAATGTATTGATATTTAATTTTATTTCTAAAGCATTAAATGCCATCTCTGTATGCAAATGCTCTTCTGGACAGCCAGGTAGCCTTCTATGATGAAGTGACTGAAATGGTTGACCGGGGAAGCCTGCACAATGTCATCTACCTGGACTTCTGTAAGGCCTTTGATGGTCCCACACAACTTCCTTCTCTCCACACTGAGAGACATGAAGGGAGGATGTGGCTGTAGTGGACAAGGAATTGTCTGGAGGGACAAAGAGTTTTTGTCCATGGTGGTCTGCCTAGTGGGAGACCAGTGAAGAGTGGTGTCATTTAGAGATTTTTATCAGAACTAGAGCGCTTTAATATCTTTATCAGTGATGGAGAGTGACATCAAGTACCCCTTCAGAAAGTTTGCAGATGACACAGAGCTGAGCAGTGCAATTGACACAAAGAAGGGAGGGATGCCACTCAGGGGGACCTGCACAATTTTGAGAAGTGGGCCCATGAGAATCTCATGTAGTTCAACAAGTCCAGGGGGTTTTCTTCATCACATCTACAACAATTAAATGTGATTTCTCTGATTTCCTGTATATTTTGATCCAGGAAATTCTGAACAGAATTTGTCTTGATATTAGTACTAGTTTTGATATATTAGTCTTGTTTTTAAACACACACACTGATAGGTTTTCTAGATCAACTGAAAAGAGGCTGTTGAACACAGGAAATATCAAGTCCTCTACTTTTGTACCCTGAATATCAAGTGCAAGATAGTTGCTAAGTCAATGTGCGTGTGTAGAATCCATTTACCGAGGATTTCCTTCTGGACAGACTTCTGCCTGACCAAAACCCTAAATTATTTTCCTTCCAACACAAAAGAAATTTTGAGATGCAGAATAAAATATATTTGGGAAAAGATTGATTAAGAAGTCCTACCCGTGAGATCTTCCCCAGACACCCTGTTATTGTCACTACTATTGATTTTTACAGTAACAGAAATTTATACGGGAAGCAATTCAGTTTAAACTTCTTGTGCTCTTATTCTGGTACTTAGAGTGGCATAAAGGAGCATCTTACAGTGAGGACAGACAGCATGCCTCCACGACAGAAAAGTTCCAGGGGAATCTGGAGCCTTAAGATACCACAGCAAATAGTGGCTGATGAAAGAATGCAGTTTCACTTTGTGGTGTAGCTTTAAAATCATAAATGTGTTTTATGTAGAGAAGAATGCATGAATTCACCCTGATCTTTTGAATGAATTTATGCCATTAGCAGAGAGTCAGACATGCTCCTACAAAAGGATGACGATCCTTTTGGGAACTGGGAATAGTTGCTGCATAACTGTGACTGAGCTGTATTTTAACATCAGTGCTACAAACATTGAGCCAGATGTATTCAAGGCCTTGCCTGTGGCTTGATGACACATACCCTTTTCACAACAATCAGTGGATTTGTGGTAACAATCAAAAGGCATTTAAAATGCTTGGAATGTGGTTTAGAAACCCGCCTTGGCATCCCGCTTTTCATGTCTTAACATAAATGCCTCAACTGTTTTTATTGTTCTGCAACTGCTCATTTATTTTGAAAGAAGGAGCTTGGCCTTCAGTATTTGCATTCAACAATACTTGAAACAAAACATTAAAGTATTTTTTAATTATGCCAGCAAAACATTTCATATGAATAATGCCAACAGCTGGGTCAGACCTTTTGGTTTTGAGTAAGAGTTTATTCCAGGCTTGCTAACTGAGAAGTTCTTTTTTTAGAGAAAGTTTCTGATAAACTGCCAGTTTGGAAATACATTACAGAACAGGAATGTCTTTTCAATTTGTGTTACAGTTGTTCCACATTCTTTATGTTTTTCTGATTTTTTGCCCTTATGACTCTATCATAACAAATTACTGCATAACTGATGAAACAGCACAGAACTACTTTCAATAAAGTCAAGAAAAGAACGATGTTAATGTGAAACACATTTAGGAAGAAATTACTTCATTTTGGTGGAACAAGACAGAAACAGATTTATAGATCCATGGATAGACAAGGTATTACTCCATATGTTTAAAGATAGATCAGTTGATTGATTGCTCATTAGATCAGCAGGTCAATAGACAGAAGGGTGGAAAATCCGTCTGTTACTGAACAGCTTGTCTAATTTTAAAAATCAAGCACAACATTTTTAGCTTTGAAGAAGCAGCCAATAAGCTTTCTCTCCTCTGGGTTGCAGTTTATTTGGCAATTATTAACTAAGAATAATTTTCTAGATCTTAGCAAGAAAGAAATCAGTAATCACCAATCCTTAGATTGGTGAACCACATCAAAATGAAAGAATAATTTGCTTGACCCCAGAGGGAAGAAAAGTTGGTTTTGAACTTCATCAAAACTTTTGTGGACAATCTCTCCTCTACCACAAGAAAAACCCCAAAACAGTTTTCATGTTAGAACATTTGAATTCTGATATACAAGTTTGGGATCATCTGCTTTTATGAACTTATTAGCTAGTGAAACTCATCTGCTTTTGAATCAGAGGACAGGTGTGGGGAGAACCACTGCTGCTAATCACACCGAGATGTGAAGCCAGCCGAGTTGGCTTTTTAGTAATGGAGCCAGTGAACCTGGGAAGAGCCACAGAAGTTCCTGCCACCTAGTGCCAGCTCTGCCTCTCTTGCAAGGGAAAGTCTTCTGCTCACATAGCAGGTATTTAACCTAGCATAAGTAGAAAAATCAAACCAACTACCTGTTCAGATTACTACATTAGGCTTCAAAATACAAAATTCAGCTTTTGCCACGTGTTCAGTTAGCCTTTTATAAAGATGAGAGCTTCTCATGGGAAGGTGAGTGTGAAGGTGAGAGCTGTGAGTGGATCCAATTGCAACTATTCCAGGAATCCTATTTGTGGCGTAGGCAGCTCTAACAACCCACACCCTCAAATCTTTACAGATTTTATTCCTTTAGTTGCTGTGATCAGATTCAGCCAGGGTCAAGGAAACATATGACACCTTTCTGTATATTGTTCTTGGCTTCTCATGAAAAATCTGTGTCAGAATTATTGTTATTATGATTACTGTTACTAATCCGAGAGTATCTTTTGACATATTATCAAGAATTCTACACGACTGTATCTCTTCTAAAGTACGCAAGGTGGTTGGAACATATCCTGACAACTTCAGCAAACTCCAAAGACTATGTAGTCTCTAATTTCTATGTAGTCTGTTCTTTAATTCTTTAAAATGTAAGAACATGCCTACTTTTTCCCCTCAATGCATCATTCATTTACACAGGAACTGAGTTTGCCTAATTTTTCACAACAAACACTGTCTCAAACCATTTTGATTCAGTAACTCATTCTTTTTGTTTGTTCTGTGCCCAGGTCATAGAAGGTTTTGTTCACTATGGGAAACAGTAAAACCAGTAGTTTTACTTCAAAGTTTCTCCTTTTCATAATATTTACATTTGTTTTCCTTTAGGGAGAAAAATTCTTTCTAAAGAACTTTGGTTTCTTTGTCTATTGATGCAATGGCTCTGATTCCGTGCAGAAGATAATTTTTGCATAATAACTGTTGGACCAGTTTCTGAGTCTGCGAACTGCACTGACTATGATTTGACCTAAATAATTTATTTCAACTATCCCCTCAAATTTTAAGAGTTATTATGAAATCTTGCCACGAAGGATATGACCTTTAATAGTAACAACCGGGAGAAATAACACCCAAACGTGTGTTTCTTTTTTTTTTTTTAATTATGTCAGAAACATGGACTATTTCCAAAACATACACTATCATGGTGTCATTACACCCATGACTTCAATATCCTCATGCTAGGAATAGAAAAGGAGAAAGTTCTGTCTGCATTTCTTCCTTTGTCTGTGCTATCCCTATTTAGTATATTTTGGGGCATGAGCTTGGGTCCAAGTACCTGCTAAGGGCATTATTGCACATAGTGGAGGGAAATGATCTGTAAATATCTCTCACTGATGAAAAATTCCATACAGACTAAATTCAGTTTCTTTGTAAGTGAAGTGATCAATATGTAAAAAAAACAGGAAATTATGGCCTGAAAGAAGTTGTAGACTCAACAAATGTGATACAAAATGTTGTGTTGGAAACCAAATCAGGAACACTTTTAACTACTTGAAATATTTCTGAGTAGTTCTTTAACTATCTGAAGTATCAGAAAACAAATTACAAGAAAAGTAACTTTGAAATAGGAAAGTATTAATTCCTTTGTTTAACATACCCACATACATGCTAAAATCACAAAACATCATATAACACACATCCATACAGTTTCCAGACAGGCAAATTAAGAACCCAAACAAAATACATGTTTTATTCCTTCTAGTGCATTCTTATTTTTAGACATGCTGTTTTCTTAAGAGAAGATGTGATGTGAGAGCCTTCAGTTTACCTTCCAGAGCGACTTCACTTTTTAAGAGTGATCTGAAAATCATTTTAGTTGGTTTGATACAGTTGCCTCAGACTTCTTTTCTCATAGTGTAGAAAGAAGTGTGATGCAAGAAAATTTCCCCTTTTCCTTCTGATCAGCTGGTCAATACTGACAAATATTTTTATTTCAAGGATAAAAACCTTTCTGAATGAAGAATTTGGGTTCTTGTTCTTTGAGAATATTTTGATTCTCTCATAATCAGGTCAAAGCTGACTTCCATTGCACAGAAACGAACTGAATTTGGATGTCTCTAAATCCTCTAGCATTTTGATTGTACTTTGTGTGGTATTTTCAGAGCACTGGGTTTAATCAGTTACTGTGATTAGTAGCAGACCAAAAGAATCACATACTGAAGCTGACTACAAACTGGAATAACCTTTTTCTAGTTTCTGACATTGGCCTTTTTCTGGAAAATCATCAGTCTGCTTAGTAACTGTACTTTTGGCAAAGTTTTTCTGTTCTCTTCCTCTTAGGCCAGCTTAGAATATTTTATCACAAATACCATGGAAAATGGTATCTACCAATGATTTATCTTCCACAAGTGATTCTATCTACTTTGTGACTCAAAATACCTATTTTTTTAACCACACTGCATTCATATTTATAGGAAAAAATATCATTCATGATGACAAAATTATCGAAGTTGTGTATTAATGCAGTTTTTCTGACCAATTAAAGCATACAATTTCAAGAATATATCCTAAGAAACTTGATTCAGACACTGCAGCACTTTATAAGAGTTGGAACAAGGCTACTTCTTCAAAAATCATATCCTTCATTTATTTCTAATTTATAGATCATATCTCTTAAATTAAAGTGTCAATTTACGTAAGTTTTCCTTAAAAATACTCTCTGGAGGTCTAGGGAGCCCTTAAGAATGGCTCTTACTAAAGTTTTAGGTAACACTGTTCTGGCTATGACTTTACAGGGAAAGAGAGTTCAAGATCAGTTGCACTGACATAACAATTAGATCTTCTTGATATTCGTCTCCAAATGCTGAAAAATGAAGAGAAAAAAAATCGAGTATTCCAACAAGCAGTGTGAAATTACACTTTGACTTGATATTAAGCAGAGAAGTGCAAGAATACATGATATAAAATCCCTGGTAATCTTAAACTATAATTAATAGCAATGTACATAATGGTTGATGTGGCTTTCTTTTGTGCCTCATCTTTGATTAGTAAAGACATGCTGTCTACTCCTGCCGGAAATGACTCATTCAACATGATCACTCTTGTTTATTGTCCCTTGCCAAAGATCTAGTTAGGTTTTGGCTAATTACTTACATTAATTTTATGTAGGTATTCTGGATTCATAACTTCATCACACAGTGACTATAATTCAAAATCTATCATGTTGCTGGATAATGTTCACAAGTGGAGAAACTTAGAAATTGTAAACACACTTCTTGACTCAATAGTCTACTGTATGCATTTGGTTCTAAATGGTTTTCATTTTCCAGAAATGTTTTCACTTTCTTGAAATAGCTGTCATGTTATCAGTTCAAAACATACCTCAAAGTTACAAATAAGTTTACAAATGTTGAATATAAAAAGAAGAAGAGACATATGATGTACTTTCTGATTAAAAGACCGAAAATTACAAACAGAAAATTTAAACTATCGTTTTATTTCTGATGAAGTCAAAGGGTCTCTCTTTGTGGCAAGATTCAAGAATTGTCATATTTCAGTACTAACTATTGGAAGTCTAACATCTTGCTGAGATTTTTAAAAGAAACCTGCTAAACCACATATCTTTTATAAAGGGATCAGTTAATGATTAATTGCTACATCTGTTCATACAAGATCAACTGAATATAGCTTCTAAACACTGTGAAATCCAAACATACAAAAGACTGTGTAGTTTCTGAAAGGTATTTTTCACCCCCAGTATCTCCATATGAATTATCAGAACAAGAGCACTTACACTGAAAGGATGTGAAAGATTAAGATTTATTCAAGTGTGTGGGCACTGTGCAATGGGCACAAAGTACTGCATACTGACTGTTGTGTGAAAAATGTAGCATCATACCTTTGTGCAGTTCAAGCAGAAACATTCTACAACTGGTTTGTCATGCTAACATGACAGGGCAACACCTTAAGCAACCTTGCATTATTGTCTTCCCTGACTAACAGGCATTCACTTACCATTTTGCAACACCTGGTGTGTCCTACTGTCATTTGATTTACAATGAGGATATGAGGCTCACATGGTTTCTACAGCTCCCATCATTCTTAATGAAAATATTTGAGTGCCATAAAACAATCTAAGAGCCTAAGGTTTACCCAGAGGGGAATTTACAAAGCCAAAAAACTGGAGATGTTAATGGTTGCCTGAATGGCCTGAATATAGAGCTCAGGCTCACTAACCTTCAACTGAAAAGAATGGACTGAGACATGAATTAATCAATCTTCAGCCAGAGCTATTCTGGTCCACTAGCCAGCTCAGAGAGACTGGGAGACCACAGACAGCCTTTGTGAGCAACCCTCCACCTGAACCGAGACTGCTGTACTATAAGTTCAGTACCAAAAAAAAAAAAAATCACTTCAAGCTTTTTTCTTTGCCTTTAGGGATAATTGATAATTTTGACTGTTAAACACTGGGCAATACTCATATTGTAGTGAAGAATTCCTCTTCCATTCTTGCTGACCTGATCATTCTTTAAAAGTACAAAAAAAGTTTTATATGACCAGCTGCTAGTTTCTCAGCCAGAATGCTGTTTCTTGTAGTAGAGAGGTTAGTTAATTTCTTCAAACGCCTCTCACCTATAAATTACTTGGTATTCCATGAAATGCAAACAAGGAACTCACTCAGAGGTGGGTTCATGGAAGAACAACTACTTTAGATCCAACTTCCAGCATGTTCTATATGAAAAAAACCCTTCCTTCTATTGTGGACCTAGCTTAATCATTGTAGGTACATAAATTTCAGCTTAGGTTGAATTATTGGTGAGGTCCTCAGAAAACTTAACAGTTATATAGAGAACAGAGTGTGGGTATCCTATGCAGCCAAAATCTATATTAAAGATATGGGACTTCTTTTGTGGTTCTGTACATTTTGGAGTTTGTGTTACTCTTCACATCCTCATTTGTGTTAGGATCCACCTTTGCATAGTGAATTAGACAAAGTGGACACAAATGTGAAAACTGATAAAATCTGTTAGGAACAAATAGATGTAAAAAACCTACTAAATACAACACCAAAATAAAAATCAAACAAATAATTTACAGAAAAAGGGAAAAGAAACCTAGAAAATATGTTTTTCTCTTAGTCTATGTATTTCTTCTCAAAATGATTTTTAAAACAAAATTTGTGATTTTATGTTATCTCCATCTTATTATTCATTTTTTCAACGAGGTCTACAATACCTCTGGAAGATCTGAGAAATATCAGTGAACAAGGAAAAGACATTAATGTGTATGCACTTACCAAAAATGTCATGTACTTGCCACAGTTATTTGTATTCTAAGCAATTGAAAATGATAATACTTTAAGAGTTCTCAATTACCCTCTTATCATCATTGATTTCAAAGTTCTTTGAGTTAGGCTGTTAAATGTTGTTGCATGAAAAATGTATCAAATTCTATTAAGTTATTTCAATAAGTACAAAAAGTTACTTCCAAGATGTGGAGCAAATCTGATACACCTAATGCCGTCCATGAATATATCTCGATTTAGTTAATTTTTTCTAAATGCTCCTTGATGCTATAGAGGGCTAGGTGTTGATAACATACCAGTGGTAGACTTTCAAAGCGTTATCAATGCTTCCCATTCTTTTTGAAATTCAAACATTTAAAGAAGGCTTTAATTCTAAGATATTGCATGCATTGGAGAAGATAAGTGTTGAGAAATAGCTATCAAGGCATGGCTTGTAGGGCTGTCAGACTCCTATCTGTGCACAAAGGAATTAAGAGACCTAGATTTGGTAACTTTCAGGATATTAAATTCTGTGCTCCTAGCAGGTTACCTAGACTTTCAGATTTTCTGATGTGGAGTCCCTGGGGCATGTATCAGGAACGGGCTGGTCTTGAACATTCCAGTTCCTCAGCTGCTAGTCAGTCAAAATGGGTGAATTGGATAATATTCTGACAGAAATAGACACATGCTTTGGCAAAAGTTGTCTGAAGCATAATCACTTCTGAAATACCTGGGTTTGATCATGTGGGTATGTTTACGTCTCCTACAGCTTCCCAGGTGGAAAATCAGTCAGCCATCCGCAGAGCTCCTCTAATTAATTAGAAATGCCTCCTCACAACAGCTGCATGTTTTAGTCCCAGATCTCTTGGATTGGAACCAATAAGCACATAGTTTCCCATTTATTATTACATGAAAGAAGAGGAAAAACAAATTTTCACTTTTTACGGTCTTCTCAGAAACAGTGCTGGCAAAAGGAAATAGAAATTGGAGTTGCTGAGGAGATCATATTGCTTATTCATTTGTTTTATTTAAAGTGCGTAACATTCTTTTTTATTTTAAGGTGTACATTTCAGATAAAGTGAGAGAAGTTGAAAGTCATTAATATTTTACAGTATAACTTAATAGACAAAAGATTTAGATATAACTGAGTATTCTGAAATGTGAAAAAAAAGGGTAGTGAATCAGTTTGAAAACAGACTTAAAACAAATGTGACAATGGGAAAAAATCTTCAAGCAAAAAAGGAGAACTTAAATAGAAAAAAAAGCAACCTGTAAAATTTTTTTAAAAAAAGGTAAGAATTATAATAAATGTATAATAATGAAACTGTGTGATAAAAATTTAGTTTTATACAGTTGTATCCCAGAAATTGGAGATGGCACTATAATCAAATTATAACCCATTAGGGTTTATGATCTTAATAAGTGTATAAAAATATTTCCAGAAAAGAAAGTAACTAATTATTATATATCTTCTATGATGCACTGAAGGAATGGACTGTATAGTCATATCAGAACAAACTGAAGGGCAAAAATCAGCTAGAGGAAAAGACCTAGCATAGACTATTACTGGAACAGAAATATATCACATTATCCTTTTTAAATGTAGAAAAATTAATAAAAACTTATAGAAAGTGAAGTGTGAGTAGAACTCTGTAAGTAAAATAAGAAATGTCATGTATGATTATTGCTGTTATCAAAGGAAGAGAAGACCAGAATAATAGCAGAATTTCATGTTCAAGGCGATAGTGAGAGACCTATGCACACATCACAAATCTCAGAAGATACTAAAAAATAATGTGTTAGATAATATTAAATTGGGCTGAACAGGACACTCTTGGAACTTCTAAAGAAATGTTACATATGTATTGTAGAACATCCTTGATAATCTCAGCAGTGAAGATCATTCTGAATAGAAACCAAGCTGAAAAAAGTGCCAATAAATATTATCTAACAAAACAAAGTAAAAGAAAAGAGCTGAAATACACACACTTTAAAGTCTTTAAAGTCAGACACTATCTCAGTCATAAAAATTTTCATTATTTACTGTGGAATGAAAATGTTGCAGCTAATAGTTCATTAAAATTTTCTTCATCAAAAAAAGATGAAAGAGGCATAGTTTACAAGGTTATGATGGAAGATTAGAACCTTGTAAGGTCTAGTAAATATTTACTACAAGCATAAACCTTGTTCCTCTAGAGAGAAATCTCCTGGGTGGAGAACAATCACAGTGAAAAGCCATTTAAATTACTAACAGGTTTTGTTTTTTTTTTTAATTAAAAATAATTTTATTTTTAGGGGGAAAAAAAAGTTCTGAAGAGCAAATGTTGCCATTTAACATGAATTTCCCATAAACCTGAAATACAGACTTCCTTCAAGAAAATTCATGAAAATCCCCACCTAATGCCAACCTGAAAGAAAAAGGACGTGCCTAGAAAGGGAAAGATCTTGAAATATCTTTATTTTACACAAGATTCTACAAGAAATTCAAAAGGATTAAAGAGAATATAAAACAGACATAGCAAGAAAATTGTTGCACTTAAGGAAAAGTATTTCTACGATTTCTTGTGATTTTCCTATTATAATAAGTATCACTGTCTACACTGGAATATTTTATTAATAAGTTTTGAAACCGAATTTGATTTCTTAAATATTTTGTTTTATTAAGAGTGGCTTTGCGTGTAATGACTTTCACTTAATAAAAACACCTGACAACTAGGAATCAAAAAATGATGTTTCCTTCTCTGAAGAATGAGGAGTCTTTGAAAGAATTCAATTTCCTGAAGCTATGAGTCCCACAATATTCTAAAGCATATTCCTTTCAGAAAAAAATCAAATCCTGTGAAGTAAAGGTGTATGCCGAAAGATCTTATGCCAAACATGCCAAGGCATTAAGATGGTCCTCCTATACACTGCTCTAGAACTATTCATTCTCACGAGCAGCATTTGAGTTTTGCAAATAGCAGTGGCATAGGCATTTGAACTGAAGTCTCCTACCTATAGCTTACAGGAAAGATATTTGATTTTCTGACATTGTTCACTGCCATCATGTCTTGGTTTGGAAAGATGGGCGTCTGCTAAGGAAAGCAGGAGCCCCCCTTGAAGATGAAGGGCCCCTTGATGACCTTCCTCTGAATTATTATAATTTTGAAATTAAGGGGCTCTCAGGCAAAGATATGGGGATAGGAATTACAGTTCTTTACTATGAAAATTAAAATTAAAATGTAGCAATACAAAAAAAACCCCCAACCAAACAAAAAGAAAACACTGAGAGAGTCAGAACACAACCTGACATCCTGTTGGTCAGGGTGTCAGTAGCAGTCCAATAAAATGGTGGCTGCAGTCCTCCTGGAGTGACAGATGTGGTTCTGTTAAAGCAATGCTTCTGTAGAAGGGTGGTTTCCCTCTGAAGGTCAGTGGTGGTGTAGATGGGTCCAGCCTTCCTCTGGGAATCCAGTGGAAACAGGCAGCCCTGGTGGTCTGACTCTCAGATTTTTATCCAGGCAGGAATGCTGGGCTCCTCCCCCTGGGTGGAGCATGCCACAATGGCATGATGTAATTTTAGCAGTCATACAGTGAGACTCAATGGCCCATTAACAGCAGATATCCCCTTGGACGGAGGATGGATAGTGGAAGAGATAAAGAACACTGCCCCACCTGGTTTTAACAGATGATATTAGAATACATACTTTTGGTTACATCTTGCATTGCAATCTAAGACACACGAGATGTAGAAAAAGTATATTTAGGAATTTATCTAAATTAAACAAATATGATGTTTCTAAAAGGACGCTTCATCATCAGTGAAACAAAAAATCACAGAAACACAGGAGCCACTGAACTATAATTTATTTAATGTTTTCACACAAGGAAGTGTTTTATATCTCACAGTGAGAGTAGCTGCAACAAACCTTTAGGTCACCTGACTTCAGGGCAGAGGGTGGCAAGAAAATAATTAGGAGTGGGAACAATGGTTGGCACTAGAAAAAGAACACTTTAATAACAGATGAAAGAAAATAGAAATGGTGCCCCAAAACCATGCACAGTACCCAAGATAACTCCATGGGAGTAACCAACCGAAGACCCAGAACTGAGGAAAACATGACAATATATAGGGCAGGTCTGAGGGTCAGAGTCCAATCAGAAACTTGAACTGGGAGCATAACCATATTTGTACAACATAACTGACCAATCAGAAAAATATAACCTTATGTGGAACTCCCTCATTAACATGCAAACTCCCATGAACTTTTACTACTTGCTACAACTAGGGGGGGTTTCCCACAGCCTTAGGTTTAGAGTTGCTTCAGCTTGGCCAGCTCCCACATACATATGTACTAAATTAATGAATACATCCAGCATAAGGAATAGTGTGGTATATCAGATGATGTCTTTGGATATATAAACTAAAGAGTCTCAAGTGAGCCTGAGTTTCCTTAGGATTTGCCCAGTGTGGCATGCTGCTGAAATTTTATGTCCAGTGGCCAGAGAAGAGTAGGTAAGTTCAGGTTAAGAGTAAAGAGTATATATTCAACACGACAATTAGCCATTTGTATAATTTATCCAGGCTTCTAATGATTTCACTGGTTTACTTGTTCAATGCACAATCTAGCTCAAATTAAAATTAGTTCAGAAAGTTCTGTGTTAACCTACGTAAAAAAAGAGAGTGAAATAAAGATTTCAGTGATACCTACCGATATCATTCGTGTTTTGTTCTTAAAGTGAGACAAATCTAAAGGTGAAAAGGAAATCTCTGAGGTAATTTCTGTCTACGGCACAATTTCTTCCTAACACAGTCTAGGTGATGTGCTGCTTTTTTCAAATGTAAGTTTCTCTTCTTCAAATGTAGATTCCTCTTACTCATTGATCTTTCTCTTTTGATGGCAGTATGCTAAATTTAAAACAAATAATTGCCTTGTTTCTCGTATGAATTTTGCTCTTCCTAATCTGTTTTGATTTTACATGGATACCTCTGACCTAATAAAGCTCTGTATGAGTGGATTATTAGATAAAATTGAAACTAAAATGATAACTTGCTGGAATCTTCACTTAAAAATGATTCGTTCCTCCACAAGGAAAAACATATGCTAAGGAATAGCATCTCTCCTTGGCACTTCAGATGTTGTTTGTTTATTTAATATATCAGTGTTTTGATATTTCATTTTTACTGAAAACTTCGATTCATGAAATTTTAATTCTTGAATAAGTTATCAAATCCAAGTGTTTTCTGGTGAAATTACTTCTTTGAGTAAGGCAGATTTAACTAGCACTTTCTATCAGGCATTATTTACTATGTAGCCAGACACTTTCCTAAAATCACAGATTGCTTTATGTATTTATTTTAAGCAACTGTTCAAGTTAGATAAAAATAACATGACATCATCACTTTATAATAATTTTTTCTGCTATATTCTTCCATGTCAGATTCCTATAATGGATTCATGGGATTCTATCCTCTTTACAAAATGTTCAGTGGTCCCCTGCCAACAGCAAAAGAGATGATGGACATGCTTCTCTGCAATTCAAGCAAGAGAGGTTCAACACTATTGATTTAAGCAGCTGGTTTTAGCTGTAAATAAAGGCAAATAAGGCATTCAAGTACCTGGAGGAGAGCAGGAAACGTGGGTTCTATATGGGATAGCACTTGAAAATGAAGTTCTTTCCTATTCTAATACAAGTGTGCCTAAATTTACTGAAAGCATAGAAAATTATTTTTTATCTGACACTATGAGCAAATCTTGTATTACATCCTTTGTGAATCTACTTTGAACTGTGTCTAAGACAGAGAATGTGGAATTTAAGTTGGATTCTAGTGTCTTTTTATTTTTAATTTATGATTCACAAGTGATTGACTAAGTAAAATCATCATAAGATCAGATCTTTGTAGCAGAGTATAACAGAATTAAAGGTTCCCCCAAGGGACTTTTTACACATCTTATAAAATTCAAAGGGGATACCCACAGTTCCTGGAGATTTACCTCTATTTCAGTCTGGTTGCTGGCACGTAGATTTATTTGTTTGTTATTACTTCTTTATCTAAAATGTAGCCTGAGAGCAGCATGCCATTTATAGAGTTTTTTTTTGGTCTTTTAATTACTTCTGAGAATCGAATATCTGAAATGTTTTTAGGTGAGCAAAAAAGTAAAGCTTCTCATTTGCATGCCAAAGTAATTGCTTTTAATTGTGAGATAATATGGCCTCTTTGACTTTCTCTAGCTTGAAAGTCACTCTTTTATTACTGCTACCTTTTTAATGAAAAATCTGCTTTGTGTGCATATTACATTTTGAGTTTTAACCTCACAAACATCAGCATGTTCAGACTTTCCCTAAAGTAAGTAATTCATGAGGTTCTCTTTGATAAATCTATTTGTTTACATTTTTATGTATCTCACTTTAGCTTTTAATCTCCTCTTTTGGTTTGATATTTATCTGAGTTTTTCTCTATTCTTTGTTATCATATAGGAGACTGTATTATTGACTTTATATAGTGATTTTCTCTATATTGACTTTGACCAAGACCCAGATTGCTTGCTTGACATGTTTAATTGAATTTCCCAAAACCTAGATAGTAGGCACTTTTTCTCTAAAGGGAGATGCCAGACAGCTTAAGTCATTTGCTTCAATTTGTCTCTATTTTTGCCTTGTTTTATTTAGGGTTTGTTTGTTTTGTTTTGTGGTTGGAGTCGACTTTTTGTTGTTGTTGTTCATATGCTTCCTGTTGTTGGTTTATTTTTTGGGTTTTGTTTTGTTTGGGTTTTCTTTGAGGGGGGAGGGAGTTACTACTTTTTATTCTCCTGAACGTCAGATTGGTTATTCACTGATAGGAAATGGATACAATTGACTTTTCTCAAAAAAATAATAAATTTCCTCACATTTTTGCAAATTTTCAAGATATGCTTCAGACAAGATTTTAGCTTTGCTTTGGTTTTGGTTTTCATTGGGAGAATACAGGAAGGTCACAGTTTTCGGTCACCTAATGAGAGTGAACCACACAATTTGTCACATATGATTGGCAAAAGCTGGGCTGGGCTGAGCAAAAGCTGGCTGGGTAGAGATCTCAACTCGTTCTTGTGACCACAATTTAATAACCAGACTAACTTAGCTTTACTAGTTAAAGTATCCAAAAAGATCTAGCTGGTTTTTGCATTGCATTTTGTTATACACCATTGGTAGAATAAATAAAGTTCCTCACTGATTCTGAGTGAAAGATTAAGCTGAAGTGAGCCCTAATTCTGGAATGTAGTTTTACTTAATCACATTTCAAAATTAAAGTTCTGAAGTAAATGGGTTTAAAGTTCATGTTTAAATTCTTTCCTGGAAGAATTTAATTTAAAGAGAACAAGCCATACAAAGGAAAAGAAGAAAGGAATCTAATTTCTCATTCTACTAAGCAAAAGTAAGTCAACATACTGTACATGAATTAAGATGATTTGCAAAATTGGATATGCTGTGCAAGAAAATAATTATCTCATTCTCTATTACCTGGTCATATAGTAATTTAAACTATCCAATTCAGCTGTCTTTGTTTCTTTGTTAGTAATTTAAAATTATAGCCATTAATTAATTGGAATATATCAAATGTGAACTGAAAGCAGTACTTTGGAACAGTATTTTCAGTGTAATATACAGCAGGTTGTAATTAAAGCTAGATTAGTTCTTTTCAAAAAATTCCCTTGTTTTGTTTTATATATGCGGACCTGCTGAATTTAATCAATATCAATAGGGTAAAAATCAAGCAGTTAAAAGTGCTAATTTAGGATAACAGAATATGACCTGCTGCAATTCTGAAATGCTCTTACATTTCTAATTGTTTTGTATTTTTCTGAAGCTTTTCACTCTTTTCGATATAGAACAACTGAACTTTGAGAAGAAATTGAGAATAACCCTCTAGGATGCACTTTCTATTTATCTGAAAGCATAAGGGACTTGAAGATTTGACAGAGAAATATTACAAATATTGTTTAGTGGATTGTAATCAGTTCTCTGTTATCTAGAGAAGTCGAACACAATTTGAAAAATTAGTGCACATATTGCTACAACAAGGTCCTGCCAGGCTCCAACCAGGACACCATCCCTCGCTGCAGCACCGTGCTAATACGTTTTCACTGGAGAGGCTGGTCCATTCAAAAGGTTTCTGGCAAATTCCCTTCAAGGTCAAATCATTTTTTTGAACCCTGTCAGGTACCTATGTTTGAGCTCCAGCATTTCTGGAAATATGAAGAATCATCCCTTAGGTGTGGAGCCAGCTTAAATTGGGCTGAGTCTAACAGAATTAAAACTACATCACAGAGTCAAATTGGCTTTATGTTTCTGTGATTCTAACACTATATTAACAACTGTACCAAATCTAAGATTACTTTCACAAGACAAATTCCGCTGTTTCATTGTCTCAATGGATTTATCTATCTGCCAATAAGGTAACAAACTTACTCGCAAAAAAAGTCATTCAAGGGTGCTTGCTGCATGGTTTGCTGCATGGTTTCCTCAGATGTCCCACAAAAAAAAAATTAAAAATAATTTTTATTTTAATTTTATTCACAGAAATAATGTTTCTGTGTGACAGGAGAAAAGCAGCCAGGAGTTGAATATGCAAGCTGATTACATATCATTTCAGCTATTATATTCAGAACTGCATAAATATGTAAAGTAACTATAAAAAAGATGGCTCACTGGCAGAAAATTGCTCATAATGCTCTGCTCTGCCAAACCACTAGTGATTTTTCATGGCATTATTTAGGGTTCAAAATATCAGGAGTCACAGATTACAAAAGTTAAGCACATGACTCAGGACAGGTCCTTTTTAATCTGTTAGCCTGAGGGGAATGCACTTATTATGAGCAGTTCTTTCTGAACAGTCTGTAAACCCAGGGTCTGATTTGGTCTGTTTTAATACTGTCTTTTTCTTAATTTTTTTTTTCAGAACTGTGAAAATCCTTCAGTTGAAATATTCTGAGTTTCCACCGTTGTGTTAGATTTTGAATATCTGAGATTTCCACCTCAGTGGTAATCACATTTCAGTAGTGCTGTATACATTTAGCTGTAAAACTGTCTGAAACAGATGGAAGTGAATAGTGCTATATAATGGAGATAATATTATTACCATTATTTCTGGAAAATCACTGCAATCCTCACTTAAAGTATTTTAGCCAGATCAAGCACCTTCTGATCCACGTGATCACATGAAAAGGTGATTTGCAAAAAGCATAGTTTTTCCACAACAGACAGCTGCTCTACTTTTCCCCTGTAATCGAAGGCCTCTCTGATAAATAATCTCATTTAAATTGTTTTCTATAATTAGGAATTTTGCAGCAGAGAAAATGACACATTTCATTAGGAATCTTGTTATTTTCTGGATATTTAGCCTTTTTCACAAGATGGGAGAAAAGAGTAATGTTATACTAGAGCCAAGTAAGAATAAGGCTTTCTATTTCTTCTGTCTTGCAGGAAATTCTCTTACACAATTGTGATAAAAGTTAGTATTTTCTTTGGTATCTGTCATGACAATTAGCACCATCATTTCCTGGACATAGTCCATGGTGTGTCCTCTACACAGCTCTATGGGATCCACAGAGATTTCTATGACAAGGTTGTTATTTTCTCCTAGAAAATGTGTGGCTTTAGTTGAAGACCTTATGAATATAGAGGAAAGCAATTTTGGGAAAGACACACAGACAGAATAAGAAATTAAACTATTTACAGGCATGACAGTTTTCTCTCTCCTCTCTTCCATGAAGCCAAAATTCTGCACTTGTTCTCTGTGCCTGTTATTGTAACATTTCCAGCTCAACAGAAATAGAAGCATCATAAATTTCCCCATAAGCAGTTTTTGCAATGGTTCAACCTACTTTTACAGATCAAAACATCTTGATTAAAATCAGGGAAAAAACATTCCTATTTAAGTATTCAACTGACCTAAATCTTCCAAACTTTTGAAGTTCCTCCAACTTACAAAAATACATTTGTTTAGAATATGACAAAAGAATCAAAGATACCCATTGTGTTTCACATGTAATTGATTTCCAGGCAGTAACAAATGTCTTTTTAGAGACTGAGAATAAGCTAAGTATGGTATTGATTTGTAGATTTTTAAGGTTTTTTACACATTTCTTTTAGAGAAAGAAATTAAATATTTCATGTTCATGTATTTATTCCTTGGTGAAAAAAACATGTTATAAATTAACAGTTGGGCTTGTTGATAAAAACGCAGTAAGTCTTAAAAATGGATTTTTTCTTAGCTTTGCCTAAGAGCAGTCTGAAGACAGATTAAGCAATATGTATTTAGAGAATTTTTGGGTATTTTTAATCTCCAAGAAATCTTAGTGTGGACATTTTTTTTAGTAGCCCATTTTTGACATTTGCTATACTCTTCAGTTAACAAGTTAATGCAAACAAAACTACATCTCTCTTAATGGTCAATGAAGTACTAATTTCTTGCATTGTTGATTTTTTATTAGTTTTTACATCAAGTTTCTTCAGTTTGCCACCTTAAAATCATTGCAATCAGTGAAAATGTTTCCAAATGTCTTGAACACAGTGAGATTTGCTGCTGTCACGGAAGAGCCTAGACACCTGGGCAAGAGTGCTGCAGAGCTGATGTATGTCCAGTCTGACATAAAGTACACAGACACATCTTCTGGTAGCAACAGGGCTTAGTGCTCAAAGAGTCTAAAAGGCAATAAAAAGAGATCCCTTTTTCTGGTTCTGCACTCATTGCCCTTCCTGTGTCGTGACAAGACATAATGTGTAATTTCACAAGTTTTAGTGCAGCATTAGTCTGAGCTGAGCTTGTCTATCTCCAGTTTGCCACATTTAGGCTTTGTTAAAAAGGAATAATCAAGTTTCAGATATGGAAAAAAAAATAGGATGACTTACTTTGTTTAGCTCTGTGATGCTTCATACAGAGGTAAGCTCCCTGATAATTATTTCTTTTTTTTTTTACAGTAATGCTATTTCAAGAAAATTATCTGTCACTATAATTTTTTCCTTTCAAGGTATGCTAATTTTTTATTCAGAAATTGGGCCCTCTTATTCCAGACCCACTGGAATAATTTGAAAATACTTATTCTCCACAAATCACCACCTTTGGCCAAGAACCAAAGATGTATTTTGAATATAATTTCCTGATTTACTCTGACACAACATGTTGATTTGATTTTGAAAGTTTAAAAACATGTTGGACTTGGTTTTCACTACATAGTACCTGGCACAGAACCACTCAACTAAAAATTTTATTAACTATGTCATAATTTTCCAAGAGCATGAGGAAAAAAATTATCAGTGACTAAATAGGTTGAAGTGATAGATTAAGGCTGCTACAAAATTAGGTGGGGTCTTTTTCTTTGATATTTTTAGATCACATCTTCATTCATTCCACCTCCAAAAATGAGGAACTTTGGTTAATACTGTCCCAAGAGATAAGACATCAAGGCAGCATTTCTTTAAGATCAATATCAGAAATATATTAAAGTCATTATGAAAATGTCTCAGCTAGGGGAAAAATAGTAAACGACGTGACTGGTAGTTTGCTCTTGGAAGGCAACTGTGGAGTTGCACCCCATTGCTACCCAAGAAGAAAGACATGAAAGATTTTATGGTTAATTATCAGCCAAAGGAAAAATACTCCCCTGACAGAAAGAGATCTGGAAAAGAAAGGACAAAATTACATTTATAGAGCTGTGGGGCACTAGAGTAGTAATATTATAATTTTATGCAAAAAAAGTATGCTCCAGTATATTCTTCTTTTTGATGTAATATAAGAGAATACTTCAAGAACACTGGGTTACAATAACATAGGACTGACCAAAAAAACTTAATAAAAAAGAAAAAGAGTTTGAACTCTTTGAGAGTTTTGGCTTGCATTAACTAAGAAGTTAGATTTTGTATTAATTAAAAATATTGTTTTCAGTTGAATTGAACATTTTCTTAAGGGGACGAGAAAGAAACGCTCCACAATACTTCATTTATGCGTTATTAGTAACAGTATCTCCTTAGAATTGTTTTCTCATTTTATCTTTCCTTACTGCCAGTCTTATCAATGGGGTTCATTTCCAAAGAGATATTGTTGCCATGTGGCCCTCAAGAAAGGAAAATTATCATGCAGTAAAGAACATGGAACATGAAAATAAGGAAAATATAAGGGATTCTATTTACACTTTCACCCAGCAGTACTGTGGTTTGACATTTGACTGAAAACATGAAGCATCTTTCTAGGCAGACATTTATTTCTATCTTTTCTGTAATAAGATTCAGGAAAATGCACTTTCTTACTTATCTTGAAAAATATTAACAACCTCATTTCAGTGAAAATTTTAATGCAGAGCAGCATCATAGAATATTTAGGCTGTAATTTATCCCTGGATATAATCTTCTTCTACTCCCTGCTGAAAACCTTCTAGATCAGTTCAGTCATGGTGCTGTCCAGGCAGGATCTGGATATCTGCATAGAATAGTTCACAACCTCTCTGGCAATCCTATGTGTGACAACCAGCACTATGCTGACATTAACAGGAACCTTTAATGTGCAAGAGTTCTTACAGTAATATATCACCTGAGATTTCTTCACACATGCTGGCATAAAAGTTTCTATGCATATGTATCTGTCAAATTTGTATGTGCAAATTCAAATTATTAATTTTTTTCCTATATTTATTAGCCATAAAAAGATGAAAAATTTCCTGCTGACAAAATAAGCATGTTCCTTTTATGAAAGTATTGGGCTGAAAGTAAGGAAACAACACAACGTTATGCTTTACAGCTAATAAGCACTTTTGTGTTTTCTACTGTTTTTGCTGGTAGTGCATAAAATGGGACTTTCAGTATTGATCTAGTTTCATTCTTAGCTCTATAGACATGTGGTATATCTGTGATTTTTCAAATAGCCTGAGGTTTAAAATAGATTAACACTTTACCAATGCTTCCATTTCCTAGAAAGTTTATTTTGTTTGTAACTGGGTTGGAAGGCAATAAAAGGCTCAAGGGCGTGCAAAAACATCTCTAGTATATCAGAAAATATACTCTTTTTTTTTGGAGTAGGGAAAATTATACTATCATTTTAAACACACTTAATTTCAATGTATGACAGCAAATATTAGAATGCCAATGGTATATTATAATATTATCCATATTGAATTTATTTTACATGAACTGATTGCTCTCCACTTCAACTTGAGAAAGTTTTAAAATTATTTAGAAAATACTTAAAAGCAGTAGTTAAAATCACTCACTTTGTTGCTACTGGCTCTATCTTTGTTTCTAACTTTGACAACTGCTAGGACTGTCAGTTTGGGTCTAACTTGTACACCATTAAATGACTGCTTATGAAACTGAGACATAGGATGAAAAAGTGAGGAACTGGGCTGGATCTGACCTGGGAAATATGGTAAGAAAAATAATTTATAGTAATATTTAGTAAGATTGCTTGATCATATTCAGATTGCTAGGTAGCTGAGATTAGAGTGTACCTATGTTTTACATATATATATATATGTATATCTGTACATATGTACATATGCATACTCATCGAAACACTAATTCACATCATTAAAGACAGATTTGAAGGCCATGGTTTGATAAGTTCAAACCAAGTATCTCATAATTGGACCATGATATACTGCTGCTATACCTAGAGCAAACATTTCCTGTTCTTTCTCCCAGGTTACTGTGAAGAAAATTATTACACATTCTAAAGAGCAGAAGAAGAGTGCTGAAGAGAGGTCAATTGTCTATCTGAGTCTTCACCTAAGTGAAAAGCATCCACATCCTTCTGGTCTTCTACTTATCTTCATCTAATGGAAAATTTTTGTCAAATACATAAACAACCCTTCAAAGAAACACTAAGTTCCCTAAGCCTTCCTGTTAAGACACTGTTTTGTGATGAAATTTTAAATCCTTCCATGAACACGAACAATTTTTTCCAGTACATAGTCAAGAAAAAAAAAATCTGTCAAAGACTATTGAACACACAGACATATGTCTTAGGAAGTTCCTGAGCCAAGAAGTCTTCTAGGGCAATGTCATTGTATGTTTGACCTCTTATTATGTTCTTTGCTGTTGGTCTCTATAACAAATTTATATGATATATAGTCTCAGCTTTGTCCCACAATCCACAGATTGTGGGACAAAAGACACACCTTTGTTTCCAGGTGTTATTGTCTTTATCCCCCCTAAAAATAAAATCCTTGTTGGTACATTATGTGTAAGGAGTCAGGGTTCCAGGTATGTGACTGTGGGTCTCAGACATTGACAGGTTCGAAATAAAGCAAAACAACCCCCAAAACAACCTAGCAACCATTCTTTTGTAGAAAAGGATGTACCCTTGGGAAAAGAAAGAAGACATATGAAAACAGTTTAGCAGCAACTGGTCTAAGAACTGGTGGAGGAGTCTACAAAATGGTTAATTCAGACTTAGATTTCACAAAGACAAAGTAGTTCCAATCATTTTATGGAAACAGACCTAAAAATAACTAATCCAAAATTGTGTACTAAGCTTTTGGACTCTTATTAGTGTGCAATTCATGCTGAAACCATGGTGCTGCTCCCTGATATACTTAAGGCCATAAAAATTTACTTTCTATCTCTAAGGTGAGGCTGTTCTGCCCTTGATGGTATTTAGTGATCTCTTTTCCAGTCCTTATCTCAACTGATGGACCCTTTAGTTAGATTCTGTCTCCTGTGTCCAGCTGCAGCAGAGGAGCAAGCGAGAGGCATTTGTGGGTCAAACCACAACAACATGTTAGCATCTCAGAATTCAATATTGCCATGCTAGTGATCAATATGCAATCCTTGTAATCAGGTCCAAATTTGTGTTTTAAAACTGTGGTGGGTATAGAGACTCTGTGCTGATGTAAATGATACATTTTTTGTGTTTACTGTGTTATGAAATAAAGTCCCTGACCATGCCTACAAAAACTCTGAGCAGGCAATTGAACCAGAATATATCAGGCTCCATGGTCCAAACATCCCTTCCAACTCCAAAAAATTAATTATTTCTTTTACTTGTAGTAGGGTATTCTGGAGCCAGATAATGGCTGAACATTCAAATAAACTTTTTAGAATTACTGAAGAATGCATTAAAAAAGGGATTCTCATTCCAAAATTGTGCCATGATGTAATTTAGAAAGAAAATAGAAATATTTTAGACTATTATTGAGTGACAGAACTGAAACTGAGACTTAGCCAAGTTTTATTTCTCCTATAAATCTCTAAAAATCTGTGACTGAGTTCTGTTTCTTAAGGCAAAATGTTCCATCCCTAGAATAGCACATACAATCTCTACTTTAAATCTACACTTTAAAATAATAATGGGAACGTGCTAAGCTGCTACATGGATGATATTCACATTTTTTTAGCATGAAGTTTGTGCCTGAAATCTTGAAATTTAAATTGGAGCTGAAGACATATACCAAAGGGAAATTTAATTCCCATTATCATTCTCATCACCACAGAGTTTGATTGAAATGCTTAAGGAAATGAAGTGAAGGAAAACATTTATATTGACCAGTGGGTGGTGGGAGGGCTAATCCAACAATCCCCAAATTAATAAATGGTCTTTACTGTAAAGAGGAAGAATAAAGGCTACTACAAAGGAAAGAAATGTGTTTTATTTTGGAAATGTCACTCAACATCACTTGCAAAAGGCAAATTAAAATCAAGTGAAAAACTGTGGTCTATAAGTGCCAGGAAGAAACTTTTAGGTTTTAGGAAAATCACATCTCTGACTTTCGCATCACTGAGTAATGGGCAAGTTTCTCACGGTTTTCAGAATGAACTTGTTTCAAATATGCCATGTAATAAGAATAATTCATTTTAGGACAGATCTTCTCCATGGTCTGATCCCAGACTTTCCAGATGAGGTTTGTCTTTTTCCTGTAGTCTTCCTTTGGCTTTGGAGAATGAGAAACAGAAAGTAAGCCTGTTTGAACATGAAGCCTGAAAACAAGGAGCTTGATAGTACCAGAAACTGGAGAAAGAAATAAATTAGTATGTAGGTAAAAATAGCTTAAATTTTGAATACCAACAGTGGCACCTCTGTACAAAGTGAGTGCATCTCTGTAGGAGGATGAACTCCTGCCTGAACTTCTGAAATCTAAATTAGAAATCTGCTACCTCCTGGATGCCACTACTACCAGCTGGTCACAGATTTTGGTAACACCTAGACTAAACAAGAGAAGTACCTCTGTACCTCTTGAATTCTCATATTAATTAAAGACATAAGATGGATTCAGCACTTAGGGAGAGGGGTTCTGGAAATGTGATATCTGCTGGGAAATGCCCAGGGACCTTGGTAGGTAGCATGAGGGACCAGTGGCTAGCAGCAACTGCACAGCACGAAGGGGCAGAGCTTTCTGACCAGCCTTCCAGTGCCAGCAGAGACCTCCTAGCAAAGTGGAGACCCAGTGAGCACAGCACAGTAGCAGAGTGAGGAAGTGCAGTAAACAAACAGGACAGAAGCACTAATCTTGATGGTTCTCACAAAAATCTCAGTACCAAGCTCCACTATGGGTTGTTGCTTACACTGTCTCAATCTAATAGACAGGCAAGGAAGTTTAAACTGGGAACTAAAAGGGAGACTAGAAAAAGGATAAGAGCCTTTGTTATCTGTTAACTCTAAAGCAGCACTGCTTTACTGAAATACATAGAAGCAACTGTGATAAGGAGTCAGGAGGCTTCTGCTTTAAGGTTTCTGTCTTTTTAGCCATATATTAAAGGTATGGTAAAGGAATATTACAAGAATTATAAAAGCCAGAAAACAGGTGTCAACACATCCGAACTAAGATCACTGATGCAATGTGAATTTACCTTCCCCATTGTGAACACACATCATGTTAATTGTCCAGAACACAGCTCAGTATTTCAATCATTACACACCACAGAGGCAATGGAAGCTGTGCAGCATTAAGATCCTACAGCTGCTAGGCAAAGGGCAGATTGTCAGGGATTGTTAGGAAAAGAAAGCTGTCTCATATCTGTAGGAGTTGAATACTGTCCCAGAGAAATATGTTTAGTCAAAATATTTAGTCAAAAAGATGTTGTTCGATGATTTTCAAGTCACTTAAACCAAACTTACGTTAACCATTTGGTGTCCTCAGTTATAGTAAAAGTTGATGTGAGATATTTTTTAACACATAGAGCTAAGCTCTACATACAAAGCTTTAGCCTACAAATAAAGAATCCACAGTTGTCTTAAGCTGTCCTAGCAATAGAAATTCTGGACTTGAATCCCTTTACATACCAAATCTCCATCTCTAATGAGAATTACATCATCCTGGGTATCACAGGGTGCTGAGAAGGCTTATGTGATGTATTCCCACATGATAGTGAAATCAGAAAAGAAAAGTCTGTGAGGAAATTAATAGTCCTCAATAGGGATCTGAATTGTTAGTGTCTAGTAAATAACAAATGGGACCACACATGCTGAACAATGAAACAAAACCAGTATTGAGCAGCTGCTCATTAAGCAAGCATCATCCACTCTGTACTGTGAATGAAACAGGGGTCCCCTGAAAAAAAGAAACCATTTAATTAAAATTACATCATAACTTGTACAAATCAAAAACCTTCACAAAAACCTGCTGAATTGATATTTCCCAGGTAACCCTCTTCCAGCATTTCCTTTCCTTCAGATGCATGATTTTGCTGTTTTAATAAAGGAATGTAGCACTGTGTTTTTCATTTGTTGAAATGAGTTTCTATATATTTGCATCTTACGTGTAAATAAAAGTTGATGGACGAATAGGGTATTAAATACAAAGAAATACTCATCTGGTGAAGTTCCAGTCCCTGTCTTTTCCTCCAGTCACCTTGTCCACAAAAGCTGAGATCACTTCTCCTTTTCTTGTTCTATACTTTGTAACATTTGAACTTCAATTCAGTGGAAAATAGAAAATGAAGACTGGGATATGGGGGATAAGTTTATTTGTGATCTCTTTTCCATCTGTACCATAAAACTTATATCACAGGGCTGAAGCAGCCCACATAAATTCACCATATACTTACTCAATACTGTAAAAGCATATTGTTTTATGCACTTATTTTTTCTGCTTTAAATTTTGCATCATGTAGTTCATCTGTATGAGCACCAGTGCTGATTAGATTTCTTATGAAATGCTTATGTAAAAACCTACTTGCTTCAGTTTCAAAAGGGTTTTTTTTTCCAAACAAACTATGACACATGGTACAGATTTTCATTACAAAAACAAGTTCTTGAATGCCTTATAAGTCTTTCCATGTCATAGTTTTACATCTTGGATTTTTCCTTTTTGGAATATAATAATGTTGTACTCTATGTGGGACATACATCAACTCATAACATTTACATTTCTAAAGTTGTGTGCTAAGATATATTACTAAAAAAATTTAAATATCTTACTTTTTTGTCACATGTTTAGTACAAAGGCAGAGATCCATGTCAAACTAATAGAACACAATAAAAGAAAACAGAAGATATTTCTTTCTGTCTTAAGTTAAACCTTTTATGCAATTGAGATTAATACAATTACATCTATGTCACAGACTTGTATTTAAATGGTTAAATGCATTCGTTTTGACTAAAATAGAAAGAAAAACCAAGAAATCTGCTTTGCCTGGTATAACCTCTTCTCTTATGTCATTTCCATTTGCTCTTAACAGCTTTGTTAGTTTATATAAAGTAGATGTAAAAACTCCCCAAACTAAACAGAACTTTGTCTTCCTGTGAGTTGATTTTAAACTGTGCCTGATTGTCGTGGCAGGTCAGCATTAGGGTTTTATTTAAGTGTATGCGATTAAAATGCTTTGTGATTCAACCTTTCAAAAATTTCTAAACACATAAACTTGACAGAAGCAAATACATGCAGCATGAATCTTAAGTAAGAAGTCAAGCAAGGATAGAATAAATTTTTGTTTTCAAGAAGTCTTCATGTAAACAAACTGATGTTCTTCAGTCACTTCCCAAGGGTTGTTTGGTTTGTTTAGTGTCAGGAAAGGTCAAATGGTATAACCCAAATATTAAGATTTTCTTCTTTCTGTTTGACTGAGGGGTTTGTTGTACCCTTATGAGTGATTTGTAGTCAACTGTATCAAACCTGCCATCATTCAGCTGACACTGGGCAGGCTTGGTGTTTCTGCTACTCCATCGTATTTGCGGAAGTTTATCTGAGAAGATGCTGCCCATCTGTTTGTGTGCATCTCATGGCATGCATGATCTGAGCTAAATGCTCAAGTTTGTGTTTGGCCTTCAGCTCCTCTGGTTCATTCTTCAACTACATTTCCTAAGATAGGAACCACAAGAGTTACCTCAGCTGACCTGCCACTTGGATACACGCTGTTGAATCCACAACGAACTTTAAATATAATGGTAAACAAGAAGCCTTTTAAATATAATTTGCCATAACTGTAGGTGTTAATGCAATGAGCTATAATTTAAACATTAAAAAAATCTAGATACCTGGTAATTACAGAAGAGTGAAATAGCTGATTTATAGGACTTGTACCTGAATGGTAGTATAAATCCACTTCCTGAAATGATGTTTGAAAAACTTTTCTGCTTTCCAACAGACATTTCTACCTGGCTCTTCAGCATTAGTCATCTGAGGATAAGATACCTTCATATACTGGAGGTACTAATCTCTTCCCTCCATGGAATTTGGTATAAAAATAAAACAAAAAGATAAAATACTATCCTTTATCCAACTTAAAAGAAAAAAAAAGGGGTCAAATAAAAGGAGGCACAGGACAGATACATAACAGAAACAGCCTAGTGAGCTATTATCATCATTGAGTTTCTAAACTGCACAATTTCAAGGAAGGGGAACACTTTGATGCCTCTAAGGTGAGGGAACACATTCTAGGAAATGAATATAGGCTGACATGGGAAATTAATTCAAAGTCTTCTATTCACTTATGTTTTGCTCCTGAGAGTTTCTGCTGTGAGAGACTGTGCCTTGTCTTGGGTCACAACTCCACATCAAGAGCAGGGATCCAACTACAGCCACTGCCTTGTCTGTTACTCCACAGACTTTTAGTCCTTTATTCAAGTTCAAAGATTAATATTCATTTCTTAAATAAATACCTGTATTAAACAGGCATCTTGAAGTTATTGTCAACATTATTACTAACTGGAATTACTCCTCAAAGGTAATTGTTATTTTTACCCACTTTACAGAGGAGGAAATAATGACATAGACAATGTTCCTGAAAGAATCCTTGTAGGAGGAAAATTGGAATATCCCTCCCAGAAGGACTTTCCAAGATTAGTTTTGTCATTGGTCCTTCCCCGGATGCACATCCTCATTCCCATCAGACAATTTTGCAGCCCACAGCACAGTGGATTGCACATCAGCAGTCACTTCTGCTGGGGATTATTTCTATAGCAAGATTATTTCCTTCATAATTTATTAGCTACTTCACTTTTAATTATAGACTAGGATCTTCTTAACTCAAGAATGACAAAATCTGGGTCAAAGTCCCTAGCAGGTACATTTCCTTCCACTTACTGAAGAGAAAGAAGGAACTTCTACTTACTTTGGACAAGGAAGTGAATTTTTGGGACCCTGAACAACTTAACACCAATTATTTTCCTTTACATCACTTCTTTCCTCTCAGAGAGAATTTTTGCTAAACATTTCTATTATTAAGTGTATCGACTATGTAAGTTATGTTTCGTATAAAAAACAGTTTCTGTGTTGCATTTTAAAATATTAACAGCTCATCCTCATCATTCCCCCTCCTTTTTTTTTTTAAATTGAATACAAAAATAAAAAAAATGACATGGAAAAAATGACATACATTTCTTGACATACATCTGTCATGAAAACATTATTTGTAGAGCAGTGTCTTTCCCACAACCAGTAGAATTTTGGGGTTTTTGGACAACATCTTCCACAGGAGGCCTGAGACAAATTAAATCCTTACTGCGTCATAAAAAACAACTGAGAATCCGACCAGAGCATGGAAATCTAAGATAAATGTGCCATTTACAATATCATATACACTTGTTATGTCTTATAATCTGTTTGAAGACTTTCTCTATCCTATTCATCGTGATCATGTCCAGAGTAAGATATTTGTCAAACCATTTCTAAAGTCTGTTTTAGGTTTTTAGAGGTTTATGAATGAATAAAATTAATATTTTAAATCTCAGAAGGGCTTAATTTTTAGCATAATTCTTTTACCTTCAGCACTGGAAGATAGCTGTTTTCATGTGAATTATGAATTTCTCATTTGATTGTGAGTATGTCAAAAAGAAACCCCCAAAAACCCCACTTTCTCCATCCAAGTCGCATTTTAACCATAGAAATCATATTGAAGATTACATCTTGCAGTTTTTGCTGGAAACATCTAAGTACTTTATGAAGGAGATAAGAACTGAGATAAAATCATGCTGCATCTAGAAAAGAAAGTTGTGTTAGCACTTCAAGGGGTGTAGAAATGCGAGCCACAGAGGCCAGTGCTAATATAGCATCTCTCCATATGTGTCACCTGCTAAATCTGTGCTGGCAGATTTCACCTCAGTTGTGTTGTGAGTGAATGCAGTCCTGAGTGAATGATAACTCCTCATGGTGTCTTCTGGTCTCTCCTAATCCTTTGTAGCACACAGTAGCTTTCTGATTCTAATTATCAGATTTTGGATCTGGCATATTTCTCGGGATTTTCTTCTGCTTGATCACACCAGCATTTCCCCATGTAAACAAAGCACACAGTGGGTGATGATTATAATAGCTGATTAAAATAAGTAAACAGATTGGAGAACATTAAAGTTTTATGCATTCCTGCCATCTGCTTTCTCTTCACACTGCACATATTAATATACATATTGTACACAATTGGTTTTGTTTCCAGTTCAGTAGCAACAGGCATTGTGGTGCACCATCAGTGGCTTGAATAATTCACAAATATTACTGCCATGACTGCTCTGGATAGTTACATGTCTGATATTCTTTCTCTTATGGTTCTGGCATTAAACTCATTGCAATTTATTTGAATAAAAACGTTGAGAGGAAAACAGGAGCAGAAGAGCAGTTACCTTTTCCAACACTGAGAGCAACTTGTTTATATTCAAATAGACCCAATAATGTAAGGACTTACTCCATCTACCCATGTAAAATTATTAATGACAGAATCGGAGCCATAAAATGTTCTCTTTTTAGCCTTGATTTTGCATGACTTCTAACTCTTTTAAGTTAGACTTACAACAGATTAAGACAGATTTTTCTGTACTGTTTAAGAACAGCAGACATGAACAGCAAATGAACAGCACACATAAGCTAGACAGTGATATCATTATGTTGAATGGTACCTTGCTCAAAAACCCATCGTGATGAAAGCATTATCCTGCCTTAGGGAAGAAGCACTACCTACTTTGAATGAAAGAAATGCAATCAGAAACTTTATTATGGGTCTGTATCAGAGAAAAAAAAAAGATACCTTCATCTGTGATATTCAGACATCTTTCATAATTATCTCGATTTCAATCAATTAATAAAAAAAAAATACAAGCATACAAACTGCAAGAGCAAGAATATTATTAGGATGAGCAATTTACATGTGGACTAGTTACCAAGATGGTAGAAGGGACAAAGGTCACCAGCATCTCAATATTTGTATTGTAACTAAGGTCTACAAACATTTTTTTCCCATTCTGAGTTTCAATCATACAATCAAAGAATAACAAGTTGGAAGAGGCCTCAAATATCATCTGGTCCAACCATTCTTGGCAAAAGTGTGATCTAAAGAAAATGGTCCAGCACTTTGTCCAGATGAATTTTAACTGTTCTGTGTTGGGGAATCTACCACTTCTCTGGGGAGATTGATCCAATTGCTGATTGCTCTCATTGTGAATATTTTTTCTCTTGTGCCTAAATGAAATCTTCCCAGGAATAATTTGTACTTCTTTATCCCTGGCTTTTGCCATATGACTACTTGTAAAAGGGGAGTCTCCATCTTCTTTGTAGGTACCCTTTAAATACCCCTTAAACCCATATCTCTCAGCTTTTCCTAATTTTTCAGCATTCCAGCCATTTCAGCAGAAGGATTTTGTAAATTATAGAAAGGAAGTATATATATATATATATATATATATGTATATATATATATACATTTAGGCAATTGACAGCCTCTGAAACAACATGAGTTCTCTTGGAAGTTGTTTTCCATGGAATTTCCTTCCTTAATTGAATCAGCTTATCATAACCTTTCTACCAATACAGTGATAATAATATTTTCCCAAATGGTATTGTAAATATAGCTCAGCTTGTGTTTATTAGGTTCTCAGTATATAATTAATAGCATAAAGAAAATTCACCCTTCAGTTCTGACCTTGTCACGATGGAGAACCAGGGAGTGAGCACCTGTCATACCATACCTAATTAAAGCCTTTTTAGCAATTGGTCTTGGTAGGCTGTGCACAGGAAGCACCACTAGTTGCCAAAAGTGTAAAGCCACCCTTTCCTCGAAGAAACATCTCATATTAGCAGTGTTTTTCAGTTTCAAAGCATTGAATTCCTTGAAGAGTGAAATAAAAATTATAAAAGAGTGGAGAAGATGAAAATATATGATTTTTCCTTTAATACCAAGAAGTACCAGTCTCAGATTTTGATTAGGAAAGTCCTCAATCTTGCTGTTTGTTACTTACACGTGTGACCATATAAATGAATATGCCTTTTATCTGCATGTATAAATTGAAAGCAAAAAATATAATTTTTACTATGCTTTTATGAACTCTGGAATGTTAAAAAAATCAAAAAAGAATATTGTTTTTATGAGATGTGATATTATTTTTTTTCCTGTAAGATATTTGAAGACTTAATTGGAATAATCTATCCCATCTGAGCAATTAATGAGGTTAATAATTTTAGTATGAATTTATTATCTAGATATTATTAAGGTTTCATTTTTAATCTACTTGAAAGAAAATTAGTCTAATCATAACTCATCTTTTAGGATCCACCAGGTCACATTCACGCATGAATTAGAACTAATATTTTTTTAGATCATTATTCTACTATACTTTCATGATACAGATTATTTCTACACTGACAAGTTATTCATTCAGCTTCAGTTCATGGACTTCTTGAAGATCTGAAAGGCGGTCATCCCAAAAGATTATGACAAAGCTGACAATTTTCTTTTATTTAAAATTTACCTGAGACTAGTTCTGGAAGGATCTGAACTGTACTTGTGGTCATATTCTGAAACTACAAGGCAATGACTCAGAATTTAGCTTTAGAAAAAAGACAGAGGATTATAAAAGATGAATAACCATTATAAACTCAGATTATAATGGTTATATAATTATATTATATATTATTATAATGAATTTATGCTTTTCTAGTGTGTCTAACATCATTGTGGGACTACAGCAAAGAAAATTGCCATTAGAGCAAACTTTTTAATAGATTCCATATATATACTCAAAGATACCAATATATTCAAAGGTGTGAGTCTCTTAACTAACTTTTGAACCTTTTCCAAAAACAGCCCTGCAAGATATCCTTGAACTGCAATTATTGTCTAGGATTTGCATACATGGATTTCCCCTGGAGTTTCCGGGAACTATTCTTCCTCTATTTACTCATAATTCATCTCTCCAAATAAAAACAAAATAAACAAAAAATTACAATAATTTTTTATCCCTTGTTTAGTGTCCAAAATAATTACTTAAAAATTTGCTGGAGGATAAAATAACTCATATTGCAGAATAGAGACAATAAAGAGACAATGAAGATAATTATTAAAGTCACATAATAGTTATAATTTAGTACTTCTTCTTTTTTCAAGTTATTTTTATTGTGACAGAAAGTAAAAATAAAAGTCCATTTGATTGGAGGCATAGAAATGATGTAGTAAATATACAGTTCAAAACATCAAATGCATTCTCTCATGGGAAGAACAGAAGGAATGTATCAGGGACCAAAATAAATTTGAGGTCTCACTGTCAGTGGGAACGGAAGCATCTCCAGTATTTGTTACAGTATAGCTTACTGCACTGCTTAATGTTGCGTTTAGGGACTCAAGGTTACTGTTCTGGGCTTCTAAATAATGGAAGCATGAGCTATGGAGAACAAATAGTGAAATTGTAATGTTTTCCAATCAGCTTGGTGAGCCATATTTGTTCATATATTGTTATATATTGAGATATATAACTGAGACTGCACATGCTTACAAAATACCACAAAAACCTTATCTTACTGAATCCTGTCAGAAGTCAGGGAAGATGTTTTGAAACAATGCTGTTTTTTTTTCTGTTAATTTTTGTCAATATTAACCACTGGATTTGAGCAATGTCTTGCTTTCATTTCCACGAGTGACCTATGTTTGCTGAATAAGGTGGTAAAATAAACTTAGCAAGAAAAGTTCCTAAAGGCAGAAAAAGATACCACGCTCTTGGGAAATGTGTGGTATGATCCCATGATGTGGGAGATAGAAGAAAACACTGAATACTCTGTGGAAGATGATGGTGGAAGAGAGTTAATTGGACAGTTAATTTATCCATCATCCCGATAATAAGCTGCATTTCCTGTATGCTGAGGGAGTAACAGGTAACACCTGCCTGCATTTACCCGTGTACAGAAATCTGGGCCAGGAGCTGTTGCACAGCTGAATGGCAGCTGTCCCTCATATAATAGAGATGCCCCATTTTTTAGAGGGAGAACAATACGTCACGTCCCTGAGTCTCATTAGTTGTGCTGAGCCTTTAGCACAGGCTGTGTCCACAGTGAAATGTTCACCTCAAAATAAATTGCCAATGTCCATCCTGAATACAGCTTTTTCCCTAAAATGCTGCTCAGTATACCACAAGTGAGGCAGAATCAGGCACTAAGTGAATATCTGAAATGAAACTAGTTCAAGAAGACAGCCCACAGCATATAGAACACTGGGCATATTTTCTACTTTGCAGACACTTATGACTCTGCTAGTTTTCTTTCAAATGAAAAGAATCCACAAATGTTGTCATTACTTTATCTTTCTCTCTCTTCACCTTTCTTGTGGGCAAGGAGGTAACAAAGAGGCTGATGCAGTCCATAGAAGTCTATTTTTATCTTTATAGATGTTTCATCTAAATAGCATTTCTGATTTGCTGCATTGTGTGTGATTTTAGATACTCACACACACAGATATATCAGTTTTACATTTGTGATCTGCTGCTCAGAAAAAGAGGCAGTTTGTGATTTGATGGGGATGGTAGGTCCCAGAGGGTTCTTTATGCCTGTTTGGCTTTACCTGTGGGGCAATAACTCCATTAGTGCTCTAACATAGGCACAGCTGTGACTGAGACATGATAGAGCACAAGTAACCTATTCCCAGTCACAAACAGCTTTGCTGTATGTACTACAGGTGATTAACTCTCCTATTTCTATTCAATCCTGTTTGCTAACTCACTGAGCCACAGACAGGTAACAGAAATGATGAAATTATTTTTTTCCTTTTTAAATTACTGACTATGAGCTCACCATATAGTGACTCAGGAGTGTACAAATGAACAAGTACTGACCCTGAATTTAAGTGACCTATTTATTCAGACCTTGAAGCTTTGTGAAACTGCTTGCAACATGAGACTTGAAATAACCTTGAGTAACTGCAACAGCAACAACATCAACAAACTACAGTCACTGAAATTAGGTATCTAAAGAAGGGTGAGAAGCAAAACGTTTTAGCAGGCCAGGAAGAAAGTGTACATAAAAGTCTAACATCACTAAAGCAGTTCTATTATCTTCTTGTGATCTCTAAATACTACTAATGGACAGAAATATATCAGTTCTAGGAATCACATACTATAATTTGAAAAACAGTTTCTTCGCTTCAATTGCATTTTTAAAATTAAAGGGCAGCAGAGACAAGGAAAAAAAAAAAGCTCAAAACATTTTTATCATAAAGTGAAATTTCTTTTTGGCTAAATCTTATGCCAGTCCTTTGCTGCTTTAATTGTAGTTAGTTTTCCCATTCATACTTTTCATTTAAAAAATGCTGTGATCAAGTCAGTACTTGCATCCTTTCATTCTTAAATTAATAGAGTATTTTTTCTGATGTTGACAAATCCCTCTAGAAACTTTCATTGCAAAGACTAACTCAGGAAAGAGTGCCCAGAAAAATCCCACATGAGAGAAGGCTGAATTTTCACTTTTAGATCTATTTTTGTTACTACTCCTATAGACTTTTAGAAAAATACAGCATACAGAAGGCTGCACTCTTGCCATCTTTACTAGTGAGAAATTAATTTATGTGTTGTTTGTCTGGCAGCAGGGTCACTGAGTGCTGTGTTCAACACTTGTGCACACACCAGCAGTGCAAAACTTCAGCCAGAGCATCCAAATTTTCACTGACCCTCTGCAATGTCTGAACAACCTTTTTGATCAGGAAAATAATGCACAAAATATTAGTGACTTGTCTGGAGCTAAAGCAGAAATCAATGTCAAGAGCTGAGATTTCAGCTTCTCTAAATCAGTTCTAATGCAGTAAAGAGATATCTGTGTAAATTTCAGACTTAATACTTTCTGTATTTCACTTTCTCCAGCCTACTGTTTTGGACAATATGTTTGGCTTCTATTCTAAGGAATTTTCTTCTTTCTGATTTTTTTTTATTTTCTGTGATACTGCCAATAAATGCCATCCACCTCTAAAAAATGAATGAGTGAAAAATCTGAGACAAAATTGCATTTTTTTTTTTGCTAAAGCACATTTATTTATCATCTAAAACTGAAAAATAATGATTTCTTCCTTTGTTTTTGTTTTGATTTTGGTTTTGGTTTTTGGTTTTTTGTTTTTGTTTTTGTTTTTGTTTTTGCATGCTACTGAACATTATTGAACTTTTTATTTAAAATTGTACTAACCAGAAAGTTTTTAAAGGATAAAATGCATACAGTAGTAGTTGAAATCTTGGAATTCAGATATTTCACATCAGTAGTTCAGATAAACTACATCTGAAGTGCTGCAGGTCCCAGTGAACACTTGCATAGTTAGATTTTTGTGAGGTTTCCCTACTCCAGTTCTTTGTTGAGGTGGCAAAACAGCTTTGGAATCCAAAATCAGATTAACAGGTTATCAAGGCAATTCTTCCTGTATGAAGCAAATATTTTTCAAGAAATATCAAATTCTGACATAAAAAAATAAATTTCAATAAAATCAAGAAAGTTAATGTATCTGATGATGACACTTGTCTTTCTCCTTTCTCCACTGAAACTCAGACCATCGGCAATAACCATTTTTAACACTGGCAGTCTCCTGAGGAAAGGCTTTTTCTTGACATTTGCATGTCTTCATTCCTGTAGCACTTTGAAGGTCATAACTCATTGAACAAGCAAAGATTCATGCTGTCATCTCAAAACAGTCCCAACAGTGCATAATCCTTAACCTTCCCGCTGTTCTGTACTTTCAGCCAAAGCTCTTTTGATGTTATGACAAATGAATAATCTGATATACCTGTCAGTTGTTATTATACCTTCCCTTCTCCGGTATGTGAATTTATCTTTATCTCCATTTTCTAAATTCAGACAGGGTGTGCTCCAAGAATAAGCTACTGGTCAACTGGAATAAAAATTAATATAATCTATTATCCTCTTCCTGAGAAAAACTATGGAATGGCCTTGAAATGAAGTTAGTTTCATGTGAAACAGCCCCAGGTAATTTTTCTTGCATCATATAAAATTTACCTCATGGTCACCTCATACTCTCAGTCTAGTCCTGTTCTCACAATCCTGGAACATATTAAAATACAAACTAGACTAAGACTTAAGGTTATTTATAGATATCCTATTTGCAGACTACACAAGGACACTAATCCAACTTACTTAAGATTCTGCCCTAATCTTGTACATGGCAAAAACAAAACCAAAAGGCCCAAGCATGCTTTCTCCTCTAATTCAACTGAAGCGTAAGTAAGTAGCTATTTTAATTTTAAACATAAATTACATTTATAGCACCTTCAGCATACATATGGAATTTTGAAGAGACTATTCCTTGTGATAAGTATTGTTGTCACAAAATCTATAACTGGATAAAGAGTACTTCTTAAAGTGTACTGGGGTCATGTGCAAGAAACCTTGAAGTAAGTAACTAATCCAATCAATGTTCTCAAACAGATGATCTTAGTCAGGTGACTGAAACTCATCTTGTTCTAGTCGCCCTGTAAAGAAGGACCCATACACTAAATCAAAGCAAGTAAAATTGGGTCACAGATTCATTTCCTATTATTTGCATATAGATAAACTCTTCCTCCTGTGGCATTGCCAGTCTGAACTTTGCACTCTGTGGAGGAGCTGCTGTAGTCATTCCTCACCTTGCCTATTGGTTTCATTTTTGTGGGTAAAATCCACAACACACTGAGAACCAGGGAGAACATCAGCTTAAACATCAGCTGTGCCAAAGCTGCTCCCTGCACCCTGCTCTGATCTTGCAGCCAGCCTTGTGCTGATACAGCTGGCATGTCTGACTAAACCTGCAGATGCCAAAGGTCCAGCTCTGCAGAGATCCATTTTCTGGCTGTTTAAATGGGACTTAGAGTCCAGCTCTCTCATGTCTTATGTTGTTTTTCTTGTTCTGCCTGTCAGTTGCTCAAGCTTCTAAGCTTATAGGCAGCTTCTTTTAAGAACCTGAGTGTGTCTGACCAAACTAATCTGGGGATCTTTTGCCTGTATACTCCATTCTTCAGGATCTTAATCTTATTAGTTCTAGTTATTTATTTAACTATTTCATCACATATACATATGTGTACACTGTGAACATCATCTATATCCTTTTTTTTAAATGAAGCCATAGAATTCTGAATGTTAAAAACCCTTTAATGATAAAAGTGATTGTTACAGTTGTAAAGCTGATATCTCACTCTAATACTCTGCTAACACCTCTAAATTACAGCAATTAAAATCATGTAAGTTTAAAATCTAACATTTGCACATAGGTATGTATCATTTATGCAGTTATTCCATGCCTTTTCTTTAGTAAATATGTTTAAAATTTTACTATGAAGAACAAGGATTTTTTTTCATATTTTCAAATCAAGAGTAATTTTGAAGTTTTTAATTCTGCTATGCTTGCTGCAATTTTATCTCTCTTTTTTCATGTCGACACTTCTGGCTAGCAGGAAATGGTTTAAATAAATTTCCTTAGAAGTTTCAATTTTGAAGATTTAAAGAATACTGGAACATATCAGTAGTAGATAAACAAGTAAATTGTCATTCTAGTTTTCAAGGAAGCCAGTATATTTTTTTTCAGTCAGTATATTTTTTATGATTTAAGTGGAGGTTGAGTCTAACCTTTAAACTGAAAAACAAAGAAATACCATTGCAATCTCCAAAAAGTGAAGCTGTTTCAGGAAGAGCTCCCTGGCCATTGAATTTCATAATACTTAAAAAAATCCTGCCCGTGTTTTTCCAGTAAATTGAGGACTCTCATTACCCCTCCTCATGTATTCTGCACAAATTACTAAATTACTAAATATTCATAGATGAGTGTAACACTACCTTTGACTGGCAAGCAAGAGGATTCATCTATGGAAAGCATTGTCTGTTTCATAACTTCTATATATGACATTTAAGTTTATAAAAATTCCAGCCTTCCTGGCAAACAGGGCTTCCCCAGGATGAAGCTGCATACACCAGTGAAAGATGAATTCTAAGTATTTATGTAGCCCATATAGGAAAATAGCATCCTCTAACATCCTCGGGACTTTTGTCAGGATAAGATTAAGCCTGGGATCAATATAGAAATCCCATATTTCCTCCACTATTAGAAAATGACTGATTACTAAAAACAAACCTAAAGTGCTGGCGTTTGAAAATAATCCAAATATCTGCAAGTTATCATGCTTTCCTGAATAAAAGAATTCCTTGCAAGCCAAAATAAGGCACCATCTCTAACAAACAGGTACACATTGTGCCTTTTAAAGTGATGCAGGAGACAAAGTAGATGAAACAATAAAGCAGAAATGTGTCGGGGAAGATATTTTTGAAGACATGTCTCAAAACTACAGTATGGATTGTCCTTCAAAATTAAAAAACAGTTTTCATGTACCAGGTAGAACATGGGACTGGTTCTAAAAACAGCAACAAGTGAGAAGACAAAGAGTCAAGAAGAAAGGGCAGTGTAGTCATGTATCACTTCCTTTTATGGTCTACAAACTAATCTTAGCAAGCTCTGATGAGTACCAAGCTGTACTTACACTTAAGAAACCTCACATAAACTTTTTATATCTGGCCCCAGCCCCGGTAATTTTAACTTGAAGGAACTGTCCCACTGACATCATCACAGTGTTTATTTTAAAATCATTCATAATTTCTTCATAATGCATTGAACCAAAAATTTAAAGAACAATTCTGAGAAAGCAAAACTTAATTGTTTGAAAATAAGTTATAGTTAAGAGCTCATTTTCTAATGTAATATAAACTAACACCTATTACATGCAAATTCATTCCATCTAATGATCTTTGTTCTTTGGCGTGGTGCCTGTTTTCATTCTTATATCATGCTATCTAAGGACACAAGTGACAAACTGCATCACATCATGAAACTTTCTGAAAATTCACTGATAGTGATGGATTAAAACTAAACCAGAAGAAGCTTAAAAGGTAAATAGATCATGGTAATGTCAATCTGTAAACTAATTAAGGTCCAACTATAATACTCAATTACCAAACTAAACTAGTAGGGTGGCTAAAATATGTACTTTATTTATGGATTGATAAACTGACTATTTCAGCATTGTAATGACTAAATTTGTGAAGATTATTCCTTATTGAGCTTTCAATATGCATAATTCATAAGAAGTAGGGCATGTAATTCACAGGAACTAGGGCAAATATATTGGGTGTTGAAGCTGCTGTCTTCCCTGGATGCTCTCCACTGGCTTGCAAAGCTGATGCTCAGAGAGGAGCTTCCCCCATGGTAGCTTTCTCAGTAGGTGGCTTAATTAAACTTCAACTCAGACCACTGGCTTGTTGGGATCAGACTACATGTTTGGCTTTTCCCAGAAGCTGTGGTAATTCCTGAAATGTCGAAACAGATTGTTTCAAGCAGGTCATAAAAAACATGTCAGTTCCTCTAATGCTCCAGCTGCTGCTCTCAACTTTCTGCCCACCCCGAAGACAGACAATTGTGCTTTGGCTATTGTGCTAGCAGAGATGTATTCCTTGCCCAGCCTTGAGAACCACTGGATGCAATGCAGGTTATTTACATATTCAGGAAGAATACTTTCCATAATAGCTTTAAGTAAATAGCATAAAAACTTTAATGTGACCTTCAGTTTTAAGGCTGCCTACATACTTTATACACTATCATGCTGAACTGAGGGACATCTTGATATCTGCTTCAATGTCTCCAAACTGTTGAGTGTAAGTACAGTTAATTAATTTAATCCTTTAGGATATAATGTCAATACTACATTTTGATATCATTTTCATAAAGTGTTCAGTGAACACTTAAACTGCTTTGGAGGCAAAATGAGAAATTTTGCCTGGCTTTAACTGTTTTATAGCTATGCTTATTCCCAATTTCACTTTAGATTTTTGACTGTTGAACTGGGTTCTTTTAAGAACTTTTTTTCTGTTTTACATAAACACATAAAAATGTGTAGCCAAACCCGAAGTCCTTGTAAATATCTTTTACATATGCTCTGCATAATACAAATTTGTCTATTGAACTTTCCCAGCTAGAAAGGAAAAGAATTTACACAAAAACAGTTTTAATTTTCATTTTTCTGATTATCCATGTCACCTTTCCAGTCCGCAGTTACAATGAAGCCACAAATGACAAATTAACTTGATTTTTAAAAATGCATCTCAAGTATAAAATCATGAGATCCTCTGATTTCACTTTCATTCTTTTAAAGTAAGAGAGAAAGTAAATAGATCCAAAAATTAAGTCAAAACCTCCTGCTGTTTTGCTTCTCAAAACCTTGCTTAATTTGTGCACAAGATTGTACATCCACAGTGAATGGTGAAACCACCCAGCATAAAGCTGCTTATTTACTGCAATGTCTTCCTTTGTTAGTTTTCTCAGCACCCAGGAGCAATCCCCCATGGCAGGAGGGCTGGAATTTTAAAGTCCCTTCCAACCAAAACCATTCCGTGATTCCATGATTCTATGAAATCTCAGTTGAGAATGGTTCTATTTTAAGTCACCTGAGTCACAATCTGGAGAGCCCCAGATGTCTAGACAGGCATTAAAGCAAATATCACCTCTATCACCTGGAATAGTAGGTCTACAACATACTAGGTGTGAACTAAGAATTAAGAAATGAAGACAATTATGCCTTGAGTCTTTGCTTTGTCCCTGTTTTCTATCCCTGCACTAGGTGTAGCCATTTGGCTAGTTCAAGTAACGGAATAAGGTATCTGAATTTGAGAATTATGAATGCTCCTCATATATTTCTGTTATTCTTTTGAAAGATTAGTTATTTAATACTCTGCTTTGTCTTTGGTGAGAAATTGCTTCCAGTTATCAACATTTCTAAACTGCCCAAAACATCCAGACAAGATAGATGTGCTATGAATAGTGGATAGATATTTATCTGTACTAATAATTCAACATAGGAAGGTCCAAAAATCCAGCAGCAGAAATGTCACCCTTGGAAAAATGTAGTTAGTAGCAATCCAGCACAAAGTTTTGATGCTATTCAATGCACTGTAGTTACGCACACCAAAGACCTATACCAAGGAAAACTTATCTTGAGAAAAGTTACTCTGTAGTGAAAGATACATGCTAAACCCCAGTAGCCAAACAGTTAGGAAGGACCTGGTGATATTCTCTAAAATTTCTGTATCTCCTGCTACATTTGACATTTATAACTTCTGTTCCCCAGAATTATTTTATTGTAGGTGTTCTTCTAAGTACTTATCTGTTCCAGTTTTACTGATGGTCCAGTATCAACATTAATTAAAAAAAATCTCTTAAACTTGCTAAAGATTAAAAAAGATTCATTCATTTTCACCAATCTCTCTGTTGAGAAGGTAAGTTTCCATTTTTCTGTTAAGAGTAAAAGACTGGAACTAAGCATCTCTTAGAGAATCGTGCCAGCCTGTTAAGGGAAAAAGAAAGTCATAGAAAAGAATCTGATATTTATTTATCCAGAGACTGAGATTTATTGCGAGGTCCAAGGCAATTTGCCTCACCAGTACCTCATTGTGCCCACGTGCTAACAAGAAGTGTAGGGAACTCCTGCCTTTCCATGACTTGACATCCCAGCATCTCTTCAACTCTTCAGGCCAGTGGCAGAAGTGCTAGAGAAAGCCATGCAATGGTCAGAGATCCAGTGTCCTCCTTGCCCACAGCCCATCAGACCACACTATCAATGGGTCAAGCAGGGAAGCAACTATTAACATCCAATCCAATAGTAAAGTACAATCATACATAAGCATTTAACATAGAACTTCGAACTTGCACTAGAAACTATTCTTAATATCCTTACTGAATTATCAGTAGCTGACTGAGAGTTACAGATATCGGTAGAGAGAACTTGCTTCCTTGGATTCTGGTTGTATGAAACCTGACATTGATATTAGGTTAGAAATAGAAACAAAGTCATCCTGTGTATGAAGATATTATTATCATTTAACAAAATGTGGTTAAAAATGGAAATAGAGTAGATAAGCAATTTTGTTAAAAATAAGCACTTTGCTCCCGCTCTAAGATATTGTGCCTAGGCACTAAAATACTGACTCAGGTCAGATGAGCAACACTTGCTGGGAGAGAGAAGGTCTGAGATAGCCAGAACACTAATAGTGACATGCTTTGTTGCTGAGAATGAGTAGGCAATAGGCCAACATATTTCCTAGAAAACTGATACCTTTTATTTCAGGAAATCTTGTTTGGCAGAAACACAGCCACATTTTGTAAAGGCCTCAGGAGGATATTCCAGATCCAGAAGAATTAGAACTATTTTAATGAACTGAATTGACAAATTTTGGTGCAATACGATGAGTCCTGTCTTTAAAAGAAATCATAATGAATGCACAACTCACTTCAAAGAAAAATATTATTTTGGTTATGTGCCACCCAATACAGCTACAAAACACAGGTGAGGGGGCATCACTGGAAGGTTTTTCCTCCCCATAACATGCTCTCTCAAAAACACTTTCTGCATTGATTCATGTTACTGGAACCCACAGGGAACTTTCACCTTTTTCTCAGTCTCCACAGCAAAAATTTCTCATTATTCTGATGATTACGTTGGAAAGTGGTGATAATAGTGAGTAAAACAAGCAACAAAATATCTAAGAATACCTGATCTGACTGCAGCTGTATTCCCAATAGCAAAATTTATAAATAATATGGTAGAGATCAGTAGTTACTGGTGGGTGCTCTGGTCTCTCCACAAGCATTAGAGATACTGGGGCTGTCAGCTCACTTTTACACTGCTGCAGTTTTCTGTTATGCACCCTGGCTCATAAGGAAGACGAGAACAAATTTTTCTGGAAATTATATCGTACAGTCTGGGCAAGCCAGGGAGAAGACTACTGGAGAATCAAAATCTAGACTACATGTTATGACCTTTCACTTCAATTTTAATTTTTTTCCCCCAGAAACTTTAAGAATTTTGACTTGTGGGGTCAGTTGTGCCAAGATTTTATCTTTCATGAATGAAACCAAGTCCTAGACAAAGATGACATGTGGATCTTGCGTGGATGAAAGGTTGTGGCGTAGCCACCTGCCAGCACAATAAATGTCTGTTTCTGGTTTAGCAACCCATCCTCAGGCACAGGAAGGATGGGGGAATGTGATTGTTGTGTTTTACCAAAGGGCAGCTGTTTCCTTTTAGAAATTTCAAGCTAGGTTTAGTCAACTAAAAGGGAGAGGACATTAAATAGGCCACTTCCTGTACAGTAGACTAAATTAAAGGCTAGAACAACAGAAGCAGATATTAGTGTCTGAGACTAGTAGTTAAAAGCAGTAAAACAAGGAAGTCTTGGTTCACATTCCATCATAATAACATGAAGAAAATCAGATGAGAGGCAGAGTGGTTGGCATAGTTGACATAAGGCAATTAGGACTCTGCTGCATGACAATAAAATATAAAATCCCTCTTACTCTAAGGACTTGCACATGTCATATATACACTTGAGGGCTGTTTAGTTTTTTCTTGTTGTGTTCATGGTGTTTGAATACAGCTTTACACAAAATGAGCTCCAGTCTAAACAATTTACTAACACACACTTAACAGCAATTACAATACAATTATTGAGTTCATTCAAAACATATTTAGATTGTTAAATTACTCTTCCTCTCGGCTTATCCAGAGATCATGTTTTGATTTAGTCAAAAAGAAATATAATTTTTTTGAAAATTAATCTTCACAGTGACCAGCACAGCAAAATCAGTCTGTATCTCTCATTTAGTGTTATTCTCATTATAAAAAACAACAACAAAATGCATTTCTGTTATTAAAATTGTATTCTTCAGTAGTCCCATGAGACACTGTAGTTTGTGCAGGGCTACCAAGGCTACCACTTATTTAAAGACTTTGAGATACTATAGTCAGTGCCATAGTTTTACTAGTCCATGATCTTACTATGCTATTTTTCTTTCTTTCTTTTTTTTTTTCTTTTTGAGAATTATTTAAATATTGTGGAAATATTGACTAATATCTCATCTACAAGAGAAAATGACCTCAAGTTTTTCCAAGGCAGGTTTAGATTGGATATTAGGAAAAACTTTTCCGCAGAAATAGTAGTCAAGAATTGGAACAGCTACTCAGGGCTGTGGTTGAGTCACCATCCCTGGAGGTATTTTAAAGACATGTAAATGTGGCACTTAAGGTCATGGTTTAGTGGTGGACTTGGCAGAGCTGGGTTAACAGTTGAACTTGATGGTCTGAAAAACTTTTCCAGACTAAACAATTTTATGAAGCCATTTATTTAAGATATTAAAAAAAACAAACAAACAACAAAAAAACCTACTGCATTTAAATTTTTTGAGTTTTTCTTTATGTCCTTGAAACATAAATTGTATTCTAAGAAAAAGAGAAAACCGAGTGATACAACTGGTATTCTGGTTCAGAGCTTCAGTTCTCCAGAATTTTCACTTGCCAAGTATGATGGAAACTAAACAGACTTTACTTATTTTCTTTGGACCTATTTATTAGGACTTGAACATAGTCCCAGAAGTAAAAAGAGTAGTCCAAGAGATGTTTACAAGAAGTGAAAAACTTAAAGAGATCAGTATGTAAGAATAATAGCGTAATTTTCACTAATTTTACTTCATCTCATTTTACAAGCCTTTTTTTTCTTTCTGTTATTGTACATGCATCACCAAGAGAACATTCTTGTAGAAAATTTACATGTTAACAGCCTAACTGTCTAAATAACTCTAATAAATAGGTATCCATTTCCCAAAATAACCATGGAATAAAAAAACACAAGGCTTCCTCTGTAATGAATGTTACAAAATTTTTCTTTGTAGTATCTATTACAGTAGATAAATAACAGACAAAAGAATTATGCAATATTAAATAATGAAAAAAAAACCCCAAACATGTAAAAAGCTTAAATAAATCCCATTTTTTGTTAAATACCAAAAAGACCACTAAGAAATTATAATGACAGGCTGTAAGGTACTTTTGGTAAGATTGACAACACTTCAAAGTCTTCTGTTTCAGTACAATCATCTCTGTAGAAAGAATCATAGAATCACAGAAACAGAATCACAGAATGTGCTGAGTTGGAAGGAATCCACAAGGATCATGAAGTCCAATTCCTGGCTCGGCACAACACTATCCCCAAGACCCACACCATGTTCTTACAAAAAATGTAGGCTATATCAGGATTTTAAAGTTTTAAGGGAATTCTTGAAATAACAATGCCCAAACTCATCACAAAGCCTTTTATATTCCTAAAAGTATTTTGAGTTCCTTGCTGAGAATACTGAGAAGAAGCAAGAGATTATTTGTTTTTCTTGTAGGATTGGTGGGTTATAGTTTGATTTCAGTCTCTGGTTTTTTCCTATTTTTTTTTCTTTTCAACAGAGGAGAAAAGTTTGCAAATATGTGGTGTCTTTTGCAGAGAGGGCTGCATATTTCTAGGTCTTCATCCTCTTAAGCATCTCTTAGACAATTATACCTTATTTTTGAAAGTCTGTCTCTCTCTCCATCTCTTTCTGCTGATAGTATGTATAAAAGATTAATTTTTTAGAGATATAAGAGTTAGACTAAAAGTCTAAGTTATAGGGATCTAATACGAAAAAGATGAATCCTTCCCAAAACAAAGATTCTAGATCAGCTGTCAGGTTGTTCCTGCTTCATTTAACATGGGAGCAGGAGGTTCCAGATGTGCTTAGGCTATATCTGTGGCATGTCCTAAGAAGCAAAATTACTATAAAAACAGAGATTTAGAAAACAAAAGGCACCCTACTCACTCCAGTTGTTTTTTATTCTGAGAGCTTACTATGCCCAAAGGCACAACATTGCATCATGGAGGTCCAGAATCCATGGCGTGTTGGAAAGACTAAAGGAATCCAGACTCACGATAAGAACCAGCCCAGTGTGATATGGAACATTCTAGGGCCAACTGCACCAGAGTGATGGGCTCCTCTCACCACTGAGCTGCATTTCTGCAAAGCCGGATGACCCCTGGTGCACCTGCCTGTTTGTGAGCAGGGTCACTGCCAGTTATCCATCTCTTTTTACCTCTTCTGAGAATCATTCCTCCTAAAATGAGTCAAAATAGCAGATATTTAAGTGTGTCAGGTGACTCAGGCAAATATGCCAGCGGTTGTACGATACCAACTGAGATGTGGCCCCAAATGCTGCACGTAATTACGTCTCTAAGGAATGGATCTTTCAATGGAGAGGAAGGCATTTTCTGTTTTCTATGAAAAAGATGAAGGGTTGTGTTATCAGATGCATTTTGTCCCCTTTACTGTTAATGTCATGTTATGCATTTTCAATTCTTAAAGCCAGAGAATAGCATTTTTTTACAGCTACTTTAGCTATAATAAGAAAAAAAGTACATGAAATGGAGTATTTTTCAACTTTCTCACAAATTGCCAATAAATTACTGGCCACAGGTCGCAGGAGTCATCTGTTCACCCAAACCTATTGATTCTTATATAAAGAAATTCTAAGACATATTATTTTAGTACTTAAGCATACAGTAGGATAGATTTCTATGGTCTGCTGCAGGCTTCATGTACCAGCTTTCCACTTCAGAAAAGAAAAAAACCGTGCTCAATTAAAAAAAAAAAAAAAAAAAAAAAGAGCAATACTCACACCTTTTTCATGTGGAATATGGAATTTGTCTATCACAGTGGCTGTTGGGATGCAATTATATACTCTTGATGCTATTCAAAATTACCAATAAAACATCAAAATAGTGAAATAATAATAATAACAATAACAATTAAATGGTTTAATAAATAATAACTGTTTTGTAATTCCATTGCCAGAAACTTCGGCTAGGTACCTCTGAAAATGTTACATGGGTGCCCTGCCTCAGTGGCTTTACTCAGCCTTTGGTAGGCATAATACTCAGATCACATGGAGGGCACCAAAGAAGAAACAACCTTAATTATTAACCTAGTCAGTTTGGAACCCTTTTTTTTAAAGACACCAATTTTTTTGAGCATTGAAAAATGAAGATTTTCTTAGGCACCACTGGGGTTTTTTTATGCACGATGTTTTTCCCAGCTGTATTTATTTATTTATTTATTACTTATGTGCTTTTATTTGTCACAGAATATATGATGCTGTAGAAACACAACGTTGTCGAGGGTAGAATCTAGAATTCAATCGGGAGGATGCGACACTTGGGGCAGATATTTTGCATGGATATTAAGCTGACCATGTTTTCATCCTCTGCCTTTCTTTCTCGTCTTTGTCATGACAATGGTTGAATTTTGTCATGAATCATTCAGATTGTCATGAATCGTTGAATCGCTGGTTTTTCAGTGCTCTCCAGGGTGAACACTGACCATTCCCCTTTGTGGCAGCGAACCTGTTGAACTCATGCTTAATTGTCTCCGCCATCCCCTTTCATCCACCTGCCATCAGCTGGCAGACCACAAAAAGTCAGCCAGTGCTCACAGGGCAGAAGGTCCCCAGTCAGTCTGGGGCTGCTGGTCCTCAGGTTTGTTCTGGTGCGGAGGTGCCTGAGCCGTGTCTGGCTGCCCCAAGCAGGTGACAGCCAGCGAGCGCCCCGCGGGACGCGCAGCCACCGCTACCTTCGTCTCCCACTCACCGGCAGCTGCGTTAGCAGACAGAGCCCTGCAAATTAAAACCACAAGGAAGAAATATGCAAGGCATGAACAGCTCCAAGAGCTCAAAATATTTAAGCTACTGACAAGTGTCTTGGAACAGGAAAAGGGTCCTACGCTGTACAGTAACAGGACTACAGTTTTCTTCAGATACACATTTTCCCTATTCATTTTTTTTTGCTATACATATATAGTTTGCTTTGAACAGAGAGAAGAAATAATAAAATAATAATGTTTTCCCACCTTCAAAACATTATTTTTGTAAATTATGTTTGTTCCTGAAAATTTATTTTTCCTCCAGCAATGTACATGAAAAGAAGTGACAGCAAATTCTTGCATTTGTCTCTTTTTAGTGCAACTAATATTGAATATTAAGTTTTTCAACATATTAAGTATCACACATCGAAAGATATAAAGCTGTACAGTAGGAAGTTCTTTTATTGTAGTCTCTGATCTTGATTCAAAGGCAATTCAAAGAACTGCAAAGACTAAAGTGGCAATTGTTTATGTCCTCTAATTAAAAAGGATAGAATTCAACATTTGAGATAAACTTTCAAGATGGATCTATTCTTTAGGGGGAAAAAATAAAAAACAACAAGAAAAATAAAACAATTGTCTTCTATAAGCATTTAATAATGAAGAAAATATTTTAACGATGGTAAAACATGGGTAATTCTATTTTTATAGCATATTCATAGTTCAAGAACTTAATTTAAAATTCCATTTTTATGGAAGACAATTCTAGTGTTGGTATGAATTTGTCCTGTACTGAAACTTAAGGATGTATTCATACCTAATTCAAGTAGAACTTTCTTACTGAAAAACTCTTATGGGATCAGCTCATTGCTACAAAAATATTATATTGTTATATTTTATATACAATCTTGCTAATATCAACAACCAAGTTCATGGTATAAGGTGGCCCAGAAAGGGAGCAGAAGCATAATATTTTGATACTAAATTAAGTGGTTGAAAATGTGAATTTAGTCTATACTTGGTGCTCCATTAGGATACTGTACTAACTAGCAGAGGTGTTGTTCCTCACAGGAAATGCTTAAAGAGAGAGAGAGTACCATTTGCAGAATCCATAACTGAATCTACAAATCCTAAAGACAGTCCATTGAAAACAGGTCTGGGATGCACGTTACTGTAAAAAGTTATTATACTAAATTATAAAATAACAGAATTGGTATAATATGAGGAGCTGATCATTAGAGGTGCACACCTAAATATGTTGTAGCTGCAAGAGTGTTATGTCAGAAGGATCTGATCTAAATTTTACTGAACTAAGTAGGAACTCTCCACAAAACAATCTGGATTACCTCTAGTTTGCCATGGAATAAATTATAGCAAACATAGTGTTAAGATATTGTGTTCATCCTGTGATTTTGATTTCTCTTTCTTAATTTGGATTTGATCTTTCTAAAGCATTACCAAGCTAAAATGTGCTTAGTCTGCTAAATTTCACCCAGGCTTTTAAGTAGGGGTAGGATTATGGTTTTTTAGATATAGTGGAAATAAGTTATTTGGTTCAAGCTAAGCCTTTATGTTTAAAAGAATTATAGCTGCCATCCTTAATGGAGCAGATGTAGTATTATATATTTTTCTTACGGTCTGATGATTTTCTTTCATTAGGGAGATCTTCAGCACTCCCTTCAGTAATGAACCAAACTCAAGTAGCGGGGAAATTGCAGCTTACTTTTCTCCAGAGGAGATTGTCTTTATTCTACTGTTTGTCTTCCTAATTGTGTGCAATTTTTCTATGCTTCATATGTTGTTAATTGCTTTCCTGAGCGCTGTGTTTTCAATGGACTCATTAAAACAGTAAATTTTGCTGTCTTTAAGTCCTGCCTCTAAAAAATTACATATATTTACAAACATGGGGCTAAATTTTTTCTTTCTTTCTGATCTGCATAGCAGGCTTTTATGATTTGTTTTGATTTCAGTAAGAAATTTATACATAATGGAAGAGATAAATAACAATGAAAATCTCTTCAGTACTTGCTGATAAGAAGGCTAAAGTCTAAATAGTACTAGTTGTACTAGTTGTCAGTTGTACTGATTTGTGTATTTAAAAAAAAAAGATATTATTGTCTTCCCAAAAGTCTATTTGATTTCAGTAGCTAGAACCAATATTTATTGAGAAAAGAAATAGACTGATGCATAAATAATAATTTAAATCTAGGCCATTTAAAAGCTTTTCCAGTGATGCAATCTGTACTTATTACATGTATCTTCCTATCATGTCCTAACATGACATACAGACCAAAAAATCCTGGGATATGCGAACATGGTACAAAACAATCATCCAGTTCTGAACTTGTGTATTTGCTCGTTCTTCTGCATATTTAAAGTTTTTTCTTCTTTCCATGCACAGCTTTGGCTCATTTCAGCATCCACCTGAAGACTTGGGAACAGGTCTTAATTTTGTTCACTTTCACTGGTCTTTGAGGCATGGTGACATCACAGTCATCACAGTGAAGTTACACACTAACATGAGGCAAATACTCCAGAACTGACTCAGAGAAAACAACATACAATCCAAGTCTTCTGGACTTACAAGGAGGCAGGATGTGTGAGCTGCCATATATCAAACAAAATCAGTTACTTCTCTGTTGCTTTACTGTCTAGGAGAGGTATAACACTAAATATGAATTTAATAACCTCTGCTTTTCTGCTTGTGTTTGACAATGCTTTGGCAATTATGAGTGAAGAACATAGTACCATTTCTTTTATAAACATCTGCTGAAATGGAGCTTCCTCAAGGTAGCAGGAGTGGCTCCTCCTCAAATTTTAGCCATCTCTCTGCATTTATGTGTACATCAGGCCCTCTGTGAAAGCTGAGAACACATGTGAGGTTATATGTAAATGCAAGACTGAATGAGTCAGGCCAATATCATCCTTGTCTTTAAAAAGCATACACAGTAAGGACAGATTTTTATTCAAATTAAGTGCTTTAATTGAAGCCCATTTTAAAGAAGATTGTATTTTCATTTTGACAGTGTTAGTGTTATGCTATCTTTTATCAATGTGAGATGTGTAAAATGGAAACTCATGTTCATGTAAAATGAAATCATTGTCACATCTCTCTATCTTGCCATATATACTTTTTTTGTATTTTAGGTGCTAGTCATAGAATCATAGAACCATAAAATTATAGAATAGCTTGGGCTGGAAGGGATTTTTAAAGACTGCCAATGCCCCTGTGCAGTGAGCAGAGATGTATTCAACTAGACCCATTCAACCTGACATGACCATGAATGTTTCCAGGGATGGAACTTCTACAACATCCTAGGCAACCAACTCCACTGTTCCACCACTCATAATAAAAATTTTCATCCTGTATCTTATCTAAATATACCCTCTCTCAGTGTAAAACCATTACCCCTCATCCTACCACAATAGGGCCTGCTAAAAAGTTTGTCATCATCTTTCTTACAAGTCCCCTCTAAGTACTAAAAGGCTGTAATAAGCTCTACCCAGAGCTTTCTCTCCTGATTGGTCTGAACGACCCCCTTCCTTCAGCCTTGCTCCAGAGGAGACGTGTTCCAGGTCTCTGATGGGTTTTGTGGCCTTCCTTCAGATCTCCTCCCACAGAGCTGTGGTTTTCCTATTCTGAAACCCCAGAGCTGTATGCAGCACTCCAGGTAGGGTCTCACAAAAACAGAGCAGAGGGGCAGAATCATCTCTCTCCTCCTGCTGGCCACACTTCTTTGGATACAGCCCATAACACAGTTGGCTTTTCTGTGCTGCAAGTGCACATTGCAGGGTCATGTCCAGCCTCTCATCCACCAGCACTCCCAAGTCCTTCTCAGCAGGGCTGTTCTCAGTCCCTTCATCCCCAGGCTCTGTTGATAATGGAGGGTTGTCCTAACCCAGATGAAGCACCTTGCACTTGGCTCTGTTGAACCTCATGGGGCTCCCATGGGTCAATGTCTCAAGGCTTTTGGGGTCCTTTGGATGGAATCCCATCCCTCAGGCATGTCAACTGCATCACTGAGCTGGGTGCTCTCTGCACTCTTGCTGAGACTGTATTCATCACAATGCCTGTTTCACTGCTGAAGGCATTAAACACTTCTGGTCACGGACATGGAGTCGTTGATCAACCACCCTCTGGATGTGACTACCCAGATGCCTTAAAGTCCGTTTGTTGCTTGTAAGATATGATGGAAGACTCAAAATTTAACAGATGATACTGACAGCTCTGAGGCCATATGTATTTCTGAAATCAAGTTCATAGACCAATCCTTAGGAATACATCCAAAAAATAAACTATGTAACTAGAGTTTAGAACATGGCTTTCCAATTTACATAAAATGAAAAAATATTTTCGAAGTACATACATTCTTTATGCGTATTCCCCAAATAAAAATAAGACAGCACTATAACTGTGTTATAGTCATATTGTGGTGATTTTTAATACAAGATACATCAAATATGTGTTTTAAAAATCAATAAAATAATACTAGTGTTTTGCAGTCTAATCATGCTTTATTCAAAAGAAATAATAATAATAACAATAACAGCAATAACTCACAACAAATTTCTTTGATCTGAACTTCAAACACTAGTTGCTAGTCATGTCAAGTAAGGGAGTCTGTGTTAATTAAATTATGTTTGGATCATATTTTAAGACATTTAAGTCATACAATCCACAATTTTGCAATTTTACACATTTTTGTCCCTATTTCCTTGGGTAGTACAACTATCATTACATTTCAAAATTTTCTAATAAGTCCGCATCATCCAGAATATGGGATAAATTCCATTCACTTACTTTAAGCAAAAAGTAACTTATTGCCCCAGTTCTCTTCCAGACTTTGTTGCTTGAGCTTTCCTGCCTTGACAGGGATCAGGTATCTCTTATGTGTTTGTTTTCAGGCTAAACACATTAGCACTTCAGATGTCCACTGACATTGTGGTATCAAACAATTGAAACTTATTGAAATATAGCACTGAAAATCAACATGATTTTAATTCAAATCATAGGGAATATGTCTATTCACACAGCTGCAAAGCATAAAACTCAGGTCTGTCACAAAGTAAAATCTGTAAATCTGATAAAAGAAAGGCTTTTCTAACATCATCTAAAAATAAAATGTCCACTACATCTTGAACTTTACAGGTTTTTTTTCTCAGTCCTAATGTTTATTTTTCCTGCCCTTGTTTTACCTCTACCTTTTCTTTATGTTCACCTTGTACTTCTCTGAGTTGATTATGGCATGCCAGAAAGTAAACTTACTGTGCAGTACTTGGCTAAAAGTCAGCATTTTGAACATTTTGAGCCAAGAGTTTCTTAGTTCCAAGCTTTAAAAGAGTCATCAGAGCATCTCGTCCCTGGCTTTCTTAAAAAGCCAAGAAGTGATTTATATTGGTTTTGATTCTTCTGGAGATGTCTGCAGCTTGATAGACTTACAGAGTTCAGGGCACTAATTCTGCTGTTGCTGGACATGCTAATACAAGAATTACCTAGTGGTTTTAGCTAGACTATTTAGAATAGATAGCTACTCAGAATGGATGGAAAAAAAACCTCTTATCAGGACCTTCTGATTAGGCCTGTTACAGACAATTAATTAACTAAGTGTCACATTACCTCTGAATTGCTCTTATCCAGTTGTTATATATGTGACATGACTTACATTATTTATCTTGCATAAAAGAAAAGAATACAGAAAGTCAAAAACTCAGTCACTTTTATAAAATCACATATAATTCTTGGAAATGCAACAGCCTGTCTCTCAGAGGTCTAAACAACAGAAGCACTTCTCAAAAGTATTGTATTTTGGAAAGTATAAATGGCTAAAAAAGAAAAATATTCTATGATCTACCAACAAACTCTGGGAAGTAAAAGATTCAAAATACTGGAATGGCTTTTAGGAATAGATGAAATAGAGTTAAATCTAGAATGCTGCAAAGAACAGACTTTTTGTAATTTCAGATGTAATTTCCTTCAAAGTAACAGTAAATGCTGAAATAACAAAACTCTACAAAGCAACTTCATATGTCCTATCATCACTATGCTTCAATATAATTTTTTAATATGGTTGATGAAATTTAATATGAAATATAATTGCAGTTTCAGTATTAAAGGAATAGAAACAATAGAAAGTTTTACCATTGCTGAATTTTTTCAAGGTATTGAAAGCAAAATTCCAAGTGTTGAAAGGTATTTAAATTGCAACATAATTTCAAATTTTCAAAGCCCTGCTTATGTCAGTTTTTTTTCTTAGCCTATTAGTGCCTTTTTAAACAATTATATTTTAAAGCTGTATAACAGATATATGCTTTCAATTTGGCATATAGTTTGAGTAAAATTTCCTGAAGCAACTAGGGGATTAAGTTAGTGGCATTTAGTTATCCTAGTTACATATTTTAAAGTGATGTTTTATATTTAATGATCGTATATTAAATCTTTTTGTGTAATGTCTATAAATTAATTTGTAAATGCACACACACATATAAAATATTTTCTGTTGAATATTTTATGTATCTTATTCTAATATAAACTTAATAATGTAGATTTGATAAGAGAGTAATATCTCACTGGCAACACTTCGTCAGGTCACCCTTTCAAAATCAGAATAATCATTTTAACGAAGAGCTTCACAGCAATTTCCACTTTTGAACCAGAAGAACATATTGTCTTAGATGATGGTGCCAGCAAGGCTTCAGGCGGTCTAAAGGTGTTCTGGTCACCAATTCCTGCTAAGGTATTTTCACCTCAGAAGCAGGATCAAGGGAATGCAAAAGAGTCAGAACACCTCTGCACACAAAAATCACAATACTTTTTTTCTAAACTAACTATGTAATCCTCAAAGAGAGATGCCCTGAAGTGACCATATTTTTCAGAAACTACTGGTCACAGATTCTGATGAGTACTTCACAAATATAGGTGATTTTAAAAGTTTTTATCTTATCTGTTTTCCCCCTATTTTCTTCCCTTCTTTCTTTTCTCTTTCTCATTTCTTTATTTCTTGCCTGCTTGTGATGGATATGTGTCCTTTATTTTTAAAGAATATTTGACAGAAATTCACTATTAAGGAATTCCATTATTGCTCCTAAATATATATACTCTATCAATTTTCATGTGTTCATATTTTCCAAGTGAAGGAACACCTAAGGAGCTGGAAAAAAAAAACCCTTTTTGACCTTAGTAAACATTCTCCAGCATTATTTAAAATGTTTTTGAGGTAGGTATCATTGAAACACTGTTATAAAGTGTTTTATAATGACTTTCATACCATGAATCACACTGATATACTTTTTACATTGGTAGTTTACTTTTGTAAAATTTTTTTGCCTTTTTCATGTACCTGCTTTTTTGAATTTCTCTTTACTCATCATTTTTAAATCTAAAAGGGTAAAGGACATAAATTATGAGTCATCCAGGTGTCATGATTTAACCACAGCCAGCAACTGAGTATCACTCAGCCACTTACTCACTCCCCTGATTCTATCCTTGGTGGGCTGAGGAGGAGAATAGGGAAAAAAAGTAAAAATCTTAGGTCAAGGTAAGAAGAGTTTAATAACTGAAACAAAATAAAATCTAAAAATACTATTGCTAATATTAATTGTGATAGAAAAGGAAAGGGAGAGAGGAATAAAACCCAATAAACAAGTGATGCACAATACATATGCTCACCATCTGCTGGTTGATGCCTATGCCATCCCCCAGCAATGATCAGTCCTTCACAACAAACTCCACTCCTGGTTTATCCATATCAGGCATGATAGCCTGTGGTGTGGGATATTCCTTTGGCCAGTTTAGATCAGCTGTCCTGGCCATGCTCCCTCCCACGTTCTTGTGTTCCTGCTCACTGACAGAACGTGAGACATGGAAAAGCCCTGTTGACTTAGGGTCACCACTACTCAGCAACAGCCAAAATATCCATCGGTTATCAACATTATTCTCATACTGAATCCAAAACACAGCACTTTGCCAGCTACTATGAAGAAAATTAACTGTCCCAGCTGAAACCAGGACAGTATCCATCCCTTATTCCATACCATTTATGTCATTTCATGTCCCACACTTCCCAATATCCACCACCTTTCCTGTCTTTGATGCATGTAAATATAATTTCCTTTGTCTGTGGACTATCCCTGTAGAAATTCATTGAGTTCATTTAGTCCATGATCTGGAACTTCATCATAACAGTCATTCCTACAGCAAAAATGATGTGTGGTGTTATATTTTTGCATGTTCAAACCAATTCTGATTCCATCACTGCTGTGCTCATCCATTTTCATCAAATTTCTTTCTTCATTAACATGATGATCTGAAGGGAATCAAATTCAGTTTCCCAGATCTCTTGCTCTTAATATGGACTCTACAAGGCACCCAATATGGTTGTGGTCATAGAGCTGCCATGATAGCGATAGTATACAGTGTTATAAAGTAATTATTATCATTGCCATTGTCCAGGTTATCCATTTAACACTCGTGTATATATAGCTGCTTTTACATATCTCAGAAATGAAAGACAGTTGCAAAAGTGCTTTGATAACCATCCATCTTCTCTAGTGAAGAAAGATGTGATATAAATGTCTTTGATTATAACATCTTTCACCAAAGAGAATATAGCAGGAAACATTCAACAGGTGACATATTCTCAGTAGAAACCTGCAATGAAGACATCTTTAAATTCAGTACAATAATGTATTTTTTATTCACTGGAGTTCTTATTCTCAACAAAAGAAAGTCTATGTACAGATTTTTACTTTTACAGTATAGTAATGACATAAGTATTTCTCTCAATGTCTTCAATTTCAGTTAAAACACTTTCTTGTGTTTCATTCAGATTAATTTAATTAAAATACTCATTTATTCCTTTGGGACAACTGAATATCTGGAGAAGTATGAATCCATATTTGGTATATCACTGGTATAAGGTGATAGAACCGTTAGCTAAGTAACACTTTATTATTTTATCAAAATCTAAAACAATCCTACTGATCATTAGCATACTGAACTACTTCAACAGATTTCAGTGTTAGTATTCTTTTCTTCTATACCTTGTTCTGTAAAATAATTATTGTTTATAAGCTTTAAAATGTGTTGTCTTTATTTCAATATAAGTTTCTTCTTCAACCCTCAGCCTAAAAAGCTTGAGTTATAAAAAGCATATTTCAATGAATAAAATTGCAGATTTATAGGGTTGGAAGAGACAATGGAAGTTTGTTTAATTTATCCTTATGTCTCAATACAGGATCATCTTAGGTCATGGAGACAGATGTTTGTGCAACTTCCAGCAATAAAGGCCAGCAGTCTGCTCCAGCTGTCCTGCAGTCTTTTGCAGTGTTTTGCTGTCGGTATCATCAGAAAGTTTTTCTTCATGACTACCCTTAATATCAGCTTGGTGCAGTGACAAGAACCAGAGTTAAGCACACAGTTTTCACTGAATGTCAGTGAAAGATAGTTATCTGATTTCCCCATATCCTGTATGCCTTTAACCTCTTTCTTTACTTATCATCATAATGATATATTTATTTGGGCATATTTTAATAAGGTTCACAACAATAATAAGGTTTTCTGTCTGAACAAAGACATTCTTAAGCTGTTTAAATTACATCTAGAATATTTAGAGTTGCCACAAATAAGTAACTGTAGAAATGATCCATTAGACAACAACATAGCAGGTACGAAGAGCTTATACTAGAGTATGAAGCAGTGATTTCCTTTCCTAATACTTAGAACAGAAAGCTGACTCTTACTCATTATTGTACATCAAAGAGTCTTTGGACAGCAATTTCACAATTTGAAGATGTCGGATTATTCAGTCAGGTCTCCTGACTACATGATTTTAGCAAAATAACCGTGACCCATAAGAGACTCAGACAGGAGAATAATGTTAAATCAATTATCTGTGCTTGTCCTTAGATTACTTTTGTCATGAATATGCATTTATATACAACTATGCTGCTTCATTTCCAGAGACTGATTCACCCACATTCATCATCTAATGGATATTTTTACTATCATACTATGCATGCAGATGCAACACAGGAACTCAAACCATGATTGCACCATGCTTTTTTTTCCATATATCATTCTCTTCACAATTTAAAATAGTTGAAATTATAAGAATTACATTCAAAAAGTTTACCTAGGGTAGGGGATTTCAATATACATATATACAATTATAATTAAAGATCATTCTTGTCCTATTTTATAGATAGACATTGGCTTTCCATCCTTTTCCAATTTGAATGTTAACAGCTTCAGCAGCCATTTAAATTCTATATCAGATGTTTCTGCAGAGCTTTCTAATACCTGCTTGATTTTTCTATTAATTTATTTCTGTTGTACATTAATTTAACAAATGCAATTTACTTTTACAATGGATTTATGGAACTGTGGCTGCAGATCCTTACCCTAAACATTTTGCAAACCTCAGTTGCAATAAGACACAATACAGCTAAAATCCTCTTTTGCTATCAAACTACTTATGGTAGACTATCTACCTAATCTTTCACAATTTCCTAAAATTATTCATTAAAATTGCACTGGTACAGTCATATTATAAAATTCAGTATGTTTTAATTGTGTATATTATGTATAGAATTCTGAAGTTTTATGTTGGTTTTCTCAAGACTGCAAGTTTCATCAAACATAGCATTTGACTGTGCCTGTCCATGAAGGCTTAGAAGAAAATATCAGAGCAGACACAACATACAGTAGAATTTTTCTGACTCATTTTCCTGTTTCTGGTAATTGGTGGCTCAATAATTTGTTGATAACATAAGACAAAATCATTGTAAACCACATGACTTGTAAACCACACAACCACCTTCATGGGCTTGATCAGCCTACTCTTGAAGATACGCAAGCATACAGCAACCACGACTCTCTTCATCAGGGAGTTTTTCACAATGTAGTTTGAGATGAACTATTTTTCTCTTTGCTTTCAAAAACCTGTTTATGATCTTTAGTTCCCATTCTTTGAATGGGAGAGAGGAAAAATATGTGATCTTTATCTATTACACCCCTCAATGTCACTTACAGATCCTTAGACACATGACAGACCTCCCATTTTCCAGCTTGGTGTCCTTGTTTATTTAGTCAGTCCTCCAATCCAATTGCTATGGCTGTATGGAGGTATAAATGTAGTTCTTTATTCCCAGGTCAGTAACTTGCCACTTGCTTTTTGGTCTTTATATAGGACTTATCTGACATTTTCCTAAAATAGTCTACTGCATGTTCAAGACACTGTTATAGGTCATCAGGTTAAAGTCATTTTTTCACGGGTTTCATTTTATGTTTGGTTACTGTGGATTACAACTGGTCAAGCTCAGATACCAAATTTGCCTGCAGTTCTTGCAGACATTCCTCTTATTTACACTGCTTGCATAAACTAAAATAATTTTTTAAATCTTTAAATTTCATTCTTGTAGATTACTTGTGAATGCGAGGCATTGTTTCCAGTAGAGACTGCTCACATACTGCACAGGTTGCCTTCCTTCATTGTGGAAAATGGCTAACCTACAATCAGTCCTTTTCTGTCTGTTAACTGGTGGTTTATCCATTCAGTGCCCTCTGTTATCTGTTAAGGGTTATTCAGTTCATTTTACAAACATTAGTATGGGATCTTGAATGATCTCCAAGAAACTAGAGTACTTTTATCACTTCTCTCTTGAATACTCTAAAATTCATCTTTGATTAATCTTATAAATTTGATTAATTTTATCCTTTTTAATAATTAGACTGAAGTACTAAGGACAGTGTTAAAGAGAAAAATTATAACTTTTTAATGCTATTTTGTGCCTGGGTGCATGTGCCAATATATTTTGAAAGATAGAATTCTTGCTCTAGAAGAATCCTCAATTTTTTCTGCTGAAAATCTAAAAGTTGGGAATAATTCTAGTAATTTCTTAGTTCTGAAGTTTCCAAAATTTAGCTGGTATGTATTTTAGGTTGTTCTGTGCAAAGATTATTTTATTTAAGAAAAGTATTAAACAAATAAAACCCAAACAAGATGGCTCACTTCATTTGTGAGCATCTAGGTACTTCATGAGATGAAACCAGTCTATTAAAATAACCTTTCCTGCTGCTTTGACCTAGCCAAAGACAAGTTTAAGCTTTCCAGCCTCCATTGCAGCACAAATATCAGTCAAAGAGAAATCATCACTGAATGCATTTTGGTACAAGGAACTTAACAATTACTATAGGAATGGGAAAAAAATCAGAAATACATGATTCTGTAAGAATTTAGGAGACACATTAGTTAAGCAACTCAGTAAGAGCCCTTACTAGCAGTAATGGATAAAAAAGGTAATACACTTGCAGTGAATAAATGGGGCAGTAATGAGTAGAAAACATACAAAGTCTGAAAAAGTTTTGCAGCCTGATAGTGAAGTATGCTTTATCTTGTCTAACACAGGCATTTAAAACAGGCTAAAAGCTAGATGCTTTGAAAGTGCCTGTTTTCTTCAGCTGTCTGTAAAGGGATCCTGATTACCTCAGTTGTAGATGGCTAGGGAGTGGATATCTCAATTAGGTGCAATTAATCCTTTTCGCAGCACTCCCTTTGTCAGTGTGGTAAGTATATGGCACAAGGGAGAGATACAGCACCCACATTCTAAAAGAATGTTTTAAAAATTGGGTGAATTGCTGAAGAAACTGAGCGTTTAAGAACTTGTCTGTCCAGGAACTTTGTGTTATGATGAGGCACAAAGAGGCAACTTTGGATAAAGCATGGCCTAAATTGGTCAAGATGTACTTCAGTTAATGGTGCTGCTGGGAGGAATCCAGGGGTTGACTAGCAAAGAGAGGAGTCAGATGAGACGATCTAACTATCACCATGAGTGTTATACTCTTAATCTCTGTGAGAAGAACAACGAGAAGAAGAATGAAAATAAAATAGTACACTTAAATGCTTTCTATTTTTTTTTCTGGTTAAGAGCAGAATATGTCCTCAATGGAAGCACTTATGATATTAGGTTTAGATGGCAGGAACCACTTCAGACTGATGACTGAAGCAAATTTTTTTTATTCGCCAGGAATCAAGGGAAGAAGAGCAAAAAGTCCACTTCCATGCATAGCAACTAGGAGTGTCAAAAATATGTTTATCTCTTTATTTCATATGTTCCTTGGGAAAAAAAAGTCTCTTAGAGAACATGTAGATTGCATACAAAGAACAAATAAAATTTTTGCAAATAACTTCACGCCATTGTATATTACTGAGTCATGGACAGACACTTTTTATGATGTTATATGGAAATATAAACATGATGAGTACCTCCACTTGAATAAAACTGGTATATTTTTGATTCTGTATCTACCTTTCAAATATGACTTTATTAGTTCATCATTCATGTAGGTGCTGATGCAGCCTGCTTGTATCTACTTAGAAACTCCATGCCAGAGAGAGGCATTGAATTTCTCACCCATAATTGCCGCTGCTTAACCATTGTATATAGCTTCTTCTCTTAATACTTTTAAAAAGATTAAATGAAAGGCAATAAATTATCATAGCACTTCACCCTGTCATAACATTCTTAAAGGGAAAGAATAAAAAATTAACTTTTTTTAAAATCTTCAACACAAAAAATTTGAGGGAAAAATAGAATAGTGAGAAAACAAGTGGCTACAGTGTCAAACTGCAGGATAGAGCAAAATCTTCTGCTAAAACTAATAATTGTTGGCAGAGAAAATTTTCCAAATACAATGGAAGAAAATTTAACAGAAAAAATTATGATGAGCAAATACTGTTTCTGCAGTGAAGACATCTAAGTCCTTGACAAAACATTTTAAAATGGTGCCTAAAAGATCCTCCAATAGCAATTTAAGTAAATATAATATTCTGTCTTAAACTTGAGGATACTAACTAAATGGAGTAGCAGACAGAAAACTTAGAAATAAGTAAACAGAAATGCAATAAAAATTTTAATCCTCTAAGCCTTGCGTAACTGAAGAGTCATACAGAGAACACAAAAATAGTATAAATAAAACCTTACTTTAATAAGAGAAACAGAGGGAACTAGATGAAAGAGTTAGATGACAATACAACAGTTCACTTTTTGTGAGGCAGTGTCTTACTAGGAGAAAGAGAACAATGAGTACAGCCAACTTGAAAAATTTGTTTCACTTTCAGCATGGAGAAATGCTAAAAGCTTTACTGACTACCTTTCAAATAAAGTGCAGACAAAGAAGGATTAAGATAAAAAGATCCTTCACCACTGACAACAGAGGAGTAAGAAAAGAGAAAAGTGGAAAATTATTTTTAGAAAAGGGTTCTGCATGAGGAATATCTTGTGATTTTAGGCTGAGTCTTGAGTCATTCACAAAGTTGATGTGAATCAGATAAATACCTCCAAGGTTGGTGTTGTGGAAAGAGGAGATAGCAGATTTACTTTGGTAGAATACCAGTAGAAATTAAATCTCCCCCCCCTTGACTCATCTTTAGTCAATAAGCCTGCTGGAAAATCATATGTAGTCAAGATCCCACCAATGCTGAAGAAAGAATAAATTAATCCACAGCAGTAGTTTCTCCTGAATCATGTAGGACTGAGGGAGAGGAATTGCACATGAGTTTAGGGTGGGATTCAGCTCAGCCGCATCCAGCTACCTAGCTGCTAAGCTTCTGATGTAAGGTGGCCATTCTGGATATGGAGAAGGATAATACCTCCAAAAGAGGCTTTATCTCCTCTGAGAAGACCATGCCCAGGTTAAGGTGACTATCTTGTTCCATTGATTATTTGGACAATTTCAATGTCTAGCATACAGCAAATCCCACTTGGGTGGTCAAAGTGAGATAAAATGCAGATATTCCTATGACACAAAGTGAATCTTTTGCTGAGCAGGCTTAATGCCAGGTGTTCATTTTGAGATTGTATTTCAGATACTTTACAAGTCTTTTGTTTTCAGAATTTTTTTACTTATTTCCATGCCTAGACATTTATTAAAATATTCCTTGCTGTAGGTGTAACTACTGCTGCTTCTCTTTTTAGTGTTTCTATGTGGCCTTCATCTCACCCTTTCATCCAGGCTATACAAATTTGCATAATTTCCCCCTTGCACTGAACTTCATCCAGGCCTCTGAAGCAACTCATATCTGCAGGAAAACTAAAGCTCTTGCAATTTGCCTGTACTGCCACATTATTAATAACACTTGTTTAATGCTAGAGTCATAGAATTGTGTAAATGTTAATTTGGATCTGGATTCCTCTCCAGAGTGAGCTAAATCTGTCTCTGGTGAGAATGGAGAAGTGCTGGTTCTCAGTCTCCACGTTCAGTAAGGGCTTGCCTTTTAGAGTGTTCATGAATACAGAATTCAGAATTCAAATCGTATTTCATTCTTTTGGCTTCCTACCAGTCTAACAGGCATCTCAGAAAAAACAAAACCAGATTGAAAAACAAGCTGCCAGTTCCTTAACCTGTGCTGTAAGCAAAGGTTGAGCTTCCAAATGTGTGATCTGGACAGGGCTGGGGTGCGTCCCCAGCGCTCTCGGTGAGCAGCTGCCCCCCCAGTCAGAGTCAGGGCACAGCAGGCTCTGAGCATCAGAACCTCATGTGGCACCTTGTACCAACTCAGGAGGCAGTGAGAAATGCCAGACATTCCCAGGAATATGTACTAGGCAGCAAGCAAGCTGCCAAATTCTGCAGCAGCTGTGTGAATTTCTGAGACATCTTGTGAGAGCCGCGTACAGACTGCACTGCAGAGGCCTCATATGGAGGAACTGGAACAACATTCTTTATCTCTTGTACTGTGTGCTTATTTTTCCCTGGTTGAAATGTTGTGGATGTTTAGTCAAATATAAGCCTTTCAAGGCTCACACATAAGTGGTGGAGAGCTTGGAAGGTTTTCATGGCAAAATATTTTACTGGACCTCATTGGAAGCTATTACTGGAAAAAAAGATTTCCTTAAACTTTTCCTCATTCTGTATTCCAAGATTCAAAGCTTGGTTGTTCATTTTAATTACATTTAGGTGAAAAGAAAGCCTTAATAACGTAAATGCTTGTACTTTTGTCTTTATGGCAATCAGTAAAGATTGAAACAATAGCACTAAAACATTTCTAGACATGTTCCATTCATATTAATTGGAGAAGTTAACTTTGAAGATTAATTTAAATGCCAACATTTTTAACCATTTCACTGCTGCTTGTCATCTCATCACTATCCATCAACTGTAGATGAATGTACCTGTCATACTATGATGTTTTATTAATTTGAAAGAACATTTCATGGAAATATGACAGTAGGTTTACTTAGAATATGCAAATAACAATGTCATTTATTGCACATTCTTTCAATCACTTGGATAATTGGGATTCTTCTGTTGCTCTGACAAATTAGAGTGAAATGGTGCTTATACAGACAACAGTTGAAAAAATATGACTCCTCGAGAGCAGCTTGCTTGCTATGAGTAGCTTCTCCAGTAGTGTTTGTCACCTGCTTTGGGCTTAGAAACAGTGAAAAGTGATGGGAACAGAATGATCCATGCATGCTGGAAATATTAGTTAGTATTAACAAGAAAGTTAATTAAAATATTATTTTTCTGCCAAAATGCTATTAAATAAAAGTTATTAAATGAAATTTTTTCTTTTATCATTTTAACTACTTATCATTTGAGGAAAAATGGTTTAGAGCTAAATTTCAGTACTTATTTTAAAGCTATCCTTTTTTGATTACTGAGATTCCTAAGATGTGTCATACTTTTGCTGTGACATAATTTCTAAACAAAAGATGTTATCAATACTTAGAAACTATGAGATATTTTATTCTGGACCTCGAGATTAATGTTCTCCTTTTTGCAGGTAAAAACTGAAAGAAGTTCATGTTCTGTTATTCAAAGACAAAAGAAGGACATGAGATTGTTTATATACCTTTTTTTTTTTCATTTATAAGACCAAAACTTATCACACTTACTAGAGAAATGTTTTAATTAGATTTTTTTTTTGAGAAAAAAAAGTATTGTTCTAGTAAACTCTGCTTTAGAAAACGTGTCTCTGTCCAGAAAGTTTTATGCCTTGAGTGGGAAAAAAAAAGAGCTGTCAGACTCTCTTAGTCACAGACCCATTTACTCAGAATTTCTTCCTGTCTTTTGCCTTGGGTGTCATTTTCAAGAGCTGTGTCCTACTCTGTACTCAATGAACATCACTATTCTAACAGAAAGCAGATATTCACAGAAAGCTGCATAGTTTCCCCACATCTTACAACACTGTGAGGAATTAATGAAAAGTACTTTTATAACTTCCCATGTTTTGAAATTTTAGTATCACCATCACTTTTCCTGTTGTCATTTTTTACACTATTTCGTTATATTCAGAAGACTGTTGATGAGAATTTAGTGACTATAAGTTCACAACAAAGGAAGCAGCATTACCCTTTCAAACAGGCTAATGGGTTATCATGGCTACTATGAATGTGTTTGCATTTTTGGAGTCAAACAAAAGGTAAAAAATGTAACAAAAGGGCTTATTCAAGATTGGCCAACATTGCTTCACTTAATCATGGTCACCAGGTCTTCTGGTCACTGTCAGTCTTCAACACCCTTCTATACCTCCTGTATCCCCTTGCTGGTCTATGATCATTCAGAATACCTGAATTGTCCTTCCATATTCAGCTGTGTTGTTCTCATCTTCCACTACATTGAAAAAGAACAGTTCTGCTCTCTTGTCCCTCCTTGCCTTGGCCTCTCCTGCTCTGCCTCTTCTTGTGATCCTACAGATTTCCCTCCTCCCTTGTGCCATCTGTAGTGCCCTTCCCAGCCTTCCTAGGCTGTTTAACTAACCAGGCAGGAAACTAACCAGTTTCTGAGTTAAATCAGTTCTTTGAGTCATCTAAGACCAGACTCTTTTCCCAGAGGACAGATAAACTCACCCAAAGACAGAGAGCTGATTCAAGACCTTCATTTCCAGTGGTGACAGGTTGCTATATTCCTGTTCATCCCAACTTATAAAACCATAACTTTACTTATAGGACTGTTGTATAGACAGGTCTATTCATGCTGAAGGCTAAAGTCCTAATACTAGCATGGATTTGGAAATGGTAGCTCAAATATCCTAAAAAAAACACTTTGTATAAGGTTGGGATTTGCAATCAAATGCTTTGATGGCACAGTAGGTCAGTACAGCTCCACCAATACAACACCACTAAAACTAATAGGCTTACTTGCTTATGTAGCATTTTAACAAAACAGAGTTCCAGGTCTACCTGACACATAAAATATTTCTAATACAGATTTTAATAAATTCTGATAAGCTGAATTTTGTATCATGCTTAAATGAATTTGGGAAAAATTTTATAAGAGCTGTATGTGTATAGATGGCATTTCCTAATACATTTTATATTTACAGGAATATAAAGAGGGATATACTGTCACATATATTTACAAACATATGTATTGCGTATGTATCAACACCTCAACTATATAAGAAATAAAATATACTCAAATAATTTGCTTGATATGCTGCATTCAAGACTTCAAGTTTAATGATGGAAAGAGATTAATCATGTTAACATAAATGATTCATCCTGCTCTATACAGAATTTCTCTTTTTATAATCTGTTACTTATATTTATTGATAGAGAAAACAGCAGGCAAGTGAAAAGCTTAAATAGGTGAAGCAGACTGAAATTAATTAAACAGACAGTGCTAGCTGAAGCATCTGCACAGTGCAGAGGACCCTGACCTGGGAACAGCACTTACCCTCAGGCCCCATGGCACAGACCCGCTGTCAGATCTAAGGGCCTTTGTTAACAACAAGCTTATTGGTGAGATCAGTCACAGGGAATCAGTTTTGGTTCATTCCAAGGCAGTGAGGTTTTGTTTGTAGATGTCAGGAGGGATTTAGCAGAGGAGAGTTTATAGAGAAATAGCCATAGGATAACTAATTAAATTGAAAGATTTCCATCCCAAGTTGGAGGAAGATGCTTAAGCTCCAGGGACTCACGGCCCTGGAAGTCACATATATTGTTCTGAGCCTTTCCCATCACTTTAGAGGACCTGACTGCTCAAGGTGTAAACAACAATATTTGGCCTCGTCAGATGTTCCACTGCCTAACCTGGGAAGAAAAATATTTTCTTTCAAAAATAAACAAAAATATAGCACGTAAGTATGAAAGTGTTTCTCCTAGACTACTGTTCAAAAAATAATCCCACATAAGCAGGTGTATGAACAACTTAAATGAACATGGTCTCGTGGGTTGGTATGAGTTATGCTTGCCCTACACCAGCAAACCATTTAATTAAAAACAGAATAAAGAAAATAATTTTGCAAAATGATGACCGAAAATCCCTGCAGGATTATAAAACATTTGGAGTAAGAACCAATATACTGCCCAACAACACTATTTAGTTTGCTGCTGCAATATATTGTTTTGCTTTTCTTTAGAGAAAGGGAGAATAAAATATTGATTTTCATAATTATTCCTTTACTTTCTTCTTCAATGAGTGAAAAGAGATTTTTACAAGGCTTGAAATGCTGAAGTTTTTAAGGG
>VZSR01001299.1:576584-611934 GCA_013398615.1 Brachypodius melanocephalos | reverse complement strand
ATGTGATTAAGGGACTAGAGCATCTGAGCTATGTGGAGAAGCTGATAGAGCTGTAACTCTACAGACTGGCAAAGAGAAGGCTTGGGGAAGTAAAATGGAAAGAATGTACTGCAACAGAAAGTTTTGGGAAAGAAAAACAGTAGACCATTCCCATTGCTTCTGTTTATTACACGTAAGGTGTTAGATGCCTTATAAAGTAATTTTAGTACCAAATAACCAATTTTTTAATCTAACTATGAACAAGTGGAAGATTGAAATCAAGTGTCTGATTAATGACTTAAATTAGAATCCTTTTAAGATCTGAAAAGAGAAAGCATAAGGAAACCAACTCATGACAATATTAACTAGAGGTGCTAGTGTTGAATTGCTTTTCGAGCTTGCCTTTCTCCAATATTATTTCTTTAAAAAAATAATTATAATAACTCCATTTAAAATAAAAGGTGACTTAAGACTACACAAATATTCCTGGGAACTGCATTTAAATTTAAGAATATCATTAATCCTTGTCTATCTTTATTCACCATGCCAACCTATTTATTTTAGTAATTTTTAGAATATGATGCTTTATGGACAGTGAATCAGCATTTTCTGTTTATGGTAAATCAGAATCTGTAAAACAATTAATTTAGAAGTGACATAGCATTAGCAGAAAACACAGCCACAACATCAACTTGAAAAATATTACAAACATATTGGAAACTCTGACCTGTATGAAAGGATTTTAATGCTTATTCAGATATTTTGAGGATGTTATTTTTATCCTCCCATCCTCTATATTTTCTAACTACATTTTCTATCTACAGTTTCAAATTAAGAAATCTAAAAATTTATCTTTTTTTTTCCTTTTCCCTTCCTTTAAATTGTAGCACAGTCCTAAAGCCATCTCCTACAAAATATGTTCAGTTTTCTTAGTTTTACACTGGAGTTAAGGCAGGAATCTTATCCAAATAATTATTGAAATTCTGGAAAACAAATTAAAATATATATTTTGATTAATTTTGAAGATATTTCCTGAATTTTTTTTTAATGGGTGACTATAAAATCAGTAAGTTCTTGCCTTTACATGGAATAAGTCATGCCCAGATAGTAACAAAAGGCTTACCTAGTCTTTAGAGGACATTGACACAAAACACAGATGGAAGAGGCCATCTTACACCTCATGAAAGGAACAGTCTTTCATAATTACATTAATTTGATTCTGGCAGAGGATTTTGACCAAAACAAGTTTCATCTTCCCAGAGCTCTGTGCAAGGCAATCCTGTGGAGACTTTAACTTTTCTCCATTCTTCTCTACTGAGTCTCTTCAGTCCATTCCTGTAGATTTGGGAAAAAAAGCAAGTAGTTAGCTCTTATTTTCCACAGTTCTATACCACTAGAAGTCTGGGAAGGATGTTGGTGCTTCGGTGGGGAGAGTTAAATAATTTTTTGCATATGGGATAAATTAACTGTGACCCTCACACTCAAAATTTTGTCCAAATTAAAACATCTGGCTCTCAAACCAGTACTTACTCTTTTATCAGAGAATAAAGGAAGAACAAAACATATGTACATGATAAAAGTTTTTCTTACTTGTCTTATTCTGTCATAACATTAATATATATTAATGGTCTGTACTTTTACCGGACTGGCAGGTCTTTATACTTCTCTGATGTATATGCAGGAGTATCTTTTGATGGCTAGATCTTATGAAAAATGGACACTGTCACTGGAAAAAATTAATTCCATTAAAACTTGGGGTTTTTAACAACATTCAGAAAACTTGTGACTCATAACAGACATTTTATGAAGTAAAAAGCAAACATTTCCCTCTCTTCTTTTTAATTGCCAAATATGGTATATCTTCAGGCTGATTTAGTTCAGTAGGTAAATAGCAGGAAACCTGCTAGTCCTACCTATGGTTTTTCCAATGTTCAGCAATATCCAAATCCCTGAAGAGTCATTTAGTATATCACTGTCTAATACATTTTATAAACATAAGCTCTGTAAGGTATCTACGACATTTAAGTTGCATTATTAAAGAATAAAGTAGTGTATACTCTCAAACAACAAGGGGTTTTATCATGCAGTGCAATAAAAAAGACAGAAAACAGTGCAAAGTTTATATGCTTTGCATGCATGATTTCTTCCCATTTTTCAGACTCCAGTAGGTATTGTGTGTCTCATTCCAGAGTGCAGGAGTAATAAAAATACACAAAACTTCTCCAACAGCTTTCTAATGAACTCCTTAAAAGAAGGCATTAGGGACCTTTCAGTTTTACTGTTACCATGAATAGAGAAAGCTGTGAAAACACAGCTTCAGAATAAAGAACATGGAAAAAAATTATATTGGTTCTTTCTGGCAATAATTTCTTCAGTCTTGTAATTCCTTATGTTCAATTCTGTTTCAAAAGACAGAAGTGAAGCTGACCTCTGCTTTTATCCTATAATGTATACCTTAATTATTATCAAAGCACTGACCTACTGCCATTAACAAGAGCTGCAGTAGTTGATAATCACCATAAATAATAGATTCTAATCTAAGTAGGTTAACTGCACAGCTTGAAATATGTGGCCATTCCTGCCTCCTAATTCCACCTGGAGACCTGAGTGACTGTTAATAATGCTGCAGTGGTATCTGTCAGGTTCCTGAGGTCAGACAGTCCATACCTGAAGAAATTATCCCCCAAATTTTCCCATTAGTTTTCATATGGGATTACTTTCATTCCACCAGATGTGACGCAGTAAGAAAAAAAATAAAAGTTTCACAAGCTCCTTTTAAGTCCTACACATTAAAAAAAAAAAAAAGAGAAAATAAAAAGATAATAAAACAGCAGAAGACAGAAGAAAAATCCAAGAATGCTGAAGGCTATCTCTCTCTTGTATTCATATAAATGACAGCAACATAATGCAGTTGGAATAAAACACTGTCAGAAACCCCTTTAACCTTGCAGAGTTGAAAATTACTATATGGCATCTACAACTGGAGAATAAAGTCCTTGGTCTCCATTGGGTTTAATTTTCTCTTTTCTGACCAAGTGAAAAGGACAAGTATAATTAATGCTTGTCACTAACACATGGGCATGTATAAATGCTCAAAACCTCACTGTTTCTAAAATGAACAATTAGTAACTCCTAAATGTTTCTCTGAGAAAAATAGCTGGATTTTAATGTTATTTAGTAGCAGCTAGTTGGTTTCACCAATTTACCTCAAGGAAATATAGTGGTGTTAGGATATGGAGATCTGTCTGAAAACTCACTGGAGCACTGCTGTTGTGAAATGATTCAATGGTGTGTTTAACACTTCTGAGATGTGACATAGTGTAATATTTAAAGGGCTATGAGTCCATAAATATCCTCCTCTTTTTGTCATATGAATATGTGGTTTGAATGTTGTTTCTAAAATATGATGTAAAAAATAATATTTTTAATGCTCCTCCTTGTAAAGATACGATGAATACAGCTTTCAAGAGAGGATGATTTGCAATCAGCTGTTTGATTATGAGTCTCCATATCTTCAAAAATAGTGTTCATAGACTTCTTTTTTTAGTCAACAGGTGAACGAAATAACATGCACAGGATTTGTGACTAAGGTTCCATGCTCCCTTTCTTCTAAATCATCCTTGCTTTACTTCGTGTCACCATAACAATTCTGAAGATACAGGAAGGTACAATGACACTAATCAATCCTCAAAAATGTCTCTTAAATTGCATCAGATTGCTCAGTTTAAAAATTAGGTGGGCGGTGTATTGTGTCAATAAGTCAAAAGAATGTTTTGAAGGGAATGGATTGTCCTACTCTGCATTCCTCACCTTATATTGAATGTCTGTCTCATTTTACTCGAATTTCCCTTGAGCAGTAAAGGCTGGATGCACCCATATAAATGCAGCCAAGGCCATTAGAGATGCCCTAGACAGGCAGGGGGACCCCAGACAACTGCAACCCCAGGGCTAGCAGTCATGAGACAGGAGTCATGAAAAGCCTGGGAGTAGCAACTGAAGCCTATGCAGAATACCCCATTGTGCCCCAAAATTACACATGTTGTATGTCTCCTTCATACTGAATTAAAGAGAATTAATAAACTACATGTGTAATAGCAATTACTAGTCTTTCTAAAAAAGGCAAACTCACTTTTCCCTAATATTTCCTTTACCTGAGCCTCCTAACTTTTTTTTTCTTTTCTGCTTAATTGTCACATTATGGAGATCAAAGTCTGCAGTTTTCTATGTTCTTCTATAAGGAAATTTCTAAAAAGAATAATAATGTAAAGTATCTTTTTCTTCTGTCGTTTTGACACTTAGACAGTATTAAGTAATGCTTCATGTATTGTCCATACCATCATATGTGAATTTCTTGAAACTTTTGAATGAATAGTAGTCATAGTAACATTGTATACTTCATTTAACAAATTTGTTCTACACTTTACATTTAAAACTTTAAAAGATACTCTCAGGACAATCAAGTTCAATTTTAGAAATTGCTATTTTGAATTAGAATTATATGGGCATAGGTTGTGTTCCTTTCTGCTAATGTGTGCTTGTCTTGCAGTGGCCTGTGATCTCTGAACAGTTCAGTTATTAAAAGAATGTGAGGCAAAGAGGTGAATGAGACAATGGGCCCTCGATGTTGTTTGGCACTGTCACTGTTTTTTCTCAGATTGGCAAGCTACAGCACATTGGCATCGATGCAGTGTTTAACAATGAGCCTGAATAAAGATGTGGCAAGTTAGTGTGCTCCAGAGTTGTCACAGGGCTTTTCTTTTTTTTTTTTTTAAACTTAGTTTTTAATTTTCAGTCTTATTTAATCATTCATTTATGAAGAAAAAATTAGCCCTCATATTACTGTTTAAGAAATATGAGAGATCAGGAAACTCTATGTCCACTGTGTTACATTGTTTCTTGGATTAAAAGACAATTTAAAAAGAAAAAACAAACAAACAATCAACTACAACAAACAACAACAGGACAACTTGAAAGAAATTTAAGGCAGTAATTGAGATTTCCATACGAATAAGTTTATATGTGTATGGATATTCATAAATTTGCATGATGTAAGAATTCAAACAAATATTGCACATAGGCTTTTGCAAACAAGACGCTTTAAAAGTAGTGAGAGAACCATACTGGATTAAGCATAGAATTGCCAGCTGGTCCAAGGAGGTGACTGTCCCACTCTACTCTGTGCCAGAGTCGATGCAGTCTTGGGTCACAATATAAGATGTATTAGAGAGTGTCCAGAGGACTACAAATATGGCAAAGGGCCTTGAGTGGAAGCCATACAAGGAGTGGCTGAGGTCACTTGGTCTGTTTAGCCTGGAGAAGAGAGTCTGAAGATATTAAGGCTGTATTCTTGATCTATGCAAAGTGGACTAACTCACTCTTTGGGAAGTTAGAGATCTAGGCAACATTCACTCCAGTGAATCACTCTTGTGATTCTCACCTGATTCTGAGAACAATCGATGGGAATACATCTTGGAGTTCTTCATTAATGTTAATATAGATAGCTGATATTTTGCCAAAAGCTAAAATGAGTATTGTACAGGACTGGACTTGCCCAGCATCTCTGTTGTAGTGCCTCCACACTGCAATTATTCTTTGAATTACAGTTAGTAAAAACATTTTCCTGACAGGAATAAAAATACTTAAAGAAAACCAATGAAAATGGATGCAAATCAACAGCCCAAATATTTGCCCTTGTGATATTTCAGTTGCCTGGAATTTTATTATTTGATAATTCAACAATCCACACATCCTCAGCAAAAAGCATTGCCCTTTTTACTTCAGCAAAGCCCAGATAAAATCCATCACTCTATTTCTTTCAATATTAGGGAAAATAAAATCAAAGTCTCAGAGTAGCAAAGATCTTGCAAATAACATTATTTATTTTCTGTAACAAAACTCTCTGTAAGAAAAAAAAAAAAAAAAAAAGATGCATTTGATGGGGCCTTTCAGCAGCATTCCATAGTGTCTGGGCCTCCTGTCAATAGTCTTTGAACACAATATCATGGGTTAACAAAACAGTCAAAATTTCACACCACTCCAGATTATTTTTCCTCGGCAAAAATAAATTACCAGCGCGGCATCACTTGTAGGCTCACTGGTCCAAAAATTGCTATTTCACCCCCAAGACCATACCTTCTGAATTCCATAATTTAACTGAGTTTTAAAATTGCAATTATAGAAGTCCAAATCCTTTAATTTGTGAGTGTGCTAATCATTGAAAAGTTCTGAGTAGTGTGACATGAAGGGAAGAGAAAAGAAGATTCATATTTTAAGGTATTGAAATTAGTTAAATTAAAAGCCTATCAATACTTTATTAAAATTAAATAGCTGACTATTTCTAAAGCTTAGTTTATTCAGCTTCAGCTTGTAGGTGGAAGGTTGAGGTACATGGCCATATGGAGAACAAAAGCAAAGGTTTGTCAGAGTTGCCAGGGCACTTATTCTTGTAGTCTAGATTTTCCATAGGCATTGAGATCTCTCAAAGGTGTGCTTATTTTTTGTGTGGAGTACCTAAGTTACTAGAGATGAAAATGGCACACATTGAGGTTCTATGACTGAAATGTAAATGCCATCTACCATCACAACCTCTCTCATTTTTGAAGTTGTGAGAAAAATAGCCTTAGTATTTTATCATAGAAGCATAAAATATGCTGAGTTGGAAGGGACCCATTAGGATCATTGAATCCAGCTCCTGACAGGACATCCCAAAAATCACACCACGAGCCTGAGGACATTGTACAATTTTGTTTCATCTTTTTGCTTGTTTGGGGAAGAAGCTTAGTAGGATGACAAGAGGATGGACTACTCATGAATAGAGTATCTTGGACATTGCAATCTGGATCAGATTTCTTGCTCTGCTACAAATTTGGCATTACTTAGGGCTATATCTACAAAGGAGTTCTAGGTATATTGTTGCAATCCATAACTTACAAAAATCCTGACGTGGTGGAATCCATTCACCTGTTCCCACAGGAAGAGACAGATGCCTACATACCAGATCCAGAAAACCAGTGTACTGAACAAGGAGCTATACTGATATTTGGCCAATAGCAAACATAAATGAGAAGTGCTATCTGAGGTGAATACGTGAGTACCATAAACAGGAATGTTAATAATGATTCTTGCCTGCCACTACTCTCTGGACAAGACTGTCCAGCCATTTCCTTATGCACCAATCTACCCACATATCACAAACACGTCTCTGCAATTTACAGAGAAGGATGTTGTAGGGGATTGTGTGAAAAATCCTACAGAAGCCCAGATAGATGACATTCATGGCTTTTCCCTTGTGCACTGATGTAATTATTTCATCATAGAAGGTCAAGAGATATGTTTTTGAGGGTCATAATCTCTGAATTTAGGTTCTTAGTCTCCCAGTTTGGATTTTACTTGGAAAAATTTAAGTATTTTTGTGCATTTAGACCTAGTATTTCACAGATTTGGGATGATGAATACTTCAGTCTTGACAACTCACATATTACACTCATGGTTCAAACCAGTAGATTTATACATGAGTAACCAGTAGATTTATACATGAGTAGTGTGAAAATGTCGTTTTTGGAAAGTAGAAAAGCTTTTAAGCTAAAATCATAGGTATGCATGGTGGGTGCATTCAGTAAGATTTTTTTCATGAAAAAACAGTGGGACATGTTTGCTGAGTTCTATTCTATGCTATCACTCAATACACAGCTAATTTAATTCATATTGTAGGGCTACAGCCTCCTTCCTGCTCATTTCCCCTCCAATATTATCACCTGATATGTCCTTAAAAACATACAAGGAAAAGAAGGTGTTCCAGTTCTGACTGCACAAAGGACTGAGTGCATTATCCCTACATACCTCTAACAGGAGAGCTGATACCAGGAACAGAGGTTGACACGGCTCAATTCATTCTGTGAAGTAGAAACAACTTTCAAGTCAAGAAAACTGTTTCCAGAAGACATTTGCAGGCTTTCAAAATTAATTTCTATTAAATTCTTTTTCTGGAGAGCAACAATTTTCATTTTTAATGATGAGCAGTTAAAAGTCTGTATCAAACATTTCCACTTATGCATCTAGTGTGTCAGACAATTATCCAAGTTAAAGTACTATGGAATATCTGATCCAATTAGTGTACAGGGACAGTGCATAGTTATGGATTTATAACTAGATATTTCTCATTATTTTATATAATTTGCTATGAGCTGTGAATATCTGTATACAGCTTTCAAATGTAAGGGACAAAAGCTGGGGGTTTTTCAGCTAAACCTAGGTATACAGATAAGTAGAGTTATCAACAACTTGTTGAAGATAGAAGCTTCTAAGGTCAGTCTGGAGAAAGATAAACAGTGTCAATAAGAGAAAAGAAAGTCAGGATTATTTAAATACATGTTTTTTAAAACTCACTTTAAAGTTATTAATAATATGCATAATTTTTCAACGTTTTCTCTCATAACTAATAGAACGTGACTTTCATTGAAAATGTCATTATAGAAATAATGACAAGGACGTTATTCTTTCTAATTCAGGATTGCTGCTAATTAAGACTGAGGCTAATAAATTTCAAGACCTTTGGCTCAGGAGCCTAAATCAATAAACACTTCCCCTTTGGTCTTCATCCAATGGCAGGATTATTGCCTTCTGTTATGAAAAGAATGACTAAATTAGAAGTTTAGTGATCTACACAATTTCATCACCCACTATTATGAAGAAGTCTTTTATTATTTGTCTTTCCCATAAGTGTTACATTATTTTACTGCATTTTTTGCCTAACTCCCCATAACAGAAAGGAAATATAAAAAGAAAAAGTCAAGAAAATACTCTATTGATTGTCTGAATTCTCTGATACTTGGGCCCTAATAAGTTCATTTTTTATCACCAACAATTTGGGTTTGAATGGACCTCTTACTAATCATGTGGTGTTTCAGCTCTAGGAGGACAGTGATCTGTTTTCCTCTATTTAGTTCTTGAATTTCATTTTTTAAAACATGGTAATATCTAAGTAAAACAAAAAGACTCTAAGCTGATGGAAAACAAATTTCCTTCTGCTTATGTGGCATGCCATTCTTGACAGGTGTGATGTTCTTAGTGCCCCTGTTTTGATACTTGTAAGGAAAAAATTGTTACTGACAATCTTGTTGCTGATCTTCCTATACTTAAAACATGGTTTCATGAGGTGCAATGTGCAATTTCTCACTACATATTAAAAAAGCTATAATACCTGCTACTGTTTCACAATGAAAACCACCAATTTGAAGAAACATACCTTAAAGTATAATTATTTAAAAAAAGAAAAAAAAAACAAAAACAAACAAACAAACAAAAAAAAACAAAAAAACACACACACACACACAAAAACCCACCACCACCAAAATCCAGACACCTGGATGGTGATTTTCCTGACAGACTTTATAACCATTTAATCTTTTAGAGTTTTCTTGAAGTTAGTGTAAAATCACAAAAAAAACTCCACCATTACCATATTCCATTCTCTGCTTGAACTGGAAGAGAAATAATCTTGTGTGCTTATGCCTTTTCTAAATAAAACAGGTACCAGTAATTCTGAAGAGTTTAAATCCCCTATTAGTTGGCATTGATCCAAGGGTCACTGTATATTATTTAAGCACTGGAGTATTTATTTATAAAGTAAATCTGTGGTTGTGAGGCAGAGGTAGAAAACATCAATTTTAAAGAGTGAAAACCTAGAAAGCAAATAAAACTGACAAAATGTTTGTTTTTATTTGTCTCCAGTTCTGTGATCTATTTTTAAGAAAGTGTCACTAAGAATGCTCAAGTGCCTGGAGAAACAAATACACATTTTTTTGAAAACCCTTAAAAAATTATATTTTGTTTTTCCAGCTACAAGATAAGGAATAATTGACGTATGCATTTGTCTGGTCATCTGCTACTGAATTGCTAAAGAAAGAAAGAAAAGTGTCTACAGGTTTTGCAGTTCTTTTGGAGAGGTTGCAGACTTATTTATCTACTAAACAAAGCAATAGCAAATCAAATTTTTTTATCCTGATTTATTGTCTTTTTACATGTAATGCTCCCCCCCAAAAAAAACCTTACTCAGGAAACTGTCCCTTATAAATGAAAAAAAAAGTTCTGGTTTATATATTTCATTCTATTACTTAAGCATGAACATTGGGGAAAGCTGAAAGAGTCCAGCTGAACTGCAAAGGAAATCTTTTAGTTAGAAAATGATTTTTGTTACACTGAGACTTCTTGTTGCACTTCGCTGCTTGGTCATATCAAATTAAGGTGACATGAACATCTCAGTCTCAAAGGTTGTAGGTCCCTGTTGTAAAAACAGCAAAGCCGAAGATCAAGTCACTGAAAACGAAAAATCATAGTACAATCATTGTTAGCATGTGGCTCATGGATACCATTATCTTCACAAATCCTTCCAAGGCTCCTCAATCAAACCAAGAACAAACTGCATACACGATTTCCTCCTTTTGACAAACCATTTAAAACCTGTCACTGAATAATTAGAGCAGTAAATGCAAATATTTCTGTAGCATATATATGCAGGCTGATGTTGTGGAACCATTATTCCTAGTTCAATCACTGAAATGGTGCATAATGCCATTTTGATGAAGTGTTGCCAGTTTACCTCATGCAAATACTTGGCTCTTTTCACCAGGAACTAATTTTGCTACCCTTTCTCTTTTCCTGGCAAAATGACTTTGTAGAGGTTAGTTCTAAAGAAGGTTTACAGAGACCAGGGAAAAGTGTGAAGATAATGACATGTGAACAGCCAGATTCTTCTCTGCTTCAATAAACAGTTCTACAGAACATGATCTTGTAAATATCTGCGCACAACACAGAATACAGAAGACATCTGGACAGAAAAGAAATAAAAAAGATATAGTAGAAAAAGAAACAATAATTTTTCACATGACACTTTCTTCTTTATTTGTTATTTCTACAAAATTCTGGTATTGTCATTCTTCCAATGCATGAACAGCAGAGCTTTAATGTGTAATTGTTGTGCTTTCATTCTTATTTTCAACACTAGTTTTAATAAAATAGCTTTATATCAATTAAATTTAGAAATCATAGCCTTGGTCATTTGGGCTAGTTCTCTTTCATACTGTGAATTAAATAACACAGGTCTTGCTGTAACACAACTAAAAGCCCTACAGAGAGGAATTCCACCTTGACAGCTGCATTATATGGTTTTGCCACTTTGGGCCTGAAGGGCATGAAGAACATTATAGCAGAAATATAATGAATGAGACTTTGAAGAAAAGAAACATATACATAATCCCTTTCTTAGCAGCTTTTTATTTCCTTATAACTGGCTAATATAGAGATAGCAAAAAAATTGCGTATTTTTGCAAAGGATCAAGTTGAGGTTTTTTTTTTTTAATTTCACAATAACCAGGGCATCATTATATGTAATTACATTTTCTTCACGAGCTTATTAACAGTAAACTTAACATTTCACAAGTGTACATTTCATGCCATATTAACATTTGCTCGCATGCCTCTGAAGCAGAGGAAGTTCCTGAATTTAAATGTTTCCTCTTTATCAGTTTTTCCTTTGCATTTTAAGTAACAGAAAACAGAAAGCGATTGGAATTAAGTGCCGGGATTTCAGAAGAGGTTAAAGTGTAAATAGCAATGTTTGAACACATTTGCAGAGTGCCGGTGAATAGGGCACTACACACCGCAGAAATACTCAGAGCTAGAACCTTATCTTTACGTGTACCAATAAAAGATAAATAGCGGCTGCTGTAGGACCCTAAAGCTTCAGTTTGGAGAAAGGGGGGCACAAGGAACAAGGCTCTATTAAAACAAAAAAGATAAAATCGGGCAGCTTTTCCTCATTAATTTTCCCCCTGTTTGCCAGTGGCGATAAGGGCCACCAATGCCCAGCTCTGCCCAGCTGGTGTTTGACAGAGAGAAAGCCCTTGGGACAGGGCTCTCCTCCTGGCTGGGGCAGCCCCAGCTCTGCTGCAGAAGCCAGCGCTATTTGCATAAGCACATAAAGGCCAGCCACAGTGCAATTAGCCATATCAGCATCACACCACTCAACCCGAGGGGTCTCCATAAAGGTGCCCCCACATGCTCCCATGACGGTGCTTTATGCTTTTAATTAGAACACTGTTATTGACTTTAAGGCATTGATTCCCTGGCGTCTAGTGGCGATGAAGTTATGACAGGTGATTTTCCATGTTCAACCCCTTGTAAGTTACATTCTACTGTATTTTCTAAAAAAGATAGGACTTTTGGTAAAAAAATCCCAAACCTCCTATCTATTTTCCAGAAAAAAAAATAAACTTTGGTGGTTCAGAAGTACGATAACATACACAGGCCCTTGAAGAAAAAATTACCATTTAAATGTGTTAACAGAGATGATAAATGTCAAGCACATTTTAAGGAAATGGGAATCAGAAGAAAGTAGTAAGCAAAAAAGAGAAACTCAACAAATAATTTTGAAAAAACCCCTAAAAACTAAAACAAACAAACACAACAAACAAACATAAAAACCCCTTCAACCAGATAGTAATTTATTTTTGGGAGTTTTTTGTTCACAAAGTAATCTGATTGATCTGATTAGTAAGTCAGATCTTTGAGCATTCTATCATGCCCACTGCATTGTTTCGCTGTGAAAGTTTTTGTTTATTAAAATTCTTATTATTTGCTTTTAGGGTTTTGTTATTTCTACTAGTTAGATGATAACCTCAGCTGTTCTTTGTCCTGTTTTCTGACTCACTAAAAAGTTTGTAATAATGAATAATGATCAGTTAGGAATAATGAATGACAAATCAGTTCATCTGCAAATTTTCAAATGATAATTACTTGTTCCTAAATTAGGAAAATTTTGGGCATTCTTGCAGATTTTTATAGATGTTCTGTGATTTTTTTTCTTTCCAAACATGTCTGGATAGCAGATATTGCTCTATCAAATGTGATGCACAAAAATATGAAAATTCTTTAAGCAAAAAAGATGCAGAACAAGTCAATTTAGTAAACATTTAGCTGTAGTGGGTGTTAAACACTATATTTTGGGTAAATCATTCTTTGTCAATAACCCAGGTGATGGAAGACACCTGGATGTTATTTTCCCATCAGAGGGCAGTGGAAAGTTCATTCTGTCTTGTGTTCACATTTGTTTCATTGAAGTTTGTTTTGTTGTTGTGTGATGAGGAACAGTCTAGAGATTACAAAGCAAATTATGTGCCTTGTATTTCAAACAGGAGACATCAAGTGAAATAGTGATGTCAAGGCCAAAAAGGAAAATTTTTTTTTCTGAAAAAAATTTGGTTGTGGAATTCCTTGTTTGGGGAAACAATAGATATGAAAAGTTTACATGGATCCAGAAAGTGTTTAGACAGAAGGTGTATAATCAGAGAGAAAATCCCCTGGGAGTCCTAAACACAAACCACTTCTGGCTCCAAATATATGGGAGCCATGGATTCTTGGAAGCAGAAATAAATACAGTGCTTGCTACTGGGTACTGTTGGAGTCAAGGTACAGGTTAGATAGGTTTTCAGTCTGTTATACCACAGTAATGCTTTTGAATGTCATTCTTTGATTGAGAGATAAAAGAACGCAGTGAGCATGACAATAACAAGGAAGGAAAGGAAAGCAGGAGCATGCAATGTTAGGGTGCAACAGTATAACACTTCAGTTGTAATTAATGGCAATGATATTCCCCCAGATTTTGATCACTGCATGTGCTGCCTTCATAAATATTTCTTGCTGCTACTGAAACAAATATGATGGAATAGAAATTGATATCCCTAGCTCTAAACAGACCCATAATTTAGACTGCATTATGTTTTCGTTTGATAGGAATGACTATGTTATTTGATTTTGTGGAGGGAGCAACATCTTTCCCTGGTGACAATAGCACTGGTGTGGATGAACAATTCTGTTGCTAGCTGAGGTATAATTATTGTGTAAATGGTCATGGTATTGATGGTCATGGTATTGATAATGGTCATTGTCTAAATAACTATTATCATAAAAAACCTCCAACTTTTTATGGAAATATACCTTAGCAAAAAGTAAAAACTTAAAACAACAACAAGTACTTACCCATATTTTTACCTACAATAATGTAACAGTGTGTATTTTGATATATAGTAATTTATATCAAAATATAATTAGCTAATTGCTCCTAATACATCTACTTTGATTTGTAGATATATTTAGATTTATATTACCATTAAGCACCATAAAAAGGTGTAACCTTGTATTTTTTGCAAATTTACAAACAGGATATTCAATATAGCCAACTTTATTTGTTGAAATATATTTATTCTGGACACCATTTTGTTAACAATAAAAAAGCTAATGAAACAAACACCATAACAATTCCCAATTCCTGCACAATAAATAATCCAGTGTATTTACATCCTGATTAATAAGCAGAAGAACTCCTATCATAAGCACTTTTTTGCAAAAAATATTAGATTCAAGAAGAGAACCAAAATTCTTCATGTTGAGTTTGTCAGGAATGCCCTAATTTTTTGTCTGTTATCAGTTCTGTATCTGTCACAACTACCACACAATACAAAATAAATTTCTAATATTTACTGATCTTGAGAAGTCTTTTACAATTGCAATGTGCTTTTGTAAAAAAAAAAAAAAAAAACCAACAAAAAAAAATCAAACAAATTAAAGGAATAAACATGTCAAAAGAGTGTTTCTTCTAGAAAATGTAAGGGAATGGAAAACGGGTGCTCAGATTAGGATAGTTTTCATAGACACAGCGAATTTTCAGATTAAGAAAGGATGTTTTCATTAATTTTAGGAATTTCTAACTCTTTTTATGTACATTGGATATCTATGAAACTGAATTTCATTTTTTGAACTGAAGTGTTAACAACACACTTGAGCCTCATTTTGTATCTTCCCTTATGTCAAACATTGTACATTATGTGTAAAACTGATAGTGAGAGTACAATAGTTTCTTATGACTTTCTCATATGTTGGCTCTTGGGAAAGTATTATTTTAGCTTGATAAAGTCCAGAGATTTGGAAAGAAATAACTGCCTTTCTATTTAAGACGTTAAAAGCGCTATATTTCTTGGCAATCACAGTATAACAGTAGCTGGTGGACTGATTGCAAGGCAGGAGCTTAGTCAAGGCTAGATTTGGGTTTATACTTCAGTAAATTCATCAAGGCAGTTAATGACAGGTTTAAGTAGCTGTCTGCACTACCAGCCAATGGTAAGCATGCTTACACAACACAAATACATCAGTACTTACAATCTCAGTTGTTTTTATCCATGCCAAAAGCTGTCAGACATCCCCTTTAGGGCTTCAGATGTATTTTTAGAAAATTCTAATCTACAGTACCTGTCAAGATACTCCTATATTTAATGCAGATATAGAAGTAAACAGGGCAATAGAGAAGCTTCTGCAAGCTAATACAGTATGTAACATTTTCATCATTCCCCTTGTACACACCACAGCTTATTTCTCGAAGAGTGTGGCTGCAGTAGCCCCTGTATAGACCTCTCTCTTTCCAAACTCCTCCCTGCCCTCTCTCTTTAGGTGCTATGTCTTTCCTTCCTTATTTTGTGAGATTCAGAATTTTTTTTTTTCTTGTTGTATAGAATTTTTAATCCCTCTGTTTGACAACTACTCTCTAATTTCCAATGACATTACTTTCAGTAAGTGTGTTTTTAAAACCCTGTCTTCCAATACTATTAACATTTTCTCTGTCATTCTCTGAGAATGACGTGCTGCTGGGAGGCTGCCCAGCCAAGCTGTGCCAGCACATTATGTTAAACAATGTATTGAGAGATGTCAAAACAACTCTCTAAAAAAATCACATTTATATCAACAATCAATAACACAGAAAATAAATTATGGGATACCAATAAAAATGCAGGCATTCAATGCAATTTGGTATAACTTTGATTACTTTTTTGGACAGCAGCTGAGTAGCCAGGCCAATACGTTTCTAAAAGCTGCAGCCTACAACTAATTTCTGCTATTACTTCTGAGGTGTATGTGTTAATATCTCAACTAGAATTTGCTGATATCTTCGTGAAAGTGATGGAAATTCCTGAATTCTTCTCTGAGCATGGAAACTTCTCTCTAGATATTTTTATAGACCTGGATGACAACATTTAGGGTTTCCCAACCATTTTCACTACAGCTGTCTTCTTATGTGGACATTTATTTAATAAAACATGAAGTGAAATTGTGATCAGATTTCTCCTGAACAACCTACCATATACAATCAGGCATATTGAGCTTTTGGAAAGCTATTATACACATTACCATGAAGAACTCTACATAAGAAAAACATGACAATATACTGCAGATGAGACTGCCTACTCTTCTAACTCGGCTCTGTAAGGATACCAACCACCCACTGCTTTCTGTTATAGTGGCAAGGCATACTGTCCATTAGCAAAATCCCTCTTTGTATCACTCACTTTCAACACACTTCAATTAGAGCTGACTGCACACCCCAGATCCTTCAAGTGCCAGTAAAAAATGTGGTACCTGGGAGTAACTGTCAATCACACACCACCTCTGCTGTTGGTTAACCACAGCTGTAACAAAAGTAATGTCCTAAATTAAAACAGGAGAAGCCAAAAGTAAGTCAAGATTTTACAGTGGCTAAATGGAGTGTTTTTAAATTAAAAAACTGCCAAAAATCTAAAAAGGTGCCTGGGAAACCTTTCTCACAGAAGGGCACTAGTTTCCTGATGCAAATTTCAGTTTGATTTTTTTCCATTCCTGGAGAGCAATAAAATGTAAAAGTTTATTTAGTAAATGTTCCAGATCTCTGATCTACTTTAGTGACAAAATTCTTTCTGAGACAATGAAACCTTGAGGTCATATATTATCACTTATCAATTATACATTATGTGAAGACATCTTTGATGCTGAGGGGAGAAAAATCACCATTTTGGTAGGTCTTTGATTCTAAACACCTGAATTTATTACTGCTCCTATTCTTTCCTAGTTGACCTTCTACCATTAAGCTTCTTACTATCAGGGAAGTTATCTCAAAACTTGGCATTCTCCTTAAATACTTTTTGCATATTTGGGCTTTAACTTGAATTTTTTTTCTCTTGAGGCAAGTTCATTTGAAATGTTGTATCAGTCAAAACTTGATTACAAAATGAATAATGGGACATTTTTAGGTGGAAAATGTTACTATTTTAGCAGAATCAACAGTAATATGGAATTACTTCATAGCATTGACCGATGTTTTCCCCCTGTGTAAGAAAAAAAAAAGAGATTGCTTGACAACTATGAGACTTTAGTCTCACTGAGGAGATAGAGGGTTTGAGGGCAAAATGACACAGAAGATCTGTTTTGAGATTGGGGAAATATAAAGAATGCTTTAAGCAGATTTTAAAAGCACAGGAAGAAGGGAAGGCTAGAAGAGGAGCAATAAAATAAAGGGAATTCAAGGAGAATAAAAGCAAGGGGGAAGAAAAGGAACAAAGAAAGAACTGCTCTTGGCAATACAGTTTATCTGATACACTATTATGAAATGTAGCTTCATTGAAAAGCACTGATATATAAGCTCCAATTTTTTGGTATGACACATCTCAGATTTGATTAACTCTCATCAAATCTAAGGCCTGAACTCCAGAAAGGCTGCCTTGAGGCTGCAGGGACTGGAACTGCAGATTGCCTTCCCCCATCCTGGTTGTTGCCCAAAAGCCAGGTGCCCAAGGAGTCCCAAACACTGCTTGACATAATCAATAATGGGTTTCTAACATTATTAAGAGGTTTGGAATAGTATGAATCAAAGTATAAAACCTTGTCACTTCCAACAAATCAGAATTTCGCCCTTGTAACCCCAAATAGTCAGTATGTCTTCAACACTTTTTATGCATGTTCTGGAACTTCGTAGGCATGGACTGTGAGAAAATTTCAATCTACTTTCCCATTTTTCAGTTTCTGGCTACATGAGATAGAAAATGAGTCAATTTTATGAGCAAGTCTTTCCTTAGGGTTTTTGCTACAGCAAACCATGAAGCATCTATTACTGTGTAAGTAATTGCAAAGCATGTAAATTTTACTTCCCAAATGGTTTACTCCAGACCTCTTTGTCCAAACACAGGGCAAGTGACTGCACAGTACAAAACAATTGTTTATCTTTTTGTTTACATGGCCTGGCCTCAAAGCAGTTCCTCTTTCTGTTTCTTTGCTCTATCCAAAAAATAGCATGAAGGTTACCACTGCTTTGAACCCATGCCTCATTTTCACAAATGCCTATGCTTCTAATTCAAAGACCCCGACAAACAGACCATCCCCTTCAGTATAGGAAAAAACTGCCAAATCTGCACCCCATACAGTGTGTCAGTCATAGTACAACTGGAAAGACCTTTTCTCAGAACCTGAATCTTTCACTCCATCATACTCTTTTAATATTTTGCAGCCTGATTGAACATTTCTTAGCTATGGTTTATTTATTTATGGTTTTTTTATTTCTATTTTCAACAGCATATCAAGCAACAGCCTAGCACTTGCACCTTGTAAAAGACATCAGTTTTGAATAAACAATGGAAACTTTTTAATTTGCTATCTAATCTTAGGATCTTGCATTTGTTGTAACATGGCTATGTGCTCACTCACAGCCTGCCTTATCTAAATTAACACAAGAGGATTCTGTTCTTTGCTAACAGAACTCTGCCTTTGTACAGAACTTTCTCTTTTATAGTGCCAGACAAGAAAACAGCTAGTGAAATATACTACCATAGAATTTAAGAGATAGGGCTAGTTAAGTAAATGAAACAAATTCTCCTGTTTCTTTTGAAAAATAATTAGCTGAATAGTTTGTAAATGTGTCTCTAGTGGTAACTAGACATAAAAAAGCCCATAAATTTAAATTGTTATATGTATTTACAGTATGTATATATATATTGAATGAATGCATCTTTAATGCACAAGAATGTTTACTAGGAAGTTTTAGTTTCTTATGTTTATGCTTGACTCTCATTCTCAAAGATTCAGGCCAAGTGGATCTTGGTTGCATTTTTCTCATCCATTCCTTTTTTTGTCGCCCCTCTGAAAAGTTCAGACTTTCACTATGGGTTGCATGCAGTTCATATGTGCATTACCTCCTCACTCACCCCAGCTAGAAACATCTTTCCTGATATTAACATTCAACTCTATAAAAATATCTGCTGAACTTCTCTCTATCCCTTAAATAATTTATCCTTTTATGCTCTCTATTTGTTCACTCTTTTCTTCTTTCCTTGCAAAGATTTTGACATCACATAGTTTTAATACACAATTCTTCTACCCACAAAAACAAATATGCAAGCAGAAGCATTTTATATGGCAAGAAAGGCATTATGTATTTCTAAAGAACTAAGTCAGTACTTCATTGTAGGTGATTTCACACTGGATAGAGCCTGTGAAAATGACGGCAGGTAGTGTTAGACTTATTAGTGATTTCCATTAACTCATGTTGGGATCTGATTAAACTTCCTTTCTGCTCATATATATTTCTCTAGTATCTGGAGATGTTACAAAAGTCTTTCCTAGAAGATTCCAGAAAGTGCCAGAAATTGACCACAGACTTCTTCTTCAGAAAGTCTAAATTACTGTGAGGCCTTACAAACGTAAGGCAGTAAAAGTCTTCCAGTTCTTCAGATATTCTGTATAAATACACCCAGATGGTCACACAGAGTGAGGAGTTATGTACTGTGCCCTGCTCTAAATGACAGGCACACCCACAAGGATACAATGCCTCTTCATTTGTCAGACTAGCCAGCAGTAATCTTATCTCAAAGTAAAGTTTAAGAGTAGAATGGTGTTTACCTAAACTATGATTTGAGATAGGGTTCATGGAAAGATATGACAAAACATCAGTATTGAGTCTATATTTAACAAAAAGGATTCTCTTTGGGTGTTCCAGCAGCTATCTATTTTGTCACTGCTGGGTAATTAGCCTACACAATGCACACTTGGCCCTAGAGAGTTCTTTTGGCTATTTTATTCTTTTTCCTATTGTTGAAGAAGACTATCTGCAGCATCCAGGGTGGCTGCCCTGGGTGACCTGCCCTTTCTCCAGGCTTGCCTTGGATGACCTTATCTTTCTTCTATGCTAATGTTTACATACCCCTCACACTTCATGCAGCTGGGCACTGAGACATCATAAGGGCAACAGAAGGGATTAAATAATTTCCTTTTCCTCTCTTTTAAAGATAATGTAATTAATATTTTTTGTTACTTACTTTAATTACCACTTAGAGTGAGTCATGCATTTTGCAGTTTTCTTGAGAATTCTTGTAAAGCTATTCACTATGTGTCTTCCAAAAGATAAAATTCACCTTATTTTCTACTGGATTTACATCTTCTCTTTCTCTTTGTCTCTCCTATGAAGAGCAAAGAGTGTATAACAGGGATTGTGAGTTGAAAATGTAATATTCTGTCAACACAATAACAGAAAAAAATTTAATCACCCACTCAGACCCACAGATATTCACTGCCAAAACCACTATCTACAGAATCTTTTTCCTGCTTCCAGACAGAAGGAAAATAATACCATGCATTTACAGGTTGATAGACCCACCGCTAAGCTCAATATGGAAGCTGACCAACAGAAAACCAGAAGAATCACTCCAAAGCTGTAATTTGATCACCTGTCAAAGGAATAAGAGAAAACACACAACCAGTGTATGTTGTGTGGGATATGGAATAGAGTGGGGGGAGTGTGGCTATCCTGTTGTTTGTAGCCAGCTGCTCCTGATTGCCCATGTCTGACTACCTGGGATGATAACATTCAGGCCATGTTCTGTGACCACGTTCTGTGACCATTGGCCTGTGTCCCATAGGCACAGCTCCCAGAGATATTTATGATACTTTCAGCAGAAGAAGACTGGATATTCAGAAGTAACATAAATCCTTGTTTCCTTATCTTCTGGTGTCTATCTTTTGGAGATTTTCTATCTGTTATTCTGTAATACAGTCACGTTTGTGTAGAAGCTTCACAAGTTGCAGGACATACCATGCAATCACAAGATTTTAGTATTAAGAATCTAATAATTCTTTTGGCCACCTATTTCTCTCTTCTAGGTTATGATGTATGCTGTATACCAGACTTTTCCCAGGTATGTGTTGTTTAGTCTCAGTTGTTTTTTAGTTTGTGTGTGTACGAATTTATTAACTCAATACTGGACATTTTTCAATTTTCAACATTCACAGGCCCATTAAATCCAGGTCTCGCTGTTTTCAGTTTTTTACAGTAAAACTTCTTGTTTTCAAAACATATCCTGGAAAGGCAATAGCTGTCAAGACTAGTAAATGTGGAACAGTATCTCAAGGTAGAGCGTGTATGATTTCTATTTATTACTGAAATTCGCAGGTGCCTTCAAACATAATACCTTGAAATAGTTCTGAAATAGTTGTCAAAGTATGTTTCCATAATTTAAAAGCCCTGGACTTTGTATTTTAGAATTCTTCAGATACGTCGAGAATCTATTCTTTGACATTCCAGATCTCAGAATAATAATAGTATTTAATCAGGATATTTCAGAGACTTCTGATTTTTTTTTTTTTTTTTAATTAAAAGTATTGCTCCAAAAACCATCTTCAATCAATTCCATAGCAAGTCTTTAGACTTAGGGGACAGTGATAGTTAAGTTCAAAATTTTCGATGTGTTTTCTCATGCCTATAAGAAATTAGAATCTGCAAAGAGCCAACCATTGTTCTGGGTTACAAATTGCAATTGAACAACCTACCTTGATCAAAGATCTTTTGATCACTGAAAATTCAGGGTAAGCACAGTGACTGCATTAGGTTATCTGGAGCTTCATTAAGGCAAAAAATTATAACTAATTATAACTAATGCGTCTGAAAAAAAACTTTTGAAAACCCTTTGTTCCCTTCTACAATACCCAGAAAAATGTAAATTACTTGAAACATTCAAATAGCAAATAGCCTTATAATTCAGCATTTGCCTTGTTTTCTTAGATAATTTTAGTCCAAGCATGTGTGCACACAGCAATCCTCAGTTGTGGTATCTCTGCTTCTGGTGACTTGTATGCCACATGCCACTAATATGTCTGTTGAAGCCATACCATTAGAATAAGACTGAATTGTAACCATAGTGTCTAGAATAACAGGTAGAATACCTCTATTTACTTTCAATTCTAGATGTAACACAGAGATTTCTAAGTCCTCAGATCACTGAAACAGACATATGATTTGATTAATATCTGTCTAAGTGTCAATAAAGATAAAAGAATATACATTCATGAGGTCAGCTAGATGGTATCTTTCCATGTGGATCATGTTTGAAGTTTGCATCTCATTACCAGTTCTGCTGCTAATGATTATACAAATGCCAGTAGTAGTGGAAACATGGTTTATTTTTACTACTCATTATGCTGAGTGTGGTGTGAAAATATCTGTTGCATATCCTGCTCCATATCTGTAACATATGTCTTGAAAATTTGAGGACACGGTATTGAGAATATTATACTATTTACTGCCTTGCTGGAAAATTTCAGAATGGAAAACCAGTTTTCTTTCAAAAATACATTTTCTATTTGAAGCATATCTCATCAGTGCTGTAAGTCAGTTTCACCATTAGGAGCAGTCAGGAAACTTCACAGACAATTCATTTAATGCTTTATGACCTTGGAGAAGTTTCATACTTTTTGCAGTGTTACAGTGCAGATCACTGCATATCATAGAGAGAAGTGGCTCTAGGACTACTTTTTTTTTTAATACAGGAAAGTACATCATGTTACTTGATAATTACAATTTTTATTGTCTTTAAAAAAAGTCTATCACTTGCTGGCAAGATTTTCAACAATAACTTTGCTTTTAGATTTCTTTGCCCATGTACTCCTAACAATGTACTGAAATATTGGGGCTTGCAGAAGATGTTTGTGTGTATTTTTCCTCCAAGGTCTCTTTGCTCCTTCTAATGCATCTGAACATTTTCGGTGTTCTAAGATTAGGATTGAGTGGACAATTCACGTTTTTTCTGTCTTTTGTATATTGTCTAATCTTTCTGATGATTAGAACTGATGATGAACTTTTTCTCAAAAATGGCAATTAGTGTCTAACATTCCTTGGCACTCTTTCACAAATTCTCATGCATTTTAGTCACTTATCTAAGAACAATCAGGAAATTCTTTGGATCTGTTGGGGAAAGACAACTTACTTATAGATAAACTAAAATAAGAAATGTCAACTGACTGAAAATTCATGTTTTACAAACTACAAATACAAGCAAGGCAGCCCAAACTAGTCATGACTATGTACACATTTATATAACAGGCACATGAAAGCAGTGCTGAAAATTCTAGGAGTAAGAGATTTATAGATTTCTATAAATGTGCATGAGTTAACAGTTTTTTAAACAACTATTCGTGATTGAAAAATAGTTGGCCGTTAGTCAATAATTCCCAATATTAGTGCTCTAAGAAATTTATTGATAATTTGGAAGGCGAGAGTATTGAATACTTTTCTTACTTCATTAAATGTCATGGATTCAGATGATGGTAGAGTAATTTCATCATAGACCACTGAAATTTAAGTAATAAATAATCTACATTTCACAGGGATCACATAGTCCAACCCCTTGTTGAGGCAGAATCACTGCTTTGTGCCTCATTTTTTGGTCATACATGTTAGGTAACCTTCTCACTTAAATACCCTCTTCAAAAAACTTCGGTAAGAATGTCTTCTCCCAAATGCTGTTACCATAAGCTCAATATTTAATAGAAACTGTTGTATCAGGCATGGCAGGGACTGGACAGGAGAGATGTTTTTCAGGTATAAACTGAATCAAAATTATTTAATGCTTTGTTAGACAAAAGCAAACCAACTTCTGAAAATCTTTTGGCTCCAAACACAGAACACAGGCTACAGAATTAAATGTTCCTTTAGGAAACTCTGTTCATTAATTTGGCAGGCACATTCAGGACTTTTTCATAGAACAAAATATTTTCAAGAAGCATGTTATGAACAATGCAATTTAATAATCCAATTTTACAGAGACAAAATCACAAATAATTAAAATTTGAGATACATTTTTAAAAAAAATTAAATTTATTAGGGCTTCTTGGATAGCCAAAGTACCAGGAGACATTTGTGAGTGAGAAAATGTGATTGGTGTGGAGTTTCCTTAATAATTACTGCCTGCAGAACCTTGATATAAACTCTACAATTTGCTTTTCAATTATTTGAACTCTTTCTTGAGCAATATGTGCTATTCACAACACAGATATTTTAAAAATATAAACAGATCATAATTAAAGTTGCTTAATATTGAAATTTTTTGTGTGCACTGTAGAAAACACCTAAAGAGGTAATTTGCAGAGGTTCTGTTAGAATTACATTTAAAGTCTGTAAGAAATTATTATGGACTCATGGCTAAGAGGCACAATGAGGAAGTGAGAGTCACCACCAGTTTGATTGCATGTGGCAGCCCAAAGATACAGCATTGGTTGCTGGAATCCATGGTAATTCTTTCTTTAGAATACAAAACCTGACATCTGTTCAAATTATGAATAGCCTATTGGTAGTATTCTTAGAATATCTGCTTAGGGTGGCATTACCCCAGATGTACTCATCTTGATTGTCCCTGGATGGCACAATAATTTTGTCACAGTCTCTTCACAGAGAATTTTGGCAGAGACTACCCATCTACTTGGTTCACTTCGAGTTGTCTACATAAGCAGTGTGAATTCTCCTGTGGTCAGAACTGACAGATTGTAAGGGCTATGACTCAAAGAACACAGCAGACAATATTTTTGGAAAGATTTCTATAATTATTCATGGAATTCTACACTATAATGAAGTTCTATACAGTATTTCAAAGCCTATATAAAGTAAAATGTTTAATGGATTTTAGTTATGTAGGAATTTCCCAGGAAGGCTATCTAATATCCTTTCACTAAACAATCCTAGTGATTCCCTTTGTGTTAGACTTTTGGAAAAAATATGATAAAATGCAGAATAAAGTTCAAGCTAATCTGAAAAGTAATTTCTTGCAGGCTAGACAAATCCAAGTTAGCAATAAAAGATTGGAACTAGACCTTTATGTCATGTGAAAATATAGTAACATCTGGAGACTCAAAGGATAATGAGTATGACTCTTTCACTTTGAGTCTTTTTAATATCTAACAATTCTACTTCAATAATTCAAATTAAAGCTGGCCATAATGACAGATTGTTTCCTAAAATAAGGCCAGCTTGCTTTGGTTGATGTCATTTCTTTGTCAGTATAGCTTGCTTTTATCTTTAAGTGGAAATTCTTAAAAAACTTAACTTACAAAATATTTATGCAGAAACTGAGTTTGCAAATAATTGCAACAGAAATTTTATATGAAGAACAATTGAGAGATCAAAAAGGACATTTAAAATAGATATGGAGAAAAAATGATTGAAGGAAAGAAACACTTCAAAATATTTCCCAAGACTTTAAGAAAGACCACAAATTAAGGGTTCTTAAAAATAACTCCAGTTCACATTTTCTTTCCTTTTCTGGGCTCATGCATTAGAAATATACTGTATTGTAACATTCAGCTGGTATAATTTAAAGTCTACTGCCTTTGTTTCTCTTTGCAGACAGACCTGTTCATGCCACCCATTTTATTTACCATGCTCCATTCCTGACATTGTCAAAATATATACTGACTACTAGCTCTCACACATGAGAGCTTCCAGTGTTTTTTCATAACATTTTTCATTCTCCTTCCTGAAGACTGTGGAATGTCCAGCATTGAACAGGACAGCACAAAGGGATTAGATAATAGAAATAAAATTTGAGGTTAAAGAGGGCCTGACCCATAGCCTATAGATAGCTAGAGATACATACAGAGCTTAATGTGTGTAGTTATGTGGTTTGAAAAAAAGGAAAAATAAAAGGATCTTGTCAGTAGACCTGGTTTATGAGGCCACAGTAGCACTTTGGCACAGAAAAGAGGACTCACACTGCAGAATATCAGAGGAAAGAAAGTGCTGTGAACTTCAAATGAGACTACTTTTCCATTGTTTGTAAAAGCCACCATCATACACAACTACAACTTTTGAAATATCCAGCCTACTTACAGAATGTCACAGTGCTCCTGGTTAGTTCTTAAGAAAGAGATCAAAGTGAGATTTTCAGGTCTTGGTGTTCTTGTTCACGCTGTGTTCTTTCTGTTCTGTTCACAACACTGAACAGAACTCAATTTTCCAAGCAAGTGGCAAGAGAACACATTTGTCACTAATGTGTTCTTTTATAAACCCTTAAGTGTACTCCAAAGGAGAAAATTTGAAAAGATGCCCACTGACTATATGCTTAGAAAGCATAGTTCTCTTTACTAGACTGAATTGTCCCCTCTTTCATGTTGTTGCAACTCAAACAGACCTGTCAAGACATGCTCAGAAGGACCATGATTTTTGGTGAGGCCAAATCACTACATGCCAGGAGAAGATTTGTCCTGCTTGGTGTCAATACAAAATCTACATATTTAATCTATTTTCCCTTTTGGATACTCTTTAGTTTTAGGCAAAATAACCTACATTGATACATGAGAGCTTGACTGATTATTTGCAGGGAATGGATGTCACTGTGATCAATTTTATTAGGCTAACTTAACAACTTTTAAAATAAACATTCTTTTTATTGTACCACTAATAAAAATCTTAAATGGTTAATGCATCTCTTTGTCCAGTAATTCTGATTTTGTTTTCTGTTTGTAATTCTAATTTCTTTCTTAAAGAAACACTGAAAATACAGGCATCCCAAGAGTGAGAAACATTTCTGTCAAATGATAATGACACAGAGAAGAGACACAGAGAGAAAGAATAAAGAAGAACCATTTTATGTGACAGTATAATAGCAGGAAGGTAATTGCCTGCAAGTTTACAAGGCAATAAATGGCTCTCTGCAGCTGATGAACACGAAAGCAATAGGCATTAAAGGCAGAAGAACCCTGTATTTACCAAATCCTTAAATTTTAAGTGTGGCATTTCAGAGAAACGAGTAATATTTTGATAGGTTTGTTTCATTTATTTTTAAATTAAATTTATATTACCTTTGGATCCAATAATTTAGAGAGAAAAATAAGAAAAACAGCATGTCACCACAAATGACATAGAAGCATAGACAGAGGAGATTGTGGTGTCAGAACAAGGTGGTGGGAAAAATGTTTGTGAGAAAATTCTGATTTACAAAACTCTTGCTTGTCCCAATCCAAGTGAAAAAAGACATCCTTGTATTGTTAAAAGTTGGAAAAGAATCATAACCATAGTCACGTGATGAAGGGGAGAACTTCCTAGAGGTGTCCCCAAAAGCAAAGAGGATGTAGAAAATATTATCTTCATGCTTCCTTAAAGACAAATCCTCAAAAAAGCATATAGAATCCATGCTTCAACTTATATTCCATAAAGGAGCTGGCTTTGATGAAATGACCATGCATATGGAGAATTCAAAACATCTGAACCTTGCAAAAGATTATTTCAAAGACCAGATAAATTAAGATGGTGGTCACTTTGAGCATTTGATCTCTGAAAGTCACATCATGCTAGTTCAAATTTAGTCACATTCTCTATTTTAACCTTTAGAAGAAGCTGAGGTTGAAAATTAACTCTTTCTTTCAGTGTTTTATTGGAGTCCTTTGTTTTCTGGAACAATTCCTTCCAAATCTGCATGTATTTGTTTGTTTGCTTGTTTGTTTGTTTTTTAAAAATAGTACCTAGTTTTTGAGTCTGCCATTATTTATAAAACTAGTCCCTTAAGTCTTATAAAACCCTCAACAAACTATCAACAGAGTGAGAAATTACCACGTTGATCATTAATCAGTCACATTTAGCTGCAGGTGTAGAGTCACACAGGTATATTTTATAAAATCATAGCTATTTGTTTTACAAATTATTTAAAGATTTTTTCACCTATTTCAGTCAATTCCATTCAGAAATTTAATTACTGCTCCAGAGCAGTGGAGAAAATAAAAAAGAGAAATTTTGTGCTCTTAATTTTATAGTTGTTTTTAGATACTCATGAGCTCTGGCCTCTTTTGTTGTTTAAGGATTCTCAGCCAAAACATAGTATTCAGTTCTTTAATCTATGTCAAAGGCAACCATTAATATTTTACAGCTGTACCTCTTTTAGTATTCCCTAAGTGTGGACTGATTTCTAATAAATGGTGTGTCACATCATTTCCTACAGACTTTGCCTAGCTCTATTTTAGTTTTGTTTATTTGCTATTTGTTTGTTCTTTAACAAAAAGCCGTGAAGTGTCTTGACAGCCTGGTCACAGATTTTTCTAACTGACATGGAATTATCAAGATGGCTATTTCTCACAAGCACATTTTCACAGTAGCGCCATAAATGTTGAAAAGCAGCACCTCTGTAGCTCAAGCACAATTTAAGAGTCTAAAGCAGACAAGGCTTGAGGGGGGGTTCTATGGCCTGGAATATGCCGGCAGTGAGGATAAATTATTAGAAAAGTCCTTTTTGCTGCTTTCACTCCAAGAGTCTGAGACAGCTCCAGAACAGGAAAAAACTCAGGCTTCATTGTTGCCAGGGCCACAGCTCCAATGCTGCCAGCCATTCCCACAAAACAGGCATTCAGCAACACGTCCATTCACATACTTTGCCTGAGGGTTGCTATGGTTTTGTTATGAAGAGATGTGGAAGGCTACTATAAAATCTTTTTTTTTTTTTTTTGTAAATGACCACAAAGGACTCTTGCCACCAAACAAACTTTATGCTGCTAGCAGTCACTGACCATAGTTTCCTAGGCCTTAGTCCTTTTTGAATGGTACTACCATTCCTTCCTTCCTTCCTTCCTCTGTCCCTTCCTGTTGAGATAATGCCTCACAATGTAATATTTGAAAATCAATGGAAGCAAGTAACTGCTTCCAGTTACAGAAACTGCTTCCAATACAGAAATACTTTCTAGCAATTTCCAAAGTCACTTGTACTTGACTCAGTTGAAATGCATTTTCTACTGTTGGCTCTTTTCCAACTGAACTTGCCTGTGTTGTACAAATCTTTTTGGGGCATTCTTTTATTATACTGGAGTTTTAGCTTCTATTCCATGAGTAAAATCATATTTGGCTATTTAATGCCACTATTTTTATTTTTACGGTCATAAATCACTATTTTCCAGATCTAAAGTTGGACATATTTTTAAGTTTCCTCTCTTTCATCCATTAGGTATTCTGAGATATCAAAACATTATTTGCTCTAATCTGATTTTGATTCCCATGATGTTTTCACTCATGTAAATATGGTCTGACTTGAGATGTGATGAGCTAGATGAAGTTACCTAAGTGTCAATACACATTATCTGCATCTTTAAGATTATTTAGGGCCATATGGTATAGCACAGGTGAGAAAAATATCCAATGGCGGTCATCTTTGCCTACAGAATTAATGGCACAGTCAGATAACTGGCTTTAGGGTACAATATGAAAATTAACAAAGAACAGTGAATATTGATGTCCACTAATTTTTTTCTGCAGGCTTGATAACATGACACTGTGGCCACTGCCTCTGACTACATATGTTGAGTTAAAGTCAACAATATTTTTATTCAACTCTAGAATCCAGGAGTGCTGTGTCCATTTTGTGATTCCCCAGTACAAGAAATACATGGGAACACCAGAGTGAGTGTAATGCAGGACAATCAAGATAGTCAGGGCTGTAGCACACACTACAAAGAGATTGAGAAAGCTGGATATGTTCTTAAAGAAGGGGGCTAAAGGTATCTTAAGAAGTAAAGGTTAACATGGTCTTATCCCTTGGGAGGCTTTAGAGAAGATGGAGTAAGACTCTTCTGAGAAGTGGACAGTCTTAGGATGGAAATCAAGAGTCACAAGCTGTAACACAAGAAATTCCCATTAGTTATTAGATACAAAAGGTTTCCCCATGAGTGTAGTCAAATATGAGAAGCTGTGAAATCTCTAAATCTCTGGGTTTGGACAGGTTTAATACTCATCAGGGCAATTTCCTGTGTAACTTGGTCTGTTCTGGCCCCTGGACTTGAACTTCAGGTTGAATCAGGTAACCCTAGGTTGCCCATTACAACCCAAATTATTCCCAGTTCCACAGTTCTCTGGATGATATGATGTTCCTCTGCCTCATAAGCACTGGTCACACTGTGCCCTGATTCTGTTCTCTCCCCTTGAGTGACAAAATGGACAGAGACACTCATTCTCAGGAGTGATCTCACCCCTGATATATCTGGTTTATGCTGACTGTCACAGTACAGTTGGAAATTAAACGTACCATGCGTGAAAAATAATAATCCAGGTATATGAAATGCTTGATAACCTATGAATTATTTTCAATCCTCAATATAGTGGATACACCAAAGTTAAATACAGTATTTTTCATTTTTCTCTATTTTCACCCACACATTTATTATTTCACAATCCACCGTAGCACCCTTCTGAGCCACCGAATCACATAAATTTTCCATGTGTTAATATTTTGATTAACACTGTAATAAAAAATTAATCTCTTAAGAAGTGGCAGCGAAGCATAAGCATATTTTTTGTGAGCAATACACTCGCTGAAAAAATAATTCTGCTATTTCAAAAAAATTCGTGTGTGCCAGAGTGAAATGCGAAGCTGTGAAAGATGAAACCATGTAGATGCTGTTAGCCTCTGAGTCAGCAGCTCGCATTTCGCAGAAATTAGCATTTTAAGCCCAAGTGCTCCCGCTGCGTGCTCGGAACCACCTTTCTGCATAGCCCACTGCCTGCTGCGGTCTGACAGTGCCTCAGAACTCACACAAGCCAAAGAGTAACAAACTGATTCACTGCAAATTAACAGAGTGCAGCCAGTCACGCCGAAGAGACATTTACCACAAGAGCAGCCTCTGTCATGGAGCGGGTAGGAGCAGCTGACAGCACACGTATTATTGTAGATAAATGAGTGGTTTTTTACTCAGGCTGAAGTTGAAACACCTGCAAATGGGTCAAATGATTTATTTTATTTCCTTAATAAATTAGGGCAAGCAGCAATCATTAATTAACACAGACACACACACAAAAAAAGGATTTGTTGGAATGATTTCATATTTATTTTTTTATCATTTTAAAGTATTTGTGCAGCAGTGTCACAGTATAGCAACAGCAGAGCTGCTGCTTCATAAAGAAGGATAGCTTTTCACAGTTATACAGCATTTTTAATAAAAGATCTGTTAGTTTTGATCTCTACTGGTGCTCTGCCAGCCTTGAGTATGGTCACAATGCCCTGGAAACCACTTTCTTCTATGCCCAGCTCCTTTGATAGCAGGAAGACACAGTGACACAGAGCTGCTCTGCTCTGAGTGCCTCTGATAAATCCAAACTGTCAGACACTGCTGGTCAAAGGTAAATAGGACATCAAGGGGGAAAAAAAGAAGCACCAAGGGTAAAAGAAGCACTGACTTGTTTTGCAGTGCACTTGCAGCAGTGCTCCATGCTAGTATAGCTGTTCACATAGCAGTGAATGGTAAAAAGGCTGCTTTGCATACAGCATGTCCTCTTTTAGATATTCTTTTGTGTGAAGTGGTTACCACAGCTTTCAAAGACAGATAAAATCTACCATAAAGATACATCTATAAATAAAAGATAATTTTAAGCAAGCTTTGAAATTATTAGACAAAGTAATGCAGTTTACAAACAAAACCTGTTCCATTAAGGATGATACACCTGAGGATGTAAAGAGCAACACTTCGGTCAAAGGATGTCCATCTAGCTCAAAACATAAAGCAATGACCTGAAAACTGACAAGAGACCCAGGGAGGACAGATTTGAGGAAAACGTATTTATAGAAGTAAAATGTACTACTGCTGCACTCAAAAGATCATAAGCCAAACTGAGTCTGGGGTTTACCAGCTCTTTGAGGAGTGTGCAGAGGACTGGTGCAAATGCAGAGCTAGAGAGAAATCTGCACAAAGCAGTATTGATTTTTTTTGCTGATGTATGTGGCATTTTTAAGTCAGAATACTATGTGCAACTGTTTTTTACTGGAGAAGCAGAGTTTTGACTCACTGTAAAAAGTGAAAGAGAAATTCTGTGAAGTCTCAAAAAAGGAGACATCTTTCTGTAATGTCCCCATCTGCCAAATATCATGTGTCATTGCTCTTTTCCATATTTTTTCCAGTGGTTTAAATGCAAGGAATTTCAAGTTTCTTATTATTTAAAAAATATAGTTTTATCCATAAAACCTGATCATGTAGAATGGCCTTTATAGTCCAGTTAAAAGAGGACTATAGTGGCAAAAACCCTCAGACTAGGTAACAGCACTGGATAGTGGGCAAGAAACAATTATTCATTCAGAAACATCTAGAGTTAGTCAGATGATCTATCTGCATAACAAATAAAACTGATGATTTGTCTTGCTTTTTTGAATGTATGATTCATGATTATATGATTACTCATGAGGCTCATGACAACATGATTTGATTCAATCCAAAAACAACCTTAGGAGGAATAGCTGAAGCATGTGGACCCTGATTCAAGCATATGTGTTTGTTTTAAAATATGAATAGTCCTATTTAGGGAATTCAATTAACCTTACTCCTAAAGTTATGCATGTTTAAGTTCACTGCTTAAGAAGAGAGATAAGCCACTAAAGAGGATGTGTGATAATAGTGTCCTGGCAGCTGTCAGGACAGGGTTGAATTTTTATGGTACTCAGGAGGGTGCAGAGCCTGGAGCTTTGTGGGTGTGGCTGAGATTATTCTACCCCACCCCACCTCGTTGCTGGGGGCAGGAGAAAGGCAAATCCACATTAGAGCTTGTTCTCACCCAGTTCTCAGTGTCCCTCTACTGGGTTTATGTTTTCATATATCTCTTGTACTGGGAAGCCCAGAAACAGACACAATACACCAGGTATGTCTCACCAGCGCTGAATAGAGGGGCAAGATCACCTCCTCTGACCTGCTGGCAACACTCCCAAAGCAGCTCAGGGTACCATTAGCCTTCTGTACTGCAAGGTCACGCTGATGGCTCATTTTCTACTTGCTGTCCACCAGAACCTCCAGCCCTTTCCTGTCAATCCAATCAGCCCCTGTACTGAACAGTTCAGTTCATGGGGTTGTTCCTCCCCAGGTGCAGGACTTGACATTTCCCTTCATATTTTATTTCATGGGACTCTTGTTGGTCCATTTCTCCAGACTTTTGAGGACCCTCCAAGTGGCAGCACACCCCTGTGGTGTACTAATAATTCCTTACAATTTTATATCATCTGCAAGCTTTCTGAGGGTGCTCTCCGCCTTATTTTCAAAGTCATTAATGAAGATGGTAATCAGTACTGGTGCCATTATTTACTCCTGTGGTATGCCATTATTGATGGGCCTCCAACTGGACGTCATGCCTTCCATCACAACTCTTTGGGACTAGCAATTTAGGCAATTTTCTATCCACCTCTATTTATTTATCTGTTTGTCAATCATGATGTTAAGGGAGACAGTGCAACATAAAAGATGCAATCAGCAAGTGTGGGTACCCATCATTAAATTGTTGCTACCACCAGCAACTAAAAATAGATCTAATATCTGGCTTTTCTAACAATTTTATTTCTGAAACAGAGAGGCAGCATTCTGCAGCATATCTTGGGACAGCTGTTATAAAAGAACTGCAATCTATTACTGCATAGTAAAGCTAAACTTTCTGCTCTTACATCAGGGCAGATAACAAATAAACCTGAGTCAGATAATTTGCCAATGTGTGCACAGCTGATAGCAAGATATGAATTTACTCCTACCATAAAAAAAGATCAATGAAACCTAAACTGGCACTTTCTTTTAAAAAATGTCATGCAAATAAAACATAAGAAAAACGTAAAGCAGCCACAAAGTGGCAAAACAAATACAAAGAGTCTAGCAAACTAGAAACAAAACCAGGTAGGTCGAACTTTCATATCAAATCAGATTAGTTTTTCTTCTGTAATTTTTCAATGATTATTGTTATCAAATCATGATCCTTTTTACACCATGTGGCCATTTTTTCTTTCCAAAGAGTTACTCTTTTTCTATAGGCCTCGCGATTCCTTCGTAGAACATCTTTTATTATTAATTTGTTCCTGACTCTTTCTTTGTCTCCATTAAAAAACCTAACATCACTGGTGACAAATTCAGCATCATTTTTCTGGTGTTTGGTTTTTCCTTCTGCTTCTCTTTTGCCTGGGAGATACATGGGCTTCTTTCGGGTGTCTATGATTTTGAATGTGGAATCTGCATTTTCTCCTCCTTGGGCTGAACATTCCATACCTGTTGTATCATCTGCTATAATATAGCAGTTTTATATTGTTACACATAATTATGTGTTAATTACATTTAGTGTGGAGGAAATATCTATGTAATGGAAATATTTTTAATCCTTCCTTGAAAAATAACCAGCCAATAAAACACAGTGTTGTATCTAACAGAACACTGAACTACAAAAACTTAATGAAAAATTGCACAGAGCAACAGCATTAGTAGGGATATTTGAATCCTTAAGGATAATCAGATTCTTTACCACTTGTTTGGGTGTTTCCACAAACACTTTGATAAAGCTTATGAACTGATATATCAAGGAGATTTACTGAAACAAAAGGCTCATGAGTGTCGATTGTCAGATGAAAACCCAGAGCACTCAAACTCATTTAATCTGCATTGTTAATTTGCAAATTCATGCCTTTTGTAACATCTTATAACAGCTCAATTATTAGAAATAAGATGTCCATGAATGGAAGAAGATTATTTTAAAATTAAAAAGACATCTATATATGCCATACTTTGCTTTGAAAGTTTTGTTTTGTTCTTGGCCAGAATAAAGCATTTTGGCCATGACATGTATGATCCTCAGGTGTCAAACACCTTAAAATTGAAAAGATAAGTATCAGTTGGTGTATTATAAATATATATATATAAGCATCAATGTGATAGAAATAAAGTAAATTTTACATAATTCAGTTTTCCCTGGCAGATCTTTATCTCCTGTAGAAAAAGAGAATATCTAAGTGTTTGTGGGCAGATAGAAGGGCTTTCTCGCTGGGCATTTGGAAAAGAAGTTACAAAATAATTGTGGCAAAAATGCTTGAAAAACGTACAATTTTAAGGTCTTTCTCTATCAGCTAGATCCCTGTCTTACATTGCTCACGCACTTGAACTCTGACATATATAAAAACATCTTCCAGAAATTAAAGGATTGTTTCAGCCTTCACTCTGTCCTTAACCTCTCAGCTGATGATGTGAACAGAAGTGCCAACTAGTGCCAAACATGGTGATATTCTGTGAATGCATTCCAATTAGAAACCATCAGCTCATTTGACGGATAATTAGTGCCAGTAGAAAGTACATTTGAGTTTCCAAGGAAGTTATTAATATATACTGTACACTAGAAACTTCTTCAAAAGCCATTACTGTAAACAGTGTCATGAAACTATTGTAGAAAAGACAGATCAGTAGATGCAGATCATTAAGAATTACCTTTTCAAGGAAAATAAATGCAACA
>VZSR01001299.1:410519-576484 GCA_013398615.1 Brachypodius melanocephalos | reverse complement strand
TCCATCCACAACAGTTGACTTGCTTTAAATAAGAGAAAGAAGGAAGTAAAGAAAAAAAAAAAAAAAGACATTCTAAAGTAATTTTGAATATTTATGGTGAAATACATATCCATGTTGAGAAGTAACTGGACAAAGATTTATAACCATCCTTAAGTCTTATCTTTTATCACTGATGTGAATTGATATGTAAATCTGGGACCTTAAATATAAAAGTTGATTATTTTCCAGCAGATACCATGCAAAAATATCATGTGTACCCCCAAAAGCATACACTTAAGGGTTCTGAGAGTTTATTAGTTTTTGTAAGATTTCTGTCTGCTTCTTCTCTGAAATAGATGATCTCTCATTGGGTTGTATATTAGGCACTAGCTTTTTATCCAACACATAAGAGTCATGCACATATTCCTTCACCCATATAGCACAGTCAACGATTGCATATGGTACACTGAGAATATAAATTATATATCCTTTGCTAAAACAGAATGAGCTTGTATTTTATATAGTGGGTTTTTCTTTAGAAGGAGAAGCTGGGGGAAAGAATAGTTGGCAATAACTGACCTTCAAGACAAGAAGAGAGCAAATCTTACCTCCAGCTCATGTAGTGCTCTATTTTGAAATAAAATGCTTTAACAGAATTTAGGATAATTGGAAGCTGAACTTAGTGTAAGTTCATTCATGATTTATAGCCCAAATCAGCAGTTTTGTACTTCTTTTTCAATGACACTTTGATAATGCATTTGTCATTTTTGTCACTACTTATGGAAGTTATACGACTCTTTTTGTGAAAGAACATGCCACCTAAAAGCCAGCAACAAACTGAGAATAGACTTAACAAAAGATTTCATAAGTTAAAGTAAACTCTTCTGGTAAGTAAATTGGATAGATTGGATGACATTTTCTTACCTGCAAGATTAGAGCACCATTAGCAAAGCTCTGCAGAGCAGTGGGATTTGGGTGCATTACCAGACAAGGCATTATCCTGAAAATTATAGATATTATTAAAGTAAAACAACTTTTTAATGTCTTCAAATTCTGTCTTGCATTTATGAATTAAAAAGATATTTGCCTTCATTTACCCTCCTTTGTCTTGTGCCACAATTTCCTCTTTCACCCTGCTCACTTTTCAGTATATTTTTCCTTGGATGTGTCACCATTACATTTGCTTTTGGCCTTTTCTTGCTGTTTTAAGGAAATAATTATGGGTGCTGAGGAAACAGCCTCACCTAACATGAGCAACATAATTTGTAGGAAAAATACAGATGAAAAAATTTTAGTGAAGGTTTATTCACACAGCTAGACAAAGGTTTAAATTCAGCAGAAAGGAGTACGTTGGTTTGCAAGTAAAATTTTGCTGTGAAAATAGCAAGAATATACTGGTACATTGTACAATTGTTTGGTGGCTTGCAGTTTTTGAACTTATGAGTAGGTTTTTTGAATCTAACAAGTGAAGATATCTGCACAGGACTGCCATATTAAATACCAAAATAATACTTAGAACAGAAAATGGTTTGATTCCTTTTCTGTTCCTGTAATTGTTGCATTAGTATTCTTTATGTCTGTGACTATTTCAGTATGAGATGTGTAATTGCTTCCTGGCAAGCATTCTTAAACTAAGAAAACTCCAAGTTCAGTGTGCTGGGAATACTACAGTCTTGAGTTTGATTAGTGTGTGATTCCTTACAAGACATTGCATTCACCTCTTTCTACATCCTAACTTACAGTCCTCAATCTGAAGGAATCAGGATGTTTTGTAACCTCTGATCTGTAAAACAATGACAAACTCTACAACAGCTTTTTGGATTTGGTTTTGTTTTCTTTTCTAACACTAACCCATTAATTCATTAGCAGAATGGCAGTTCTGCTCTGACTCAATGCTTGTGTTTCAGAAAAGGAAGGAGGCTTGATCTGCGCATTTGCTTGGCCGTGTAGGTACATGGAGTTCTGGCTGATCTTCCACCACCATCTGCTCAAGTGCTTTTGTGTGTCTGTGTCTGCAGGAAACTTTTTTTTTCCTCTCCCTATTACCGTAATTACCCTCCTATTCCAAGAAAGCTGCCATTTATGTACTGGCCCACCTCTCCCACTATTACACACTGATGCCACATGATCTTAGACATTTACATTATAGACATGATAATCTAAAACGTGGTTGTCAGAACTCCATTTATAGTTGAAAGACAAAAATAGGACATTTCTTCATATCTCATCCTCATCCTTATGTAAAACCTAAAAATAAATCACATGAATTACAATTTAGAAATTCCTATTTTTCTCCAGTGAATGACTAAAAAGGGAGGCAAGGATGACTAATTCAAACACAGCCCTCTGCTTTGTAGATGTTCAAATCAAATAGCTAATATACATATTTTATTTACTAATGAACTAGTACTGCTTTTGCTCATTCATATATGAAGAATTTTAAGACAATTCTTAATGACATACACTATTTTTTTTCCTCTTCTTTCTCTCTCTGTTCAGACAAGAGAGGAATAGTTGAGCCAACTCTTTCCCAGATACCATCTTTTTTTTTTTAAAGCTTTCATGATTTAAGTAGGAGTTATTTGCTTTAGTCACTGAGATTATATCAACAAAACTTGGAAGGCATTTAACATTATCAACACAACTTTGAACACAGACCTTACTTGCTGATGAAGTAGGACAAAAGATACCACAAGAAATTTTGTTTAACATTTAATCCCCATTTAATTTATTATGGTGGAAAGGCAATGATCAGGTGAGAGGCAAAAGCAGGAGGCAGCAGTCGATTTACAGATTACTTCTGAACATAATGCTCATCTAGATTTGCCTTCCTTGAGCCTTTGATGGTAACATTAGAAGAGGTGAATGTTTTCTAGAGGTGTGGGGCAATTGTTGTAGTTTATTAGCACCAATTTGTTACCACACTAGTTTTGACCAAAGGATGGTGCCACAAGAAAGAAAGCTGTAATTTAGGAAAATTAATTAGCTGTAATTTTTATCCTTCTTTCCCAGAGACTTCTCCAAAGACTTCAGTTTAAAGACTATTAACATTATGATTTAAAAAACTCATTAAGTGAGATGTTTCCATATGATATTCAGGCTTTGAGAAGTGAAATGAGCTCTGAACATCCAGTTTGCTATAACTTTCTCCTCAGAAAACAATATATAGGCAGTGTGCAATGTACTTAGCTCTTCAGAGTATATCAGCAGGTAAAACACCCTGCCACTTCATACACAGAAGATACAGGATAGAAATTACATCGTGTTAAACTACAATGCAATAGGGCACTCATGGAAATAGATTACAGTCTTTGCAAAAAAATAATAAAAAGGGTTGTATATGATTCCAAGGATGACCTGTTGACCCAGACTCCTTCACCTAGATTGTGCTTTATGCAATTTCAGGAAGATTTTGGAAATGTGCACCTATAAAAACATTCTCTGAAATATCCTCTGTGATCAGAAGCAAACATCATCTCACTTGCAGCTTGCTGTTTCTCAGGCTTACAGATTGCTTGATTGCTGTTGAGAAGTTAAGGATGATATTTCTAGACTGTCTAATTATGGCTTCTTATGACTGTAGGAATAGGCAATAATAACCCTAAGAAAATCTAGTGCTCACAGGATCAGTTCTACAGAGCTTACATGAATAATATTTTAATAACAACCAAGTGAATTGCTCAACTTCAGCACAAAATTATGAGATATGGCAGCTCAGGGTTCAATTTTATTTCTAATATAACATTGTTTCCCTCATTAATCACATAGCTTCAAGGGGTCAAGATTTATTGAATGATGCAGAGAAAACTTATTGAGAAAACTTATAATAGTCTAACAGTAAGTGCTGTGAAGAATATGATGGATATTTCACAACACTGTTAAAATAGCGTGTGAAAATGCATAAAGATATTACAACCATTTAATGACCTCCTAGGACTACTGAAGGCCAGAAACTCACCTTATGTGAAATGATCTTAAAATCATCAATGCTATGATGACTGAAAATATAATATAAGGATTTTCTTTAGGACAGAATTTAAGAAAATTAGCACATAACCCTAGAGAATAGGGAGAACTCCTCTGCGGTTGTATTCTGCAATTTGGCAGTTCACCCTTACCAGAAAAAAAAAAAAAAAAAAAGACAAATGGCCAGAAAGATTAACCCCCAAAATGAAGGATGTTTAATGTAGCTGGATTTAAACCACAGTATATCACTGCCCTCTGTCCAGGTGGCATGTGTATTGTACACATATTGACAATATATGATAATGTAATATATTTTGTGTGCTTTGGCTTGGATTGATTTACAAAGGAAGGCAAAATTGAAGGAATGACACACCAAAACTTCAGACAAAAGTGCAGAGGAGGAAAGGTAACATGGAAGAAAAAAATCATAGTGAACTAAAAAAAAAGAAGAAAAAAATAAGGGAATAAGGCAGAGATTATGGACTACAGAGGAGTAGAAGGCACACATACATGCAAAAATGGGAAAAAAAGAAGAAAACTAGCAATCATCAGTGAAGCAAGAAGAGACAGGGGAAGAGCCATAAACAAAAAATGAAGCAAATTGAGGAATAAAAGATTGCTGGGATCACAGTCCCACCAACCTGTGAATTTTGAATGGGTACCAGCCAGCTTCTGGGAGAAGGCCAAAGAGTTGCTTGGCTAAATGAGAAGCAGTTGGCATCCTGGTATTTCACAAGTGATGAGCATCCAATATGTGACACTTGATCTTATGCCAGGGATATGCTATGGTTTGAAATTTCTAGCAGCCAATCAGGATACCTACTGACTAGTTTCTTTTATCATATTAATTGCATGTCCTGGACCAAAGGATCTGGATTAAATACTTAATCCAGATGTGCATGAATTTAGATGGAACAAAACTCAGATTTTTTAAAAGAGCTGTTCAAAATCAGTCCATAAAAATAAATTCTATTTTGGGCAGAAACTTGTTTCTTAGATAAAAGTGCTTCCATATTTTTTATTGCATATTTTTTATTCTTTAACAAAAAAAAGTCAGATCAATCAGGAACCATTTTTATTTAATTATATGTTTATTTGATAGCCTTCAGACTGATAGGGCTATCAGAAATGGCACTAGAAGTACACTTACTTGTTTTTGGCAATCTCTGAACTAATGATGTCGCAGTGTTATTTCATCCTATGATTCTAACAGTGAGAGTAATCACTAATCAATATAAAAAGTACAGTTTTAGCTTAATCATCATTGCTTTACTGGAGAGTGCATTTCTTTTTTTCAGCAAGTAATATGTATGCCTTTGCAATATGTGATTAAAAACTATGAAGTTGTTATATATATTTTAATACTAATATTTATCCTGAGCCAGGTTTAAAATGAGGCTTTAAAATCTCTCTTTTTTAAAGATTAAAAAGAGGTAAGCAAAAGTAGGATGAGACTTACTTAATTTTTCTTATCCTACATGTCCTTTTCTATACTTACACAAATTTGACTGCTTTAAATCTCCTGCTTTTTAATTTTGCTAAAGGAACGTGTCTGCTAATAAATAGCTGCAGATAGTTTATGCCAGAAAGATGCCAGAAAGATGGCATATGACTTCCTACTTACAGGCTTGGCATAGAGGATCTAGTTTGTTAATATATTCTTTTCTTCTTATTTTTTTACTTTATGTAAGGTTCTGAAAGCACTCTCTTCAGTGTTGCAGAAATATTGCAGAGACATCAATGAGCTTTATCAGAAGACTTATTCACAGGAGAAAAGCTTCTACATTGATATTCTGTGGAGTCTTCTCATATTACTATTTTTGTTGCAGAGTATATTTCTAATTAGGACATTACCTATAGCAATATTAAAGGTGTTGAATATTAGGAACAATCCAACTGGGATAACACCTAGCCAGCCTTGCACTGGCCCATTCACCAGTCCTCAGAATGGACTTTCTTTCCAATGTCTGCTTAGGGTTAAGAACTAAATTATAAAATTAATGAACTATTCAAGTGAGAAAGGATTTTGGAGGATGCAAACCAGCATTTCAAGGACTTTAAATGAGGCCACACAATAACAGGTCAAATTTTGCTGCTGTTGAATCTACCAATTTTTTGTTGTGTTAATTCTAACATGAGCCAATCTCCATTTTTTTTTCTAATTTAACTCAAGCCTCGAGGAATATTTGCATGCGGGATTTTTATTCAGGTCTCTGAACTCAGCATGAGGTGTAATTGTGAATATGCTTATAAAAGCTATTTGTATCTCTCACAGAAAGGTTTGTCTTCACCTCCACAAGTATTTTGGAAAGCAGATGTAGTCAGTGGAAATTTATCTCTAAGATTCTTTATTTTTAGATGCATGTAAATATCTTGTTGTGAGCTTTTTGGCCCATTGGATGAAATTCATAAAACAATAAAAATGTATTAATCTAAAATATAGCATGAATTTTATTTTCCTAAAGAAATAGTCCCAGTCTTCATTGTATACTTACATAATCTGAGTAGTTTTTAATTTATCGTACTGATTTTTAACATCAAAATAAGATTAAAATGAAAACTAAATATACAAGCCATCTTCTATAATTTAGTGGTGCTTTTAACAGTTTAGTAAGAACAAGCACACTGTAACTGAGGGTTTTAAAGTACAAAATAGGACTGTGTAGGGAAGGTGATGACTACATTCAAATGAACATTGGAAAAAGTTTCTGTGAGATCATTATTCTACAGAAAATGAAGCAAATGTATTTCATACCACAAGCCCTGCTTTAGAAAGCACAGTGCTTTTATTCCCTCAGTGACTTTGATAAACATCCTACACCATGGTGATTGCAAGCATGTGACCACAACAAAAGTCTCATGACTCCCAGGGGCAGCTCAGCATGAGTAAGCAATTCCTAGCACACTCCAAAGCCACATTCCAGTAAGAGATTAGAGTTTTTGTACAGCCTCATGATTCCTGCCACTCCCCATCCCCCTACAAAAACATCATTGTTGTTATTTCCCCCTACATCAGGAGACTCAACGACTATCCCACCGAACACTTTAACATTTCTTAGGAATAAGAAATAATGCCATTTTCTATTTTGGCCCTGGGTGATGACAAACATGTGCTAATGGGCCCTAGATAAACTAATTGAGAGCTGCATTGAATCCAGAATGTCATAATGCATTTGGAAACAAGACAAAGTGTTTCCAAGAAAGATGTGCTTTTACCCATCACAAATAACCCAATTAACTAAGTGCTTTAGAGGGAAACTCATAGAAAGTCAGGATTTTGCTTTCAGTCAATACATAAGATTTCCCAATTCATGGCTCAAGCCTGAACAAATTAAAATAAATTCAGAGGCTCTTAACAATAGTTGGATTTTTAGAGGACTCTCATGAGATCACTTGCACCCTGTCTAACCCTTACTGATTAAAAGAAAAGGAAAAAAAAAAAAAAACAAACAAAAAAAAAACAAAACCAAAAAAAACCCCAAAAAAAACTCACCCTCCCACACAATCTTAGTATATGCCAACATCCCAGTTCAGGTCAGCTGTTGGTCTGCTTTGATACCTCCACTGCACAAACTTGACCTTACTGAAGAAATTGCAGGCTATTTCTCAAATCAGCAGCTTTTTAAGTGTGAGATAAGGCTGCTGTGCCAGAGTGTCACAGTGCTGCTGCTGTGCTTCTTCCTATGGTCTGTGCCGGTTCATCTACACGGAGCTGTTTCATTCCACATGAATAAATATAACTAGTCTGGACAGCTGTATTCTCTAAATGTAGCAAGAGAATGTGAAAATTGCCTGAACCATGGTTAAAGTACCGTAGATTTTTTTGACATGAAACATAATTTACATAATATTTAATGTCACCTCTCATTAGCACCATCTTATGCTGCTCATGCAGGGTCTGAACCTGCATAACGCTCATCAATTAAGAACCATTTGTTTTCTACAAAGTTGCCACCAACAAAGCTTTTTCCACATCTTCTGGTTGCGGGCCACAAAATAGTGAACAATTTTCTTAGCCATTTCCAGTACATTTTTGCCACCCTACATCCACTTATCCTTCTGAGAGAGTAAGTTTTTAGATGCATTTCCACAAATATCTCCTTGTATAAGACTCCCTGGAGACACTTGCAAATTTTACAGTATGGCCTAACTACCAACACTTTCGTTTACTTTGCCTTCAAGGTTTACATGCTCCAGCTTGCAGTGTCAGCTGAGCTTTGAAAAGTATAGCAATGTCTCAAATTCTATTTCAATGCTTCTTCTGGAGTCCAGAGTGGGAAGCTGACCTGAAGCTTAACTCACGTTTATACAAACTACCAGCAAATTTTGCTTTACAGGGGTTTCCATGAGTACATGGCTAAAAACTGAGCAAGAAGCACAGAATCATAGAATTGTCAAGGTTAGAAGAGACCTTTAAAAGCATCCAGTTCAACTGTCCACCCAGCACTACCACTGCTACCCCTAAACCCACTGAACCATCACACAGTGCCAGATCCAGATAAACACTCTGAGGGATGACCACCCTGCTAGGCAGCCCATTCCAATGCAAGACCACCCTAACAGTGAAAACATATTTTTTTGTTGTCCCTTCTGAATCTCCCCTGTCTCAGCTGAAAGCCTGAGAGCCTCCTCTGGTCCTCTCACTGCAAGCCCAGTAGTAGAGACTGGTCCCCACCTCACCACAACCTCCTTTCAGAGTTGTAGAAAGTGATGAGCTCCTCCCTGAGCCTTCTCCAGACCAAACAAACACAGCTCTCTTAGCTGCTTCTCTCAGGATGTGTTTCCAGACCTTTCATGAGCATTGCTACGCCTCACTTGACACACCCCAGCACCTCCATGTCCTTTGTAAAGTGAGGAAAGATCATCTCTAGTACATTATTGGTTGCCCCACAGGTTTCTCTATCCCTGGAAGCAGTCAGCACTCTCTGGATTAAACCTAATTAGTGCAGTTTCAAGCTATTAAAAAAATGGTTTATTCCTCTTTTTTTTGGCTGTACATGTTGAAATAGATACCACTGTATTCTTGCAATGTTTCTCATTAATCTAGATAATAATATATAGAGATTTTCTTTCTTGCTACCTTAACAACATTTTATGCCTATTTGCTTTGAAGTTTGGGCAGAGCTTTTTGAATTAGTGTTTTGGGTTTTTTTACTTAAGAGACATGGGGGTTTTTTTCTTGCTATGAATCTTTTACAATGTGATAATAACATTCCAAATTGAGCCAGGGATCACCCTTTCAGTGTCCATATATATGCTGACAAAGAAATTATAATTTCTCCATTTTGTATATTTGAAAGTAGCTTAGCATAAATGTATGGAATGCCTGACACAATGTGAGTCCAGGCTATGCTTTGAGTCCCAAATGTTATTGAATAATGGTAGTAGGTTAAATGCTTGGTGGGGATAAAGAGGTGAGGGTGCACCTAGAGGTGGGTGTACAGGGAGGTATAGCCAGTTACAATCATAACAGATGTCTTTGGGGACCTGCTGGAGAGTTCTAAATGCAGAGCCAGACACATCAGTTTAATCCAATAACAGATTCTAGGGGTGGTGGATAGAATGCACTGGATAGCTGCCAAGAAGGGCCTGATGGTTACACTGGACTCTTCCAGGCACAGAAGCAGCTAAGTTTCATTTCTAAACTGGTTGAATTTACCTTCTTATTAAAATCCTAGAAGAAATGCAGGACAGAGAAGGAGGCTGATGACAACTGTTTGATTTCTAGTCCCATTATTTATGTCCCTGTGCCTTTGTTAGACACAAGAATTATTTATAAAACACTTATTAATCACACAGGGTGTGATCATTGACTAATTAAATTGACATTAAGTTTCTCTAATTAGACAGTGTTTAGGAAACATTTCAAATATTAAGAGAACTGTATTAATGAAAGAACTATTAATCACTTGATCCTGTGGGCTCAGTAAATGGCCATAATACACATCCCTGGTTATCTGCATTTAAACACCCAGGAAGTCACATTTACTTTAATAAAACTTAATGATACTCTTTTAGTCAGGCATTTACATTGACCTGCTAGCTTTGAAATGTTTTACTTACCTCTGCTAATCACTTTATCTCCTCTCACCCATTTGTCTTGTTCCACTTGCCCTATGAGATCAGGAGAAGAGGCTCTTGAATAGTTTAAACCAGTTTGAGATTTGACAAGAGAAAACTAGATATTAAAAGAAGCTGCTGGCATCAAAAGAGAACTAACACTCTAACCCTTGGCTCTACAGGACAAAACAATTGTTGAACATGACAGCCTCACTGTGTTTTAAGTACTCTTACTATATTCCTTAAGCAAAATTGATATTCAAAGCAATGGAAATTTCCTTAAAAAGAAAATATTCCTAAGAATATCTTCTTGAACCCTTGAGGCTGAGAGTTAGTGACTGATGCATTTTTAGGAACAATTTTATCTTTATTCTAGACATTGTAGCTATTGCAGGTGCATTTTTATTTAGCCATATGTGAGAGTGGATTATCTAAAATAACATAACTAATCACAGACGAAAAACTATTTTTCTTAAAATGTACTGACAGGATTGTGATAGCATTATGTTAGTATTGAGCTGCAGGTGAGTATTTTCATATCACTAGAGAAACCAAGGTTTGATTTTATCAAAACACAATGACATAGCATTGCTGTCTGAAGTAGTATTCATGATTAGCAATAGGATAACAGCATGGCAAAAATACTCACTTTCTGTGGTTTGGGTTTTTTTGTTCAGTAAGTTTTTACTCCAGCATCTAATCTTTGTAGATCTTTTCATCATTATCCCAAATTAGATTATGTAGACCTAGAATAAAATTGTAAAGGCATACAAAAGCAGAACGGTTAGCTGCTTTCTTGTCTGCTTAAAATATTTTATTTTCACACTGATTTTGAACAGTATGACAACTGTTATTTGAAAAAGGAGTAATATTGAAAGAAAAGCAGATAATTACCTACAGGAAAAAGTGATAGAAGTTAATCTAGTAGGGAAAGAGAGAAAAGGCTGCTATAGTTTCACATTCACATGTGCAACCAGTAGTGAAGGCTGAACCTGAGTCCCCAATAGTCACACATGTGAACACATACACACCAAGTTTATATATATACATACATACATATATATATATATATGTACACCCAGCTGGTCACACAGACCATAGCACGGACAGAGAATGAACTCACACAAACACCAATAAAGCACCAATATCCTGTCCCTGTTCCTGTCTCTAATGAGAATGAAGTGAAACACATACTCCATGTGGATCCTTTCAGCAGCTGGGCTCAGACATTGCAGAAGCTGCCCCTGGATCACAGGTCACCCCATCACTGGCACCTGGACACCTGAGCCTGCAAGGCCACAGCCCTAGTCCAGCTGCTGATACTCCGAGCACCTTTGGTAATGCACAGAGCCTGACAGACAGACACATGTTCTGTCTCTCCAGTAATTTGCCTGAGTGGGCATTCAGTCTACCCAGTCCCTGTTTCACTCTGATTTAATGCACAAAGGCATATAAACAGGCCTCTCCATAGATGATTCCCACTTCTGGTCTCAGCCAGACTTCAGATCTCATAGTCTCTACAGTAGCTGGCCTGGACCTCCAGGTCCCTCCAGCATCAGTTCTCAGACCTACTCTCCAAGATCTGACCCAGCTTTTTGGCTACTCAAAAAAATGACTCTCAAATCTCTTATCCTGCTCACTTGCTAGACCAGCTAGATATTTGCTGTTGATTGCACAGGCTGACATGCACATCCATGCTATACACAATCCAGTTTCTCTAGGTGATGGCACCACAGATGCATGTGTCTCTAGACTTGGTGCCCTACCCAGTGGCTGGTGCCTAGACCTCCTGCAGAGACATGAGCACAGAATGGAATCTCCCCAAAATAGTTAAAGAATATTTTAAAGAGCAGGCAGGGGACATGGCCATGCAAACACAGTGACCAGTCCCTCTGCTAATAATCAACTGGCTTCTTTTACCCTGACCCTGTTTGTCCATGCTTGCTCCTCTTCAAACTGCCTTGACTCCTTCCTTTGTTAACTGCTGGCTGTTTTCCCCAGATAAGACAAGTCTTGCTCAAAATGCTCTTTCACAGCACCCCATAATGAGGCCCACAACCCTCTAGCAATAGCCCCTATCTCCATCTCCAGTCTAAAAGACTTTCCTCTGGGAAAGCCTCTCTTTCAGCCTTCCTCCAGGAAAAGCTTCTCCCTTTGCCTTGAGTTGACAAATGTCACACCCCCTGGGCCATGGGGCAGGTCATCCTTGCAGGACAGACCTGGGAGGCGCCAGGTCAGAGGCTCCTGAAAAGCTTCTTGATGTTCCCCAACTGTGGTTGTTCCTCTGGGCTCCTCTGTGTTCATGTTCACTCAAACAACCTAACAGAAAGATTTCTTGTTGGGTAAGAGGATTCTCTACACTCCTGGAAAGAAGAGGAATTAAGATTGATTAGCTTTCACAACTTTATTTATTAAGTAGTTTGTCTAGTTTCTAGGTTAAACTAATGGACCTGCTTCAGCTTCTTTTGTACCCATGTTTTAGGCCCCAGAGAAGCAACGAAGGGGTAGGTCAGACATTCCATAGCTTGGGTAGCCAAGACACAATTTTATACTCTGCACTACCACAGCTTCTTAGGTAGTGTTTGCCAGATGAATAATCTTTCTCACTTCTATTCTGTTTTCTCCTTCTTTTGCTGAAAAGTGAAAATATTAAACTTATATAACAACATGCATTGTGGACAACAGTCACAAATTAAAACCATGACAGCAGTATTAGGATAATATATTCATTGCTATTTGTGTCACTGCTTATCAGTGGCATAACTGGTGTACATATACTCAGTGAAGGAAAGTCTCCACCCTAGAGAATTCATCATGTTAGATAGGAGAATGAGTCAGGTAGGAAAAGTGAGGCACAGCCTTGCTTAGGAAGTCAGTGGCAGAAACGAGACAATAGGCTTTAAAAAGAGCCTCAGGAAGTTTAAATGGTTTCCTTGAAGATATTGAAGTGCCTTATAAAAGGCGAAAGAGGAAGTCAGGTGATCTTAGTATCTTCAGAGAATACTCTTAGATAAGACCATTTCTTAAATATTATTGAAGGTGTGTATTTGTTTTACATTATTGCTTTTAGTGGTAAAGTTGTATTTGCTTAACTATTTAAAGTCTGATGCATTACTATTTCACTAGTTAAACTTTTGAAAGAATACTGTTTTAATGATAGAAATTTGCATTTTAGTTTATTTTTATTAAACATTTGCTATTATTTATTTCTATATATTTAATTGTTGTTCATAAAGGCAATAGCTGAGCATGGTTTACTAATCCATACAAGACAAACAATATATATTTAATTTTGTAGAATTTATAATTCATTTTTAGATAGATTTATTGAAATTTGAACTGTTTGTTTGGCTTGCAGTGATAGATTTTCCCATCACATTGATTCTAATACTTCTATTATGTGTCTGTCACTTTTGCCTTGTGGTTTTTTTCAACCCAAAAAACACACTTCTTATAATTCCTTTATTTTTCTACCCTTCTCATTCTGAGCTTCTTTTTGGTCCCTGATCACTCTTCAGTTTCTTGTTCATCACAGTCTTCTCCATCCTCCTAATGCTTATAAAAATGCATCTTCCAAAAAGCATTTGAGAAATTATTGTTAATTTCTTAAACCTCACACTCATATTTACATGATCATCTTCTGCATTACTAGATTTCAATGCCCTGTCTTTTAAAATATTTTAAAATTCACATCTCCCTCCAAAAGACCAGAAGTGGGCAGTGTTTTATTTTGATTTGTTTAGCTTTATAATTAGTAACTTAGACCTAACAAGTATAGTGGATGAAAACCAGCCATGATTAGAAAGTTTTGCTGTTGATTTAATTCATGCACCCTGTCATAAATAACTAATATCCCATTCTGACCCCTGACTACATAAATAAGATAATTTGGAGTTACACCTGGTACAGATCCATGTGAAATCAGTGTTAGGCCTGGTAGGTCAGCTAGTTTGGTCGCAGCTTTGTTGTACCTTCAAACAAAACTCCAGATCTAATTTCACTGCTATACAATGTAGAAGAACCTTCCATCAACCACCCCTTCTAATATTAAACACTGCAGTTTCATAATATAATACTATTTATACATGGAATTTGAATTTATATGCTGTCATGCAAACCAGAACTGCTGTCATTAGAGAGAAGGTTCTTTAGCATCTGTAATAGTACCTCAGATGGAGGAAGACATTCATTTGGCTAAAAGTTTGCATCAGGTTTGCTTCAAGTTGGAGGACCATCCCAAGCCTTTTGGTTCCTGTGCTTGGTTAGGTTTGCCCAACAGCCAAACCTCCACTCACTCAGCTGCTCATCCAGCCCTCTCCTCAGAGGGGCAGGGGGAGGATGTGGAATGTCAAAGATCCTGGATCAAGACACAGACACAGACAGAACCCACCAATTACCGTGACAAGCAGAACAGACTCGACTTAGGGAAAGTTAGCAGAACTTGCTGAAATGGATTTGGGGAGTAAAAAATAAAGACAAAAGTTAAAATAACACCTTTCTCCCCATTCACTCTTTTCCTCCTGACTTCTCTACACCCCCGAGCAGCATAGAGGGTGGGAATGGGCACTTGGTCACTCTGTAAAATATCCTCTCTCTGCTCCTTCCCTCTCTTTCCCCCTACATGGGCCCTTCCAGTGGCTGGAGTTCTCCAAGTTAGTCCTGCTCTAGTGCAGGCTTTCCTTGGACTGCAATTCCTGCAGGAAATCCCCTCTGCTCTGCTCTGGTCTCTTCAGGGGCATCTCTGCTTTGGCATTTGGAGCACCCACCCCTCTCCTTGTCTGATCTTGTCTGCAGGGCCATTTCTCACACGTTTTTCCTTCTTCCTCTGCCTTCGACCTTTGTGGCCTTTCTTTGCCCTTCCTTAGAAGCATTTCCAGAGCCAGCAGTGCCCTGCAGTGGGTGGGCTGGGGCTGGCTGGGATGGGACACGTCCAGCCCAGGGCAGTGCAGGCCCCTCCTCAGGGAGTCCCCACCCATTGTGCTGGGCTGGCTTGCAAATTAATCATTCTCTTTTCCCCATCACCAAAGTTTAAATTTGTATAGTCAGAAATTTCACAGTATTTACATTTGCACAAGGAATGTGTAAAATTATGGGTGTATTTTCTGTATTCCAAGTTTTCAGAATTATTCGTTAACTTCTTAAGAACTTCTCACCACATAGTTATTTTTAGTCCTCAAGAAAGTAGCTTGTTCTTTTTAACAGTGATGACATTGCACCCTTATGAGGATAGTGGTACCTGACTCAGGTTATCTTTCAGATAATTATAAAAAGGAGATAAAACACCTCACTGGATCTCAGCAGAAATGTAGGCATTATGTATGTTATTGCTAGAAAGAAAACCATTTACTTCAGTAAGTGTTTGGGAAACTATCCAGCCCTGTACTGCAGGAGCTAAATATAACCAACAATTAAATTTGACTAATTTATCTAGAGTATTCCAATGGGTGTATGAGACCTCAAGCCACCACCCAGTGCTATTTTTCTCTTTTAAACCTCTGTCACTGTACTTAGTGTAACAAAATTTTCCTTCATTTATGTCTTTTTTAAAAGATTCTGAAATTACTGGAGGTGACTAATAAAGTTTACTGTCACATAGTCAAAATAATTTAGAGAGTAGTGTTTCAAGTCCCAACATCAAGAAATTCTGTGTCAACAAGCACATATTTTGCTCAAAATGCAAAAAGCTGCAGAATAGTCTTGGGACCTTCTTTTAAAACGAAGTCTTCCTACAGTCAAAGTTCCACAAATGCCTTATGTCTGTGTATGTTTTCTTTCTTAATTTTTCAAAATAAATATATCTTTAAACATACATCTTGAAAAATTTTGCCATGTCACATTATTGAAAAACAATATTAATAAATTCTTCAGTACATGAGAATACATCTCCTGGTGACATTTTTTCATTGATTTAACAAGAGGTTTTCTCTAACAGATTCTGGATTCCAGTAGGTAAATGGGATTTTGTAGAGGAATGGAAGCAAAAAACGAGGCGAGTATATGGGAACAGTCTGAAAGTGGCTGGAAGTTTAAAAAAAATATAAATCCAAAAGTGAAAAGGTCTCTTAGGCACATCTGCTCAAGAGCTTTCACTCATTTTTGTTTAGAAGAATTTGGAATATAAGGAAAGAAATCAATTCCTTTAAGGAAAAACTTTACCACAACATTAACTTAGCTCTATCATTTCTGACCAGCACCATAAAATTCTGCTAGTGCCTGAAGTTTGAAAATAGTGAGGCTTTTCATCACAGAGCTTAAATGCTACATTTAGTTTTCTATCAAGCTATGCCTTCAGGTACCAGTTTCACTTCATTTATTATTTGGTGCCGTTTACCACATCCAACAAATAGATTTGCTTTGTCTACACCTCCCCACTGTTGCTGTTCATTCTGAAAGGAAACCAGGGGCTCTAACAGCTTGAGACATGCTCCTATTTGGGCTACCATAGCAACGAGTGTGTGTATTAAAGTATAGGTCACATGGCTTAGTTTCCTAAGGCTAATTGATTTCACTAATTATGGCCTCATACCAGCTGCAGAATGTGTTGGTGACCTAGTGAAATCAGCTGTAGACAACTGTTTTCCTTACTGTGGTGGTACAATCTCATCATGTGGAAATATTAATGTCATTATGATAATTGTATACAGTATATACAGAAAACAAATACCACTGTGTGATTAGAGACTGGACTGTGGGACCTTGAAAATTTTTAATGTAGATGTTTAAATCTTTTTTATTGCTTTCTCTATCATCTGTCAGTATTAAATAGGTTATAAAGAGCCGAGTAGTTAAGCTTAAAATATTGTCATTGAAAGGCTGTTTAATTCACCAGCTTTACAAAGGATTTATGAAACACCTCTCACTCAGGGCAATACAGATATATACATAAATATATATTTAGTATAGTAGTCTCTAGAAAACAAGTAAAAACAAAACAGCTTCTTTTTGTTATTTTTTCTATATTGCAAAACCAGTACTTAACTGAAAATCAGAAAATATTTTATGTCACAAAGAAGATCGACTGTATTATACATTGCAAGGCCCTAAGTCTTTCTTCTTTGTCTGTACAATAGAGTTAATTTTAGCCCTCACCACATATGCAGTTTGATCTGTGTTTTAATAGAAAAGCAGGTGTCTACCTAGGCTTTGGGGAGCAATTAACAATTCATTTTATATAAAACCATGGTGTCTCACTGGTCAAACTAATTGAAGTAAATAAGACATTTTCAATCAGCTAAAAGAAGGCATTAAAACAACCTTGCAAAATTGTCATGACAAATTACCAGCCAAAGCACAAAACCTTCTCAGATGGCCTTTACCATGGTGATTGATGAAAATGAAAAATTAATGATATCTTACTGGCCTGTCAAGAGAAAAAAATGCTTGCCTGACTGAATAGAATTTTGTGAGGCAACATTAAATTATGGAAAATTAATAAAATACACAAATTTAGTTTATTTTTTAGCATAATTATTAAAAGGGCTGATTCTTCTACGGTAGGGAAAAAGCACCAAATTCCGCTCTCAAGCCCCAAGACACAGACTGTCTCTGTCTGGGTTTCAGAGTAACATTACAAAGTCAGTAAAAGTTTGTATTCAGGAAATTGTACAGTTAGGAGGGGCAAGACAAGAAAACCTGTTATCAGGTGGGCCCTAGGCATTGCCCCCAGAATGGGAGGTGCACAGAAGGACAGACTGACACTTCAGTCCTGGCTCTGGAGAGGAATGATCCCAGATTCCTACACTGTGCCCCTGCCCATCAGTCTGATCATGAACCATCACAGACTTTCTCACAGGTGAGTCCGGGTGGAATAACAGTGTTTGATAAGATACAGGTTCAGAATAAGCAGATGAGGAGTTTCATCAAATATTTCACTTGTGTCTCTATCTAGGGTGGGTGGTTTTTCCCTCTTTTTTTTCTTTCTTGGAAATGGACAAGTAGTCATCATGCATCTTATCCCTGTGTCACTTCCTCCAATAACAAAAGAAGAGTCTACATAGTTCTGCATAACTGCATGAAACAGCATGAGATCTATATAGGGAAAAAACCCCAGATTTTTCAACTAATGATAAGATCAAGATATTGACCATAAAAAACATACTGAGATTTTAATCTTTTAATCTCACTTTTAAATGTGAATTTAAAAATCAAGTGTCTTTTGGGGGTAAAAGGACTCCTCTAACATAGACATGACTCCTCTAACATAGTATTCCAATAAAAGAAATCGTCCAGGAATGTTAGTTTAAGGAACAGTTTCTTCTCCCTGTTATGATTGCCTGCGATGTATACTTGTACCTGTTAAAAACACTGCTTTCTTACTGTCAGTGGGATGTATTTTAGGCTGAGATAAAAGAGGATTGTGTGTTTAACAGCTATATAATGTGACTTGTCAACATGATTATCTATCTCCCAGCTTACACAAAAAGGACATTGAGTTTATTGAAGAAAATAGCCTAGAGAGGCTAGTAGGTTGAAATGCTGCCTAACTGCAATAACCCTTGTGAAAAGAAGGGTCAATTAGTGAGGCTGATGATTAAGAAAGGGCTCTAGTCTCTAGGTCAGATGCTGTGTAGATGGCAGCTAATGGTACTAATTTTGCTACGTCTTGTAAAGAATACTAGTCAAAACAGTTTTCAAAGAGAAAATAACAAAAAAAGGGTTGGAGATTTTCATGAATAGGATTAATACTGTCTTAAATTTTTTCCTTTCAGGAAAATAGACTTCAAACAAAAGCAAAAAAAAAGGCCCCAAGAAAAAAATAATTACCCACAAGGAGATAATCAGCTGTCTACATTCAATAGTTTCTATAATGCATATTGTAAAATCCCACATCATGTAGCAAGTAAGTTTGTGTGCCTCTCCCAGTATGAAAGGATCTGAGAACGAGATGCAGGGTACAACAGTGAAGCAAAGGACTTGTAATGGAAATATATTCAAAAGGTAAAATTGAAATGCTCTGGGATTCTTTCCTTTGGTTCAGATAATACTTTCTGCAATGAAGGGATACACAACATGTGACACAAGAGGTGACGCTAAAAATCAAATAAATGGTGTCCCAGTGTGTCCAGGTGGTCAAAAAGGCCAAGAGCAACCTGACTGCTATCAAAAATAATGTGACCTGTAGAAACAGGCCAGTGATTATCTTCTTGTACTTGACACTGATGAGGCTGCACCTCAAATCATGTGTTCTTTTTTTGGGCCCCTCACTGCAAGAAAGACATTGAGTGCAGAGAAGGGCAAGCTGATGAAGGCGCTGAAGCACATGTCTGAGGAGGAGTGGCCGAGGGAGTTGAGGTTATTTAGCCTGGAGAAGAGGAGGCTGAGGGGGGACCTAATCACTCTCCAAAACCACCTGAAAGGAGGCTGTGGCCAGCTGGGTATCAGTCTCTTCTCCCAAGTAATAAGTGACAGGATGAGAGAAAATGGCCTTGAGTTGCAACAGGGAAGATTTAAATTGGATATTAGAAAAATTTCCTCATAAGGTTATCATGCCTTGCAACAGGCTACCCAGAAAAATGATGGAATCACCACCTGTGGAAGTGTTCAGAAGATGTGTGGATGTGGCACTTGTGCATATGGTTTAATGATGGACGCAGCAGTGCTAGGACAACAGTTGGACTCAGTGATCTTTGAGTCCTCAGTGATTCTGTGATTATCTGTCCTTCAAAGGAGAGTCATAGGCATGAGTGTTCTATTTTTTCATCAAAACTGACACTTACAAATAGTAGATCATCATGCTTCAGAACTCAATCCACTAAGCACAGAAATAAAGAAAAATTACTGAGCAGCTAAATTATCACATTTACAATGTCATGAGTTAGGAATGGTTAAATCAAAAGAATGCTGGCTGCAGATTTTCTTTTTTCAGTTTGATAGCTATTGGATATTTGTAGAATAGAAAAATGTATCTAGTAATAAATGTAATGATTTTTTATCTTCATGCCTGTCACCTGATACTATGTTGGTGGGAGGGACCCATGATATTTGTGAGACACAAACATTACACTCATTCAAGAAATAAGAGTTTCAAGAAATCTGTGAATAAATTATTTTTAAATTTTATTTTCATTTAAAATCTGGAGGTCTTCAGCCATTTTTTATAAACCAGCCATAGATAAATACCATACCACAGTCAAGTTTTGTTTCTCATTGTATAGTAAATCCTCCCTAGCAAACTCTTATGAACTTCTATACCACTCCACAGTTACAATGCATCAGCTGTGAGGGGAATTCAAAGATTCTATCTCATTGCTACTTCATTATATATATTTACTTCTTGGATGTTAGTTACAGTCATGTAGGCAGAATGAAAGTGTGATGAATAGTAGGTAAAAACATTTAGACCAACTTCAAACTTTAAGCAGATTTCAAATCTTATAAACTTCAGATTAGATTTCTGAGTTTTTCAAAATTTTTTCTAGAGCATGCAGCTACAGGAAGTGTGGGTTTTGATTAGACTTTGTTAGGAACTAAGTCTAGACTGAAGTAAAACATGCTTTTTTCCCAAAATTCTGTACAGTTTATCATCATTCTCTTTGTGTTACATATATATATCTGAAAGGCAATAGTATATATATTAGTCTAGATATAATATCATTGATAAATCTCTAAATTAATTTCTTGATCAGAACCATTGGTCCTTAATAATGATTGATCCAATGCCTATTTGAGGACATTTTTTAGCTCCAGTCAGCTTTGAAAGACATTAATGGGGAACACATACTAACACAGAAGTTCAGAAAGTAAGAAATTGATCTTTCAGCTCTGCATGTTCTGACATCTAAGAGTTTGAATTCCTCACCACAGCCCAGAACTCGCACTTGTCTACAAAAATACAAAACCTTATGCTTATTTATCCTTGTAGTAGACTGAGTATTTCTTTAGCTCTGGTAACCAGATTTCAACATGTACTGGAGAAAGTGAAAGGATAGTATTAATCAGCTAACTACCTCTCAGAACAGATAACTTTATGAGTCTGTGTTCTGCTTTGATATGGACAGATCTGTGTGACTTGGTGGTGCTGACTTACAGAGCTGGACTGAATCTTTGATTGGTAGTTCCCTTCCCTGAGATATGCCAGATCATACTTGCAGGAAATGGCCTTCTTTTTCCTGAAGACTGTCATGAACTTATCAGCTGTTTCATCAGTAACTGTGTGAAGCTGGTGGAAAATTTATCAAGTAAATTTGGTATAAGCTTTTCTTCAGTGAAGACATTCAGATTTAAGAGGCAGAGAATGTTTAAAGCCATAAGGAATAACACTTTCATTTGATCTGACCTATGGCTTACCAGCTGCCTTTGAACTTGACCCAAATGACTGTCCTCACATTGAAGTAGTGAAGCCATCCCGCATGAATTCAAGAATTATTAGGTCAAGAAAATACATGAGGGGGTACAGTGTGCTAGCTTAATGGTGAGGACACTCAGCTGATCAGAAAACCATGAATTTTGACCCCAAGCTTATGTTTTAGTTTTATGTGGAGCCACTAGATAAAGAAGATACAGCACTCTTCCTGAAACTGGAAATGAAATTAAATGCCTTCCAACAATGACAGAATGGATTAGATTTTCTGTAGCTGGAATGAGTATGCAAATCACTAGGAAACCAAAAAAATTTAAGTCCACATCCTTCCTCTCTGCCTTTAGAATAAGACTTTACTGTAAATCTTCTCTTTTGCTGAGTTTTAAAATAATTTTATTGACAGTGAATTTTTAAGGGCTCCATTAATACTCTTGCATTGGTGCAAATCTTCCAGCTATACCTATTCAGGTTATGTTTGCTCTTTTAAATATTGGCATAAGATTTACATATTCTATTTAGTACTTCACCAAAACTGCTAAATGTGTTAAAAACTATCAGCAAACTAAAAGTCGCCGTGTTCAGATCATCCTAGATTCATAGAGATATATTACGCAGTTCTATTTATAAAAATGGAGTTATCACTACAAGGTGTTTAAAAGTCATAATTTATAGCTTAATGAATGTAGTCTGTCAGGAAATACATTACTATGCTTGCTTTTTCTCAAATCAAAGATGCAACTGTTGTACACTGATTTTAAATTCATTTTAGCAATTCTGTGATGAAGAGGTCCACAATACTGCTAAAATCAACTTGATGTTTCTTAGCTGCCACAAGTTTTATTATTTTTAGTCTTTATCATTAACATCTCTGATACCTCCATATTTTCATTCCACGTTTCAATTTCTCATTTATCTCCTCAGCTATTTCTTTTTCTTTCTGTCAGCAGTAAATTGCTTTCTCATATCTAATTGATTTGTTCTTCCCGCTCCTGCTTCAAATGAGTTTGCATCAAAGTTTGTTCTATTTTATGATTATGTCTTGAAATTTTTAGCCATTTTCTCGAATAAGTCCACTTGTTTATATAAAACATTCTCCATTGATTGGACTTTCCTTTTTAATGTATGTTGTGCATAAGTTGTTGTACTATATTGTTGATGAACAGTCAGGAGGAATAAGCTCACTAGTACCCAGGAAATTGACAAATTTAGTCTGGTAGATATTTATTTAATTATTTCTATCAAGATTTAATCTGAAAATAATTAGGTCACATAAAGCTATGGCACGAATAGTGCCTTTTATGTTAGGGTAGTAAAATTTTCTTTACACTAATGGGCTTAATTTTTGCTACATGTTGCCCTAGCTACAGTCTCTTGTGATTAAATAGCCTGTTTTTACAGATAAAAGGGTTTAGAAACTTCTTCCCTATTTTCCTAGTTAATTTGATGTCTTGTAAGCCTTTGTTTATCTTACAGGAGACCCATTCCCAAATTCAAGCAGGTACTTGAATCTTAATTTCCCGAGGATCCGGTCACCATAAAAAATCCCCCAACATTAGGTACTCCACTCCAGCAACAGCTGCATCACATCCAGGTTTGTGGTGAGGCTCAGTGACTACAGAGACAGAACATCTTCAATAATTACCTAGATGCTACCTAGTAGATTCAGCCAGAGTCCCTCTCTAAGACTTGATTTCAGGAATCAAAAAAAAAAAAATTGCCATGAATTATTAAATATTTAAAAAATGGAAAAAGAAAAAGAGAGTGTAAAACCCAAATATCTTGGCATCAGCTTGGCTCAGCCAATCCAATCCTTTTTTTCTATATTAAAAAAAGGGGGTTTGGAAACCGTGGATTCTTATACTGGAACACAGGCTAAAATCCACACATGATGAAAACCTTCAATTTTTCCCTAGTGTTTCACCACAGATATTTGCTGATCTACCCCAACGCTTTTCCCATTTAATTGCTATAAAGCCCTACAGTGCAGTGACATTGCTTACACGTCTCACAGCACCGTTATCACTCTTCTTGATGATGCAGTGAAACCAATCCCTTCTCCAGTTTGAGCCACCAGCTCTGGTACCAGTAAGAATGTGCAACACGATTGCAGCAATTAGAAAATAGTGCCAGTGTATTTGTGTTGCGTGGGTGGGTAGTCTTCTACTTATTTAAATATTTTCTGTGTTTAGAATAAGGTGAAACGAAACTTCTTTAGAAATTCAGCAGTTTCTGGCAAATTATTTAAGGGACATCAGGCCTGAAAAAATACACTGACTGCTTTAAAGAACAGCTTCATCCATCACTGCAAATACATCTTTGCTATGAATAAGTATTATATAAGCCTAAAATATTTAAAGAAAGAATAAAAGAAGTAAAGAAGTAAAAATAATTTTCCTGCTTAAACACCCTTTTTTGAGTGTTTAGATATGCACACTGTCTTTACATTTTAAAGTATACTCATTTTAAGCAAGCCATTAATATAGTTCATATCTAATTTTTTTTTAATAATATGTATTTAAATGTTAATAATGTAAAAAGACGACAGTAAAAGGAGGCAGCATTTTTATTTATCTTTTTTTCTGGATAGTTGTGATGTTGTCTGGAGGTGGAGAGTGGTAAAAATACTCCTACCTCTAGAATGTGAAAGCATGGGATTGGAACTGTGTGTAGCATCTTATTCACAGAGTTGTGATTGAAGCAGCTGATTGAATACGAATAATTAATAGAATACTTACATTATAACCAGTCATTTACATTATGGGTGCATGAAATCTGTACATAAAGAGGTAATTAATTGCTGAGACTAATGGGAAAAAACTGATTATCCAATGTGCATGTGTAAAACAGAGCACCAGATACGCTATAGAACAGATGGAAAGCAGAAGTCAGAGACCTCTTGCATTTAGTAAAATTTAGGGGGGTTCTCCATTAAATTTGCTGAAATCGAGCATTCTACTTTGATTTAAACCTTGAATCAAACATATCCCTTGGCCCAGAGGAAGTAATTTTTTTTAAACAACAGATTAAAGGAATGCATAGAGATCACATTACAAGGAGAATGAACGCATGTTTTCCAAGCTTGCAATCTATCTTATAATAAAAAAAGTAGCTGAGTCATTAGAAACTCTCAAGGATGTCCTAGACATCTGCATGGGTTGACACATAATGCACAGAACTAGAGTTTATTTATATGTTTTGGGACCAGCGAGGATACTCTTCTGGTACTCAAAAGGCACAAGATGCTTAAGTGTCTGAGTTGCACTCCAGAGTTTCTCTCCTTTGTGTTACAAGGTAGGTTTCTGCACATCTGAATCTTTCAGTCAGCTACCTTTGTGCTTTCTAAAATGTATCCAGTGTTATCTGTCCCAAAAATCTACCAATCAAGTAATCAGAAGACAGTATCATCATCACCTCTTGTGTAGTTTGTCTTTTTCAGAACCTCTGTAAACAATTGAAAGTCTAAAATCTGTCTGCAGAAGGAACAAAAAAACCCCACTACAAAACAAACAAAACTAACTAAACAAAAGGCAACCAATACAACACCACCACCACCATCACCAAAGCTGTGCAATAGCCAGTAATGTAGCTGTGTCTGCCATGAGCAATTATTTTACACAAAGAGGAAAATTTTAAAAAGAAAGTTGAAATCAGAACGTTTTGTTAGGCTGGATTCTAATGATGTCTCTCTTCAAATGAAAAGCGAACCTTCTGCCTAGGCCACGCCTTTCAGCCTTTGAGAATTTTGTATACCATATTTCAAAAACTACATAGAAAAAAATCACAAATATTCAAAAGGTATATCAAAAGATGTGCCAGATCTTCCATCTCTTTAGGCAGCGTTCAAGCTAAAAGACAGCAAACTGTCATCCTATCCTATCCTACCCATGCAGAGGGATAGCACAGGGGTCAGATTAGTAGAGCCTGCTGTGCCTTGAGATTAAAGGTACACTGGAGTCCTGGTAAGTCTCCCAGAGAGATCTTTTAAAGTTTAGCCAAAAGCAATGGTTACAGTGAATGATTTAGCCTCTTCTCCTGGCATTGCAGTGCCCTGAATGACTCTGCAAGCTCAGACTGGTGCTGAACCAAAGCATTTAGTACCACACTCCTTGCTGCAGCTCAGGTAAACCATCAGCTTGCATGTTTTCCCATAGAGTGTGGGAAGACACTAAGAATCACTGCATGAGAATCAGCCTCTATGTGCCATTGTCCAAGAACAAAACCAAGAAGTGACATCTGCTCTGTGCCAGTGCAAACCCTACTCTGGCACACTTTCTGTATTCAGGAATTTTCTATAATTTTGCACTGTGGAAATTAATATGGTCTTGGTGTTTTACTGAAACAATGGTTCAAAACCACAGCAGATTGAAATAGGTAGGAAATTCACTGTTTCATGCAGAAGAAAGATCACTTCCCAAGGTTACCTGGAGTGCTTCACATTCCTATCTCCACTTTTCAGGAATAAACTGAAAATAGTATTACTTGTTTTCTGGTTTTGCTCTGCTCTTCAGTCTGTTTTCTGAATGATGTACAGTGGAATACTGACACTCACCATCTAAAAATATCATGCTATTGAGTGCAGTTCCTCAGGGATCAGTATTGAAACCAGCACTTTTTAACCTCTTTGTTGGTGACATGGATAGTGGTATTGAGTGCACCCTCAGCAAGTTTGCAAGTGACACCGAGCTGTGGGATGCAGTGACACTGGAGGGAAGCAATGCCATCCTGAAGAACATGGACAGGCTTGAGAGGTGGGTCTGTGCAAATCTCATGAAGTTCAGCAAGGCCAAGTGCAGGGTTCTGCCGCTGGGTTGGGGAAATCCCAAACACAAGTACAGACTGGATGCAGAACAGACTGAGACCAGCAGTAGGAAGGAGGACTTAGTGATGTTTGTGAATGAAAAGCTCAATATGACTTGGCAAAGCGCATTTGCAGCCCAGGAGGACAAACACATCCTGAGCTGCATCAAAAGAGGTGTAACCAGGAGGTCAAGGGAGGTGATTCTGTCTCTCTACTCTGCCCTTCTGAGACCCCACCTGGACTACTGCATCCAAATCTGAGGTCTTCAATACAATAAAAATGTTGACCTGTTGGAGGAAGAGAACCACAACAAAGTTGATCAGAGGGCTAGAACACATCTCTTAGGAAAACAGGCTGAGGTACTTGTGGTTGTTCAGCCTGGAAAGGGCTCCAGAGAGATCATAAAGCAGTCTTCCAGTAGATAAAGGGAGCCTACATGAAAGCTGGAGAGGAAATTTTTATAAGGGCATGTAGCGATAGGACAAAAGGGAATCTTTTCCTCAAGCTGAAGAAGGGCAGGTTTAGATTAGGTATTAGGAAGAAATTCTTGATTGGGAGGGTAATGAGACACTGGGATAGGTTGACCAAAGAGCATCCCTGAAGATGTTCTAGAACAGGATGAATAGTGCTCTGAGTAACCTGGTCTAAGTGAAGGTGTCCCTGCCCATGGCAGTGGGGTTGGAACAACATGATCTTTAAGGTCCATTCCAACCCAAATCATTCTATTATTCTACGACTGATTCTGTGATTCTGTTATTCTATGATTCTATTATTCTATGATTCTAGGATTCTACTCACAGTGTATGGAATCTAACGCAGCAGTCTGCAAGACATTCATTGGCTTACCACAGCAGGGAAAACACAGACTGAATTAAGACAAAGTGTGCTTGAATACAGTCCAGGGTCTACCTTGTTTTGAAAAAAGATTAGCTGTTTCCTGAATTTCTCTTTGTTACTTTGTTTGACTGCCTGTAAACACTCTCTGCTCTTTAGAAGCAAGAACTGACTCTCTGTCTATACAATCAGAATGCAAGATTTTAACTTCCTTAGAGCTCCATGGCCTACTTCTGATACTATTCATTGTGAAATAGCACTAGTCTCACTGAAATAATGAGGTTAGCTAGAAGCAGACAACTACAAAAACTTGATGTACATTTTCATTTAAGTGGAGAAATATGTTAATTAGAGAATGCTTTATCTGAGACAGGGTTTTTGTTTAAAATTGTGCAATAATTCATTCTGGTTGAAGATAACTTAAAAAAACAACGAGTTAATAAGCTTTGTTGCTTCTAATTTGGTAGATTTCTCTTGCTGGCAAAATTATACCAGGATTCTAGCTTGTTCACAGGCCTTGCAGTGAAAGGCCTGTGTTTGTATCATCTGCTCTGATGAACAGGAGTTGAAAGAGGTCATGTCCAGTTTCACTTCCTTGCTGTGTTCTGGGATTATGAAATAAAGGTAGCATGACCTCAGGATAGACCTTTCTATAAGACTGAATTATTGCTTGAAAGCTCTTTAGGACAAAGGGGTTTATTTTCCACAACTTCCAATTTCTGTTCACAGATGCCTGAACATGTTCAGATTTCTCATGCTCTAAAGTGCAGCATAGGTAATGTGCCATATCCAGTTCATACTCATGCACTGGTCTTAACGGTTCGCTTCATTAAGGAAATTCATTGGAAAACAAGGGGTGAAATTGTCAAGTGTCATGTGTAGGCCAATGGATTACTTGTATGCCTCCAAACAAGTACAAGGACTGTCTCCCACTCTTCATTAATCATCTTGCTCAGTGAGCTCCAGACCCCAACCAAGACCACAATAAGAGGGCCTCAGACATCCACCATAAGGGAATTTTGCTTTTCTGATATCGAAGCTTTTATACTGATTGAACAAACACTGGAAATGATACTAATGTCTGGTTATGTCAGGGCTTGGGACAGAAAGGATCGTGAGTTTTGTCTGATTACAAGCAGTTTATAAGGCCAAATTGCTTCTCAGAGCACTGGATTAATCTAATATATATGGACAGAAGAGCTGACTTATCCTGTTTTAATGTTTATACATATAAATAATGTTTATGTTAGTTTTGTCTCAAACTTCTCCTCACTGGTTTTCTGAGACACTACATAGACCTTTACTGTTTTTCCAAACCACAAACTAGATTCTAAGAAGAATGACTGTAGCAGAATTAAAAGGAACAATGAAAAGATGATTAAATTTTAAGATCATTTTAAACTAAAAAAGAATTTAAAGCAGATCAATAATGAAGATCACATTTAGTCTTAAGGGATGAACTTACTTCCCAGTTTTGTATAAAATTTTCAGTACAAAATAATCTCTATTATTCTTTGAAATATAAATGCTTACCTTTACATCCAGAAATGTATTCCTAGATTTTCAAAAGAGTTGGAATAATTATCTACCAGAATTCTCTTACAGCTTATCATGATTACTTGCTTTGCCATGTTAAACCTCTGCTATTCATCATCATTGTCAGGAACCATATAGAAACATAAGGGGCTGAATTTGAGAATTCTGATCGAGCACGGTTTCACTGATTCAGCAATGTACACACATGCTGCAGTGGGCTATAAAATCAGTAAAAAATTTTAAGCGGTGTCCAGTAGTGCTCTCATACATAATTTTTAATTTCTGGTTGAGAAAAGAACAACCAAAATAATATAACCCCCTTCAAATATTTTCATTTACCATACTAAGAATGTCCAAGTACATGCAACACATTCCAGTAGCAGTAGGTGGCCAGCAGTGAGTGCAATTTTTTTAAGCCCACACTTGCAAAAATATGCACTTATGAATGTAAGAATGAATTGATTTACTGCATAGATATACACAGGGTCTTTATCTTGATCCACTCACATAAAACATATTTTCATTCATTAGAAAGAAATTAGTAGCTGGCTTAGGCATCACCCATGCATTTTCTCTTGTTGAATTCTGAGAGGGTTTGGTTTATAAATGTTGTAAAAGCTGAAATGAATATAATCCTTCACATAAAACAAAGGTTTTGCTCAGCAATAAAGGTTCAAGTTACAACTATTGTTTCTTACTGTCCAAATATTTTTAGTCATTTGTATTAGCAAGAAAGTAAGATATGGTCAAAAAAGTTTGTTGGCAGTAGAGTTGTCCAGTTTTTACACTGAGAGAAATCAGAAAATAGAAATTTGGCACAGTTCAGAGGTTTGATTTCACAGGGACCACACAAATCTCTGGAAATGGCTGTAACTGGGTTGTGCTGTCTGAATTCAATATGTTTGATATATGTAGCTCTGCCTGTTGTTACATGTACTGTGTCAAGACATCTTCAAAACTCAAAGCAACTTTGGAAAATGCAAAAGGTATCATCAGTTGTGGAAAAAGAATATGTGATGGCATATGCTGTTGTACTTGATTTGTATTAAGCCTTATAAGCAAAATGAAACAGGACATAACAGGAACAAACAATCTTTAATATAACTTGCCTAGATATTGAAATGAAAACCAGTAGACATTCCTAAGAAAAATTATTCTCAAAGTTATCTGAAGACATCACTATAGGAGCAAACAAATACTTGTAGAAGCACAGGTAGTTGCAAGGAAATGAAAAGATATACTAAAAGAAAATTGCTGCAAGAAGAAAATGAGAACAAATTCCATGTATTTTATTTATAAGACAATCACAGAATCACAGAATACATAAGGTTGAAAGGACCATTGTGGTTCATCTGGTCCAGGCTCCCTGCTCAAGAAGGGTCATGTGAGAACACCTTGCACAGGGTTGTGTCCAGAGAGTCCGTGAATATCTCCAGTGAGGGAGATTCCACAGCCTCTCTGGACAACCTGTTCTTGTGCTTGGTCACCTGCACAATAAAAAAATTCTTCCTCATATTGAGGTGGAATTTCTTGAGCATCAGTCTCTGCCCATTGCCTCTTGTCCTATTGCTTGGCATCACTGAGCAGAGCCTGGCTGCATCCTGTTGGCATCCTCCCTCCAGATACTGATGGATATTGATGAGGTCCCCTCTCAGTCATCTCTTCTTGAGGCTGAACAGGCCCAGCTCCCTCAGCTACTCCTCATAAGAGAGATGCTCCTGTCCTTTAATCATCTTTGTGGCCCTCCACTGGATCCACTCTTGGCACTTCATGCTTTTGCTGTCCTGAGGAGCTCAGACCTGGACACAGCACTCCAGATGTGGCCTCTCCAGGGCTGACCAGAGTGGTAGGATTACTTCCATCAATCTACTTGCAATGCTCTCTCTAGTGCACCCCAGGATGCCACTTTTTTAAGGATGAACACAAACTTCTGGATGAACCAGATAAGAAGGAAAATGTATTTCTGTCTATGTTGTAAATGGAGATCTCTTTAGATTTCCATAAGACTTTTGTCTTCGTGCAATAACTTTCCCTTTTTTTTAGCAACTCAGATTCTTCCTTCTGTGCTTTCATGTATTATTACCTGGCTTTTAAAATCTCACATTCCAAAAAATTTGGTAAATTTCTGGTAGGGGACTACCTGCAGAGTATCTCATTCAGCAAACAGTTTTATCTATCATAATCACCAATGAAAAAGCTCAAAATAATTTTTTTTTTAATATATTATGCTGTAGAAGGAAAACAAGAGATTTAAAACTTGAGGAAAGGATCTTTCCCCCGAAGATATGAAACCTGAGAAACATGTACAGACTACATCATGTCAAGGACATGATGCAGAGGCAACAACTGGATGCTAACTGTCCATCCTCCTTAATTCCTCTGGTTTCCCAAAGAAATAAATTTAGAATGAATATATAAATTTAGAAATTATAAACTAGAGACATCTTCTAACAATTCTCAGGATTTGAATGATGTAGGACACATTGCAAAATAATTATGTAACATTAAAGTTTGCTAAAATGTGACACTTAAAATCTGATGTAAATGTATCTTAGATGAATTTAGGAATTTATGGCTTCTTCAAAGCTCTAGAAGTATGGATTCATGACAGCCAAAGTATCTGTTCTCTCACTGTGAGGCGCAAAAATAGTCATCAAAAGTTGTAATTTAAATTCTTCCAATGTACTTTTTTCATTTTATTTAGTTATAACATGCAACATAATTAAGTTTTCCAGCATTTACTTGAGAAAATTAGGTAACATGTGAATTACAGTTCACAAATTATGCATCTTCTTAAACCCACTCCAATAACTATTGATCTCATGAGAGAAAAACAAAGCCTTTTATTCATATTCCATACTTTTTTTGCATGTTGATTTAAAATTTTTAGTATCATTCATAATCTTGGAAAAAAAAAAAGGAATGCATCACTAAAGAGGTCTTCTTTTTTAAAAGATGTTTCCCATGAAAAGCAAATCTGTAAAGAATTTTGCCTGCTGATAATAAATAAAATTTTCAATATCAGCTTAGCAGCACTGCTTTATTCCTTTTGGAAATATTTTTTCTTTTCTGTTTAAACAAACAGAGACAAGCTGTCTGCTTTAGAAATCTTTTTATTGACCCTAGCTACTTAGAGTACACACAGTAATATACTTATAATACTTAGAGCATTCCACAAACCAAAATCCTGAGTTTGTGTTTTACCAAACATATATATAATATGTAACATGTATTTGTTTATACATGTCTATCACAGGGTCAGCAGACAAAGGTTCTTATCAGAGAGAGTTGATATTATTTACTACACCATAAATTTTGAATTAAATACCTTTGTTTTCCTTAATCCAAATGTTTAAAGAAAACTACAATTCCCAATTCAAATTTATAACAAAATTCAGCATTATTTGGGTGTAGATTCACAAAATTTGGGAAGATCCCTTATAGCCATGCAACAGTAGCTGTTTCAAGTTAACAGTTTGTTTAGAATAAGAATTTTTGTGATGAAAATTACTTGTCTGCTATGAATAAATATGCTTCCTTCAGGGTAAGTAATTTTTAGGATAATGGGGAAAAAAAGCATTTCCTTTTATCTGTCTGTTTACATTTGTTCATAATCTAGTATTAATTTCAAGAACTGAGACATTAAAATATTTTCCAAATACACTTAAAATTGAACATGGCCCTCTATCATCATACACAGCATGGCAAATTCTATTCTATTCCTAGAAAACTCACATCTATTACAATAATTATTATGAGTTATTTCTGTTAACCGTAGGTCTGGCCAAAGGCCATTCAACATTGTCAATTACCTACTTTAAATTAAGAAAGAGCAAATACAACTTTTAGGCCCAGACTCTACATCACGAATAGTTAATTATGAAAGGGCCAGAGCTCCCAAAGGTATTTTATTTAGCATTTATTCACATCTGAAAATCTATCTCACATGATATAGCCGAATGCCTTCACTGAACACCTGATTATTTCTGCTGGGCAAAATGTTGCTGATGTGGTCTATTTTCACCAGCTACTTCTTACTCATGTTCAATAAATCAGATATAGACCTTGCCTAATGATGAGCACATACTTGGACAGTTGCATAAACAATATTGAACTACTTAATTATAGACTGCCAGTAAGTTACTGGCTACACACAACAGCTGACTGATGAAGGTGTGAAAAGAAGGAATTGGGATTTCATAACCCACTTGAGTTGTAGATGATGTTCGAACCACAGAGTTGTAGTGCAGACTGGAGTGTTTCAGAAGCTTGTTTCCACAAGAATTTGCATGTGCACACATACACAAATGCACTTTGGAATGTCTGGAAAAGAAATACTGCTGTACAGAAATATGATCCTTGCAAGCTGAATCACTTTAAGACATAAGAGATAAAATGGAGTATATTGTCCCTACTATTAGCTTGCTTTAACATTACTTTTGACTCTTCTGCAAGTGAGACATCTTACAAAACAGGCCTGAAAGCCTAGGATGTAGCTGCAGTACTGTATTGCTGTGCCATTGTGGGATTTCATATCCAGATGATTTTTATTTTCCATATATAGGCAAAAAAGGAGGCTCGGGAAGTATATCACATTTCTCAAATTAGTTTGTACTCTTATACAAACATGCTTCCTCTAAGTGCACAGCAGAGACACCTGGAGGAACTGGGATGAGGTACTAAACCACTGAGTGATTAAAAACAGTAAAACTTTTTATAATCCTGGATGCAGGAAACCATCTGAAAAGAATGAAGCAGAAGACTTTCTTCCCAAATCCCACCCCCACCAAACCCCAGCAAAATGACAAACAACCAGCTGTGACAAACAGCTGCAGCACAAGTTGGTGTTAATTTTATGGAGAGCTTCTTCAATGAGACATCAACCCAACACCTGTAAAGCCAGGTTCAATTCAACAATGAAAGTTGGAATAAGCATTGTGTATGAATGAAGACAAAAAAGACTTAATCAAGGAAATCTTCCTTCTTTCAAATGAAACAATTTTCTTCTAATCCTTTACTCTAAATACTGTGAAGAATAGTAGTCACATTCTTATGTTCTCTGCTAAAAAAATCTAACCTGTTTTGAGAAACAGTGGAGAAGATACAATGAAGTTAAAATTCAGAAAGAATTTTTGCTTTCAAATTAATAGCTTCTAATGGACATTACATAGTTCCTTTAAATTCACCCCAGCAAAAATATTACTGTCAATGAAAGCAGAGAAGAGCAAACTGTATTCATCAGATTCAGAAATGAAAATAAACAATAAGTAAGAAAAGACAACATAAAACCATTATGGAAACTAAAAGACTCAAAATTACAAATGAAACTTTTAAAACACTTTGTTAAATCTTTACCTCCTGAGATAAAGCATCAACCTTTTTCTACTGGTACCATTCATTTGGAAGGGCTTGTTAAGTGACTTCCATTTCAGGAAGATGTGAAAACTAATATACAGTTTGTATCATGGAAGAGACCATCTGCTGTGAAAAGTTCCCATATCAAGAGAACAGAGAGACTAGTTCCCAATTAATTAGCTATTTTAGGAGGATTGGATATACTGTTTCCAAGTTGGTTTCAGTTGATAAGACAATCATCTGTCTGTCAAGCTGTGTCTGTTTGCCTGTTAGTCTAGCTAGAATATTGGAGAAAAGTCAGAGAGATGTTTGTTGTTTATATCTTTCTTCTCCCTTCTCTTCCTCCCACAAAATGAAAAGCCATCCGAGGAACTGAATCATTCAATGTAGTCATACCCCGTTTTATTCAAAGTTGTTTTGTTCTCTTTTTCATGGTAAATATACAAATGTCCCAAAGAAAGCATATGAAGGACAAAGGGTGTTATGGGAGTAGATTTCAGATGTTATTTATAGCAGGATTTTCTAATTCAAAGCTATTAATAGCAACCCCTTGCGCAAGAGTTGAATGAACAATACAGATGTCTCAGTCTTCGTTGAAGGACCTATTCTTTTCCTGAAGAAAAACCCTGTTTGTACAAGGCACCATTTACAAGTCTATTGTGATTTTTTTATAGCTATGAAATAATGTTGTTTTTATCTCCTTCAGCTGAACTGAGCTGCTGGCTTCCGTTTGGCAGCTTCACAAACAATCTGTGTGCAGCGAGCCACGCTTAGCGGGCCCCCGGAGCGGGTGACAGGAAAGATTGCACGCTGAGACACGGAGACAGAGTGGTTTCCTCATAAAACCAGACTTTGAAGCCCAGGATCATAGGGAAGTCTAGTTAAGGGAGCAGGTATTTATAAAGTCCAAGAGAGTTTCATGAAGAGTAGCAAAAAAATAGGTGGGTTTAGCTCAATGCACTAAAAGCCATTAATGTGAGCATTTATAACATGAGTATATAAATTAATTTATTTCTTTTCTTCTTGTTTTCTTTTTCTGTCTTTTGTAAAAAATAATATGCTTGACACCTTATAATCCCCATGATGTGAAAGTAATTACCAGACTGAGAACATGGGAACACATAAAGAAAAGTGTAATTTCCTTGCATAGTGTATGATGAAGCAGCTTGCTATAAAGCATTCTGGAAGCTATGTCTATGAAAGAACAAGCAGTAATTACAGTGGAAACTACAGCCATTGCCATAAAAAAGTTGTAAAATCATATCCATGCTTTTGGTTAAGAAGACCAGCTTTGTCTCTAGGGAATGACCAGCTATAAATCCTTCAGAAATTCATTTACTTAAGTTTTGAATTGACTAGCTACTTAACAGCTCAACACTCTTCCCAAAAGCTTGCTACTCTTATCCTGATTTTCTTCTGTTTCTTTTTTTTTTTTTTTTCCTTCCAAAAGGTCCCAGAAGAGGAAAGAGGTGCCCGTAATATAAATTCTCGGGGTTTTTTTTTTCCACAAATTTCCATGTTTTGCAATTTTGTTTCTTGAGATAAAACTGCCACTATTTTAGGGTTTGAAAGTTTCAGTGAAAAGATCTCTCAGGAATACAAACCAATGTATTTACTGATAAGCAATTTTCATTGAAAATTTGAGGTTTTGAAAGCAGTTGTGTTTTTTCTGGGGCTGGGATTTTTGTGCTACTCTCAGAAATATCTCCTATATAATAAGTTCATGGTATTATCACTGTGAAAATATTAATTAATTTGAATAGTGTCTATAACAATTTTCAAATACACTGCCTTTGTTTCAAGGGTGGTGGTGGAGATAGTTCTTCCTGATCTGAAAATTCAGTATTATGCAATAAGTCTTTATTTGCATTTGAAAAATCCATTTGAATCCTTGGAAACTAGAAACAGTTGTGGTTTTTTCTGCTCCAGCTCTTCCATCTTTAGTCAATAAGACCAGAACAAAAGAGTTATCTTTAAAAATGTGACAGCACACATCTTACATCTCCACAAATTTATCACGTAAGAAGAAGTGACATGACAGGCACAATACAGTTTCTTCATTTATGGAGAGAAAACAAAACTTTATGACCTTTTCTTTGATCAGGTACCTCCAACAAAATTTGACTATTGAATATTAAAGGAACTACTGATGGAAAAATAATGAGGGTAATACTTTTACCAGCTATTGCATCTAAAATTGTGACTTTGTCTTGACATTTAGTAATAGGCAAAAAAAAAAATTAATTTGTTGCAGGAATTCAATCACTGCAAATTATTCATGCACCTTTAAAAAAATAATGACATACTACCAACTAGTTTTTTTCCCTTGAACAAAGTATGCAAATTAGTATCCAGGTAGATTAATGAATTAAGAATGCATGAATAGTGAATGTTTTTGCCTCTTAAACAGAATGAGAAATGTGCATCCTCTCTAATCCATCATTCAGTTTCTACTTTCAGCAATAATAAGTAACATGACAGCATAAGGCCTTCAACAAATACATTTTAGGAATCATGTACAAAATAAAACCACACCTCAATGTACTACTTTCTTACTTGACAGATTTATAAATTTGCTTCTGGAACCATGGATCATGAAGCCAGCATCATCTGGAAGGATCCCTTTTAAAACCTTCTCATTTCTGATTCACTTTGGATTACTCTTAACAAAAGTGTTCATTTTCATTTAAATTAACTATTTTTTAATTATTGATTCAACATCTAAGATCATTACAACCTTCTAGTTTGATCAGAAACTTCAGAGCAGTAAGGTACATTTGCTGCTATGCTACACTTTAGGAAAACATACAGTAGTTTAAAGCAAGTTTAGTTTTGTTCTCCTTTTGGCAGATCAGCTTATACATGAGAGATACTCTAAAGATTTCATGGCTGGTAAAAAATTACTCCTGCAATCTACTTTATTATGAATGGTTGCATTCATTTTATGTGATGGAGATTTTGGAATCAAGAACAGCACCACATAAATTAAGTAGTCTTTAGTACATTATAAATAATTCTTAGTGAGCATTTGCTGTCTGAAAGCTGCAGTGGAAACTGTAGTCCTTTATTCAATATATACTACAGACCAAGTCTGGTACAAACAGCTGCAAGGGAGTTCCCCACAATTGCCCTGCCAACAACTTGAAGTTTGATTTGGAAAACTTAACCTCTGCATACTCATTTTAGACACTGCATTAGCAAAATCTGGTCCCTTGCTAAGGTCAACCTGACATTGATACAGATTTCGGGCAGCTATCTGGAGCTTTCAATTTCCTTACACATACCTCTAAAACTCCCCAAACTTTTTTCATTTTAGCCATCACCTCTCACTCAGGATAGTAAGTAGGTGAACAGCACCAACATACCACAGGTATATGCACACAGTGTTAATATTCTCAAAGTCATGTTTCACATTGCAAAATGTTTATAGCATGATTTCAAATGATACACTGCAAATTTTATGGGTTTCTTTTTAATTTTAGTCATCAATATGTAAAGATCTATACATATTTATAAGGTTGATTTTATATACAGAGATGTCTTTGCTTATAAGGTTACTGAAGACTAGAAAATATATTTCCTTTTTCTCACTTTGCTAGGTCTTATTGAGCCATGCCATGTAAGAAATTGCTAGTGCCTGTAAGTATATGACATCTCATCAGTAAGAAATGTAATGATGTCTTTGGTGCATGAAGTGAAATTATTTCATGTTACAAAGGACCTCCAGGAAAGGGTCAGAAGGTGGGATTCCAAGAAATAAATCATATGTGTCTATAGAGAGTTTTTTCTGTGTTAAAAGAAAGATTAATTACAGACACAGGGTTTGACAGAAAGCTGAACTATAGGCAGGCCTGTGTCTAGTGGTTCAAGCAGGGGGCCTGAGAGCTGAGATTTCTGGCTCTTCCTGTTTCCTAATATGTGTCTGAGCAATTTAACCTGCCACCTTTTGTTAACCTTTGAATAAAGCTTGTGCCCTCTGCACTTAAGATTTTAAAGTGCCACAGTTTACTTATGATTTCAGCACGTCAGTAAAGAAGAGATTTCTTTTTTCTCTCTCCGTATGGTTGAACACTAACTTCATTTCAATACTGACACAAAAGTGCTTTTATACAAGAGGTTTTTATATTGTATCACATGGAATAATATTCCTCTAAAAATCTCTGAGAAATAAAATGCTGACATAAGTTTAGATTAGTCATATCCAAAAAAGTTACCAAATAGATTCAGCGAAAGTCTAATAAAATGAAAATTTAGTGCAGATCCTCTCATTGATTCCAAATTATAAATTATGAAGCTCTGAATCAGCCCAGGAGTATATCAGACAGATATAAAACATAAGGAATAATATCTATATTTTATAAAATAAAAGTACTTTCTAATAATGTAAGAGAAACAGTGATTTTCACAAGTATTTGCATTTAAAAATATAAAATTGGAAGAAATTTAAAGAAATGAAATCTTATAGGAAAATTAAATTACTTGAAGGAATGATGTAAATGAGATTTATAAACATGTAAAGAAATCACAGTGAATAGATTTTTATAAACATTTCTGTGTATCTAGTTGAAAGAATAAGCTCTCAAATTAAGTTGTTAAATGTATTGACAGCAAAGTTCAAATCTGTAGCTGGGGATACAAGCTCAAGCCTAGGAATTAATGAACCAGATTTCATTAATGTTGTCCTGGAGATTATTTTACTTTCTTGACCTGTAAGAAACTCCTTTTCACAATTCAGTTGCACGTATTTACTTTAATAAAGCAGTTTATTTCATTTTTGATAAATTCCTAGAATGCCAGCAAATGTTTTTTGTATATTATAAATTGCTTTACAGCAGAGGGTTATGCAAGCACTACACTCATGTATTCAAAATGCACTTGCTGCCATATTTGATTTATTAACCATCTATTTTGGGGTATTTAAAATACATGACATAAAAGATAATAATTTGTACACACCTAACAATTAGCATATAACAAAACAATATAATACCCCATAAACAAGGATTTTCATTTATCTTCAGTAATATAGCATTTATTCACGTCTAAAATTTCCCAAAATTACAAATTACTTTGTTTATGACACATTATATAATTGTATGGATATTATGGTATAGTATAACATGACATATGTTGTATTTTAAACCTATAAACTAAAGATTTTGAATCATGCCTTATATAATAAATAGCATTCATCTTCTGCCTCATTTTATTTTTTAAGTGGGCAGTTCTACACAGAGTCATGTACATTAAAGTCATCTCAAAACAATACAGATATGGGTGTCTGATAGCAAGGCCTGTGTATGAAAGCTGCAGTACACCAACCACAGTAAATGTAAAAGTACTCCTGATCTGATTAGGACATTCATGATCATCCCAAATTCCAAAGCACCACACTCAGTAGTGACATATCTTGTGTTAGGAAATACGCAGTAACAGCAGTCCTGCTCGTATATTTCTTAAGTCTACCCTCCTTTTGTTGTGGACTGAAGGTCAGCTATTTCCACTTCTCACAGCCCAGGTTCTTTAAAGCATTTGGATATACTCTTTCCACAGCCCTAATTCCAGTGATGTGGAACTAAAGACACTGCCACCCATGCGTTCCCATTAACACTTTAAGGAGTATGTCAGCAAGGCCTTCTGAAGGCAGATCCAGACACCCCCTGCCTGCCCTCTCAGTTGGCCAGATGCTGCATATTTATGTCAGTGTGGCACCAAGCCCAAGCTAATAAACTTTGGCAATCAGCAGAGGTTAACACTTTGAGCCCTTTGGCATGGCAGCCACTGCTACATGACTTTGACGTTAGATCTAGCTCACAGATTATTCAAGACAGAACACAGATTCACTACAATAGTTTTTTGCCTTGCAAAATGTATATATATATGTATATAAATGCAAGCTAGTTATTTATGTTGTCTACAAGGAATGGAAAGTCATAGAGCAACTGCCAAATTCCTGTGAATCCGACCTGTAACAGGTGTGTGATTAAAATGTTGATAGGTAACTGGTAAACTGCTTCTATTTTCCACTGAGGGGTTTAAATCGCTAGCAAAAAGTAGACATTCACATTTTTAAACATGTCAGTTTGCTGGATGTCAGCAGGTTAGAAATTGGATAGTCTCCTAAAATTTACTGGGAATAACATGATATTCAGCTAAGTGAAAGATTAGGATTCCCCAAAACTTTGTTCAGCCACAGAAGGAGGTAAGATTTCACCCACGCAATTCCTTAAATGTCTGCATCAAATTTCAAGACTAGATGGATTTATCTCTGTCCTCCACCGATCCCAGTGACTTCATCTTCATCAACACTAGATGATATAGCTCTGTATAGACCCGTGTGGAATCCCATCAGCCACTCAATAGGACACCCAGGGTCTGGCCTTGGCAAGACAGACCCTAGTTACCTCTCCTGCCTGAGGGGATACTCCCAATGTGCTCTGGAGAAATGGTTTGGCCCAATCCCTTCCTCCCCTCAATGACCTTGGCCCTTGGTTCCTTCCCCCTCGCTGTGTCCCCATTGGCTACAGGTCAGTGCCCTCACCTGCCCTTTGCCCCGCCCCCAGACCCTCTACTTGAGGGGAGACAGGGGAGGGGGGCGGGGTTCTCTCTCTTGACACTGGCTTCCTTCGACTTCTGCAATAAACCTGGCAGCTGGAATTGACCCGAGGTCAGAGCCTTCTCTTCTCCTAGCTGAGCTAGCGGCGTGGTGTGTGTAGGTGTGGTAGCTGACACCCCCTGCCTGAGAATTCCCAAGGGGCTTTTCCATTCGAGAGGCTTTTTGGGCTCAGGCTTCTGCTCTTCTCCTTAATGACACACAGCTACAGACCCACATTGTAGCACCTCAAGCTGCATGATGTGAACCTCACTTTTGGACCAAAAATTGCTGTATTTATATTCTCTGAAAATATGACTGGATTTCTAGAATTTATCTATTATACACTTCATTCTAAAAAAATGTAGATAAGTCCATTGAAAAGCATATCTAGAGAATGACAATACATGTTTCAGAAAATGAAATTAGTAATTGATAATTCACCCAAGATATGTGAAGTTATACATAATGCAAGTCTTCAGTTTGATCTGTCCTCACTATCTTCAGTCCTTCTATTATCCTAAAGATCAGGCTTGAAGTGACTTATTTAACATTACTGTCTTGTCTTTAGCTGATATTACAGTGAAGAAAGGAAATAAAGATTAACAGCATCCAGAGAAAGAGAACACAGGTGAGATGATGCCTGTCTTTCTGGTTCATGACAGTAATACTCATCTAGCAAGTGGAGATGCTGTTCCCTTTCGAACATGTCCCAGGCATTTTACCACATAAACTGTGTAACAGCTCTCAATCAGAGAACCAAGATCCTTAATTTCCTTACAAGTCTTTCAGCTGTCAGACTATTAGTTAAGCTTTCTAGAGAACAGGATGGGTTAGATAAGTATTTAGGTGAGTTGACCATCTAAATTTAAACATGTAGAATAAATACCTAAGATGAGAGGGAAAATTGAGCACAATACTGCACAGATATCCTGCTCAATGCTACCGGTATGGCCCACTAGAGATGGGAGGTATAAGTCAGGCAGCTGCTCTGCTTGGTATGTTCATCTCAGCAGATCCCACTCAACTTCACTCTTTGCTCACAGTGAACTGGGAGTATGGATGACAAACCTAGGTTATGAATCCTCTCAAGTCATCATGTGGAAGTCACATATAGTAAAAGGAAATGTTGTCAAACCTACTTTATTTTATGTATGTCCCCTTTTGGACCTAGTTTTTATCTATACCATATCCTCTCTTAGAGCTCAGGTAATTTAAACAGTTATAAAATGAAAGCAAACTCAGTTTTGCTTCACTTTGAGGAACAGGCAAATTATCAGCCCATGGAAAAGGGCTTTAGAATAAATAGGAAACAGATTTTTCATCTTTATCCACCACCAAAAATTTCTTTTAGCATTAGAGATTATGTATTTTCCATTTCACACCTTCCTAATTACTGATGAACAGGGCTTCTAAAACATTAAGAGTTCCAGATCATCACAAAGTTTTTTGCCACAGACTTCTAACAGCAACTATCAAACAGAAATAGTAGGTTTTTAACTTTAAAATATAACTTATTCAGCAGAAGTCTTGCAACAAGTTTCTTAAATATGGTTGACTTTTCCATGGCTTTGACTCAAGAGTGGCCAAAGATAGAAGTCAACTCAGAAACTTTACTGAGTCAAAAACTCGGCTAACCTTGCTCTATGATTTCAGAGAGGCTCCTAAAGTCCTGCGACATCCTTCTGGTGCTTGTCATCTTTGATCTAACATCTATCCCTATCCTTCCAAATTGTCTTTTATAAACAGGGAACTGTAGTTCTCATCTCTCCTCTTTTTGGATAAGTCACTAGTGAGGAGTCTGAGTGGACACTTTTAGTATCTCCTTCACCTCTGTAGAGGTCAAGGTGACTGACAAGTCCTCTCCTCATCAGGGACTCTGTGAGAATAACTGCATGATAAATAAAAAAGGAGGATTTGAAACACATGCATATTTGATTAAAAAAAAAAACAACCTCTATTTATTTAAAGAGAGTAGTAGACAACACAGAATAGATAAAGCACCAAAAGTTGACAAAATTAGAGAGAAGATCAGTGAAGAAAAGACGTCCATGCTCTTTTGACAGTAGTGTCTCATTTTTCTAGATGTCTGAGTATCTTGTAAAACACAGTAAAGCTCCAGTCAGTTCAAGTCAATAAAAAGAAAGAAAAAGCTTTTTTTCTTTTTTCCTTTCTCATTGTAATGTTTTCTAATTTGAACTTTGCTCCAGAAGGTAGTATTCTTTTGACAGTAAGTGATACAGAGGTGAATCAGGTTATGCCAACAATTTCAGAGGTCTATTTTAAACCCGAAGAGACAGGAACAATTAAATTTTTTCTCTCCAGACCATTTTGATGACAGAAAACAAGCATGTCTGCTTCCGGATGGGTGATGTTTTTCTCTCAAGGAAACATCAGGCTTCAGGATTTTTTGCTTTACGAACTCTGCAAAACAGGAAAAAGTATCTAGTTCCTGAGGGGCTAGCAATTTGTGCTAACTCACAGTCATTCACCAATGATCTGCTCACTTGGGAAGCATTGTTTTCAGGCTTGAGAGCTACTTGTTGTATAAAAGCAGTAAGGATAAGAAAGAAAAATTTCACCTCACAACAGTGATCCACCTTTTCTCTTTCTTTTTCTTTCCTCTTCCTTCCACTGATCAAAGACCAAACTAAATTTTGTAGTAAATGGAATATTATCAGACAATGCTGGAGTGCAATTAATGCATTTTACCTCAGGCTGGCTGCCGTGATTGCTACAGCTAGTCCAAAAGTGCTAGTCAATGCCCACAGCTGCTTCGGATTCATCAAATTGGTGTTTTGAGACACACAAACCTACAGGATACATTTCAATGAGAAACGGGGCATTGCTATTGGGTAAGAGTCACAGGGAGACTTAAACAAGATATCCTGCTAACATTAAGGATATTAGGCATTTCATTCCCACTCATCACTAATTTAGTAGGGTTTCAATCTTTTTTTTCTCACATTTGAGCTTTGCTATCAAAAGTTTACTTGCAGTTTTCCCTCTCTTCTCAAATAAATGCTTATGCTTTAATGACTTAATGAACTCACACAACTGCAGAACACAGCCTTTTTAAAATGCATATGCAGATGAGTAACAGGCAGACAGCTCCAAACAGACATACGAGGTCTGACCTGCCAGGACTGCTGCCACAGGAGTTACTTGCAGTTCAGTCTCTTAATACCTCCTGTAAAGTCAATACACGGATTCTGGCAAAAGCTGTGTAACGAACACAGGATTTGTACATTTTGGTCTCTAACAGCCAGCTAGGAAATTCAAATTAAAAGTTCTCACTGCTTTTACACAGTCCTTTGGTCTTTGTTTAGAGACATTTTACTCTTAAATGTGGGTACAGAAAGCTCAACATTTTCCCTGGGTAATTGGTGGTGGCAAGTTGCGCACTGTAGCCCAATTATGCTGTGTGCAGCCTCTGCCCACAGAATGTCTAGGGGGGAATCCTGTGGCCTATGCCATGGCCTGCAGGCACTGCAATAGACCCTTAGGTAATTGTCCTAAAGCTGTGACATGGAAGGAAAATAAATAATTTAGAAGAAAAGGCTAGTATCCTGCAAAACAGATGGTAAACCATTCTTTGGTCATTTACAGGATATATCCTGTAAATATGTAACCATTCTTCTTCTTCCTATATTGATTTAAGTGCGTGGAAAAGGTCCTATTGACATCAAGGACTGTTGAAACCAGCTATGCACATCAATGGTGTCAAAACTTGCTGTGTGAAAGAAAGATATATTAAAGGAACACCCTGTTTATACCAAAACCTGCAGTCTTCACAGCAAAGCAAAATTCTTACTTTTGGCATTTCATTCTGCAAGACATAAACAAGTTTTTGGGCAGAAATCTGCACTCTTGAGTAATGTTTTCAGATAAAATAAAACACATTATGAAATTATACCCAGTTAATTAATTTATTACTGCAGCATTTTATATATTGCAATTTTATTACTGCAGCATTTTATATATTGCAAGCTGTACAAATGGGAATTTTCAAGTAGCCATGCAATTATGAAACCTCATTTAAAATAATAATATGTCTCTTACTCACATATTTGTGTAGATAAATGTAAGGCAGGGTTCAGATCTGCAGAAAACCTGAATGGTTCAGAGAAGGTTCTGCTGCATGTTTAAAAAGACAATTGCATTTGAAATATATCAGTGACAATGAAATTGTCAGATTCTTCATAATTTCATTATAGACAAATGTAACTGCTACATTTATTAATCATCACTGAGCATAGCAACAGGCAAGCAGTGGTGAGGGGGAAAATTTCATAGACGTGTCAAGAGCATGGGGGACGAGGCATTTAAATCCTGATATTTCAAATTGCTTTTCCTTTTCATCTAATCAAAGTGAAGAAGAATGTCATCCGACACAAAAATAATAGACAAAACATTAAGTATCTTCTGGATATTAAATTCTCACCAGTTTATCAAATATTCTTAAATATCATGTGGTAGACTTTACTGCTTCTGACACTTCATTTTAAAATCCCAGTAGTTCACTGAGAAGGTTGAGCATAGAGAGTAGAATAACACTTCACAGTTGCATAATTTATTTTATTTTTTTTACTTTAGCTGGAAAATATCTTGGAAATTTTAACTTTGTCACTTTCCAAACCAGCTATAGTACAGTGCTGCTCCCTACTAACCTGGAAGAATGTCTTGCATAAAGTGGCAACAGTCCATAGAACAGAAAGGCTTTTTTCACAGGGGAAAATGTTCCAGATGAAGGAATTTAGGTACTCCAAACATAGCTCCACTTCTACATATACAAGGAAGATAACAAATACCATACAAATGAAGGAACAGACGAAAGTGAAAGGTGCTGGTCTTTAGGCATGGTCTCGATACCTTGACTTTTTCTCACATTGACACAACTGACATAGTTGAGTGACTTTCTTCTTGTCCTCCATATTTGCATGTTAAGTTTGTTACATATTTAACTGTATTAGAGGGCTGACAAAGGTAGATCTGACTTTGTTTCCATCACGTGAATAATGATCTGTTGTCTCCAGCTTAAATTAGGGATCTTGTACACAAAGCAACAGCCAGCCAAATATCCTGTTCAGGACCCAAGACTTGTATTCTTACCAAACGGTTTTGCAGTAGGATTAAATATATGGTCACTGAAGCATGACCTTATTTCTTTAGACTTCAGGAAATACCTGGATGTCTTTTTGGATGCAGCTCTGGGAGACAGAATATTTATGACCTTCTTTGGTTTCACATGAAATCAAACTGGTGTTAGAGTTTGAGGAGAATGTGCAACTTTTTCACTGAGCCAATTAAAATTCTAATTTCTTCATTTTAAAAAACCTTTTATTTTTAATTTCTTTTCCTGTTAGTCACCTTATGTCAACATGTGCTGTTTTTCTTAGTTTACACATAATGTACTTTACTTTGTGTTCCAGACAGTGTGTGATAGCTGTTTGGAGTTAAGGGAAAAGCAAAGCATTTCTCATTTCTCTTTTATTTTAACTTTAAACATTTCAAAACATCTAACTACATTTAGATGAATTAAAATAAAATATAAATTAATAATATATATCCTTCTTTCTATTTGGTCTCACTCTTCCTCCCATATGATTTAATGAAAATTATATAATCTTCTATATTTTGAACAGGCCAATTAGAAAGGTGCATGAATAAATGCATAGTGCAGACTATGTGTACTGAACCATCCTTATTAAATCAAGAGGTGAATCTGGTTTTGCCATTTCCATTGACAGCCCTCTTCCAGCTCACAGCCAGCTGGCAATTAATAGAATCAGATTAAAAACAGGCATTGGGGAGAAATCAGCCTCTATGTGTTGTTCTTACACCAGACATATGTGTGTCTTCTTTACATATGTCTATATTGTGTTTGCATTTGTATTGTTATTGTATGTACAAGGAGGTATCATTTTTTGCCTGAGTGCCAGCTCAAAGATATGCAGTATATTTCCTAATACTTAGCCTCTCACAAATATTAGGCCATACTGTCAATTTTTCTTAAGCTGATTTTAGCTCTGATTTCAATATAGACAGACAGATTGCTAGCAAATAGTTATGTTAGATAGCTTATTAATATTTATTTCTATGTCTGTCATAGAAAGTGAAAATACCCCAAACAACACAAGCATGAAAAGAGTCATAACTGAGATGTACAGTAAGCTGTACTCAGAACAGTTAGGACTTAAAAGATGTCAGGGAAAAAAAAAAAAAAGGAAAAAAAAAAGGAAAAAAAAAAGAAAAAAAGAAGAAAAAAAAAGGCAGTGTTTCTCTAATGTATTGATGTATTTAATTTTAAAAGTTGGCTAGAGAGGGAATAAGATAAATAGAATTTGCGGCCAGGATTCTTTTTCTAGTGTTTCAACTAAAGTCTTCTCACCAGAATTTCATATGAGTTATTTTTGTTATTAGGTTCCAGTAACTGGTTCCAGAAATTTTTTGGTATTAGGTTCCAGAAATGGGATGTGAGTGAAATACTTGTATTCCCTATATAATATATTAGTGACCACAGAATGTGATGCACATCCATAGCATGCTAAACAGGGAAAACAATCACTAGAAATGCTAAAGATAAAGATGTCTATCTCAGAATTCCCCCATCTGTTCACCTGTAGCCCTGTATTAGACAGGTTTATGGAAATTAATATGCAAGTTTCAAGGCTCTCCTTTCCTTTCACAACCATATTGGAAAAGGCAGAAATCAACTTTTTTGCTCCTGGGATGCATCTGCATGACAGAGAAGAGAACACAAGTGAGAGCACAAGGAGGAACCTGAGCACGTACATCAGTGGTGAGGAACTCCTCCAGAAATCCTGAACCCTAGTCCTCATCCTCAGCAGCTTCCATACTTATCTAAGACTGTTTAATGAAAATAGAATAAAAAATATTTGATTCAGAGCCCAAAATGACTCTCCTTTTCCTCAAACTTCTTGCCTGTCCATACTCTCACCAGTAAACTACAACATAAAGCTGTGTTTTGTGCTTAGTCTCCCACCCCTCACAAATCCTTTCTTCCTTTTGTATACACTGACATACTGCAGCAATGGGACAAGTGTTCTCTTGCTTTCCCCTTTTGCCTTCCCTGGCCTATCCCATTCTGTGTGGAGAGAGTTTGTGTGCCCTTGCATCTGCTCAGGTGGAAGACAGGATATCTTTGCCTTCCAGCTGGTGGCAACCTGTTCAAGCCTTTCATAGCAATTACCTTACAGAAGGCACATTCTCCTTGAAAACATTTTGTGTTCTTGTGGTTACTGAACTTTATATTGGGCCTGTCAGAGAGTCCAGACAGGAATCTGAAAGAGTGCCTACAGGAAAACCTAACTGTGAATCCCAGGTACCTAACTGGAACACACCATGCTGTTGAGGTCTTCTACAAGGACACTAGCTTGGGTATTTAAAGGCAGAACAAATAATGTCCCATGGCAGGGCACTGTAGGACACAATGAAAGACTTGTCCTGAAACATTCTTATTGCAATCCTAGTATTCTAATTTCCAAAGTTACAATCTAGTTGATGTATAAACTCTGTAAAGGACTAGAGTTTAGACATCTGGACTGTTTGTGAATTCAAATTCCATTACACCTACATTGGCTCTGATTTTTTCCCCCTCTAATAATTGTTCCACTGTTTTAAGAATTATGAAAGTGAAATGCAAACTAGCAATTTCTGGGAACAATTTGCTTTGTTTTTATGTTTATTTATTTATTTTTCAGAAAACTACTCTGCAGCACCATCTAGTGAGAGTGAGAAGGACCAGTTATACTGTTTCCATGTTTGGAGAATTTTCATGTGCTTGCAGCCTGCATATCTTCCTGTAGCCTCAGTAGGCGAAGAAATGTCAGGCCTCCATGTAGAGTGTATGTGTGAATCCTCTGTCATACCTTTAACAGAAAATCGACCTCAGAATTTCGAAAAGATTTTGTAATTGAAAGGCATAGAGATCCTTTGGACAAGGTGAATTATGGACAGAATAAGAAATACACCTTGACTATAAAATAATCTTCACTTTAAAACCAAATTTCCCAAGTTTTCATTTTGCTTAACAAAGCACATCATTAGCTGTCAACCTGTTTGTTGTAACTGACCAAAGAATTTCTTCCAGTAACTAACAGGGTCACTAAATACTCAAAGCAGTGAAGAAAAGCCTTTACAATAAGAAATACAACTGGAAATACAGAGGCTTGTGAGTGTTTAGGGCTTGCCTGTTAAGGGTGTTTATCTACACGTATATTTCCTTTGAAGGTGGAAAAGGTCTTCTGAGGAAAAGAAATCCAGTCATAATTATTTATGTAGGTGGTTATATAAAAATCCTACATTAAAAACTCCATCACCAGACTCTATAGTAACTACTACAATGCTGCCTTGTACCTGAGTTGACTTCCAGCTCCATCAGTTGTCTTTATGAATGATATGGCAATTCCCTACTGTGGCAATGGCAGCCATATGGCCATTTCCTCTGGTGTCAGTTGTGCAAGACCCATGCAGAGAAATACAATTACTCTCTTGCAAAGAAAAGAAAATTTCAGTCTTTTTGATGTCAAAAGAAGTCAGATTACTTTAGGTCTTATACGCTCAATCATAGGCTAAATAGCACATTTTTCTTCTGTTTTTAACACAGATAAAAAGACCTTACAAATGAGAGTGATACTGCTACTTTTAAATGAAAAACAAGTGCATTTGCACAAATACAAAACATCTGTTAAGAGATAATTCATGAATCTCACAGGCAATCAGTTACTCAGAATTCCACTGAAGTATAAGACGATTATTACAACAGCTAGTTTTCTGATTCTCCAGAGACAACTGACTAAATGGAAGTAATGGACCAGTAGACTATCAGACCACCTTTCTCCAGCTTTTCCTTTGTCACCTCTCACCCAGTTCTCAAATTCTGTTAGAGCTTGCAGATATAAATGGATGTTAATGGAACTGAGTCTGAAATTTTATGTCTTTTAGTGCAGCACTGTCGCTGGTTCTGTGTCTGCAGAACACCAAGAATTCATCTTATCTTAGGTAGTTAGACTGTCTGTAATAACAATAACATAATTAATAATAAGAATTTTCAAGTTTAACTGTAAAATACTGGATCCAGTTTACCAAAGTCACAGAACTTTCATGATGAAACAGAAACAGGCATGGAAAAAAAATTAAGCTTAGAATTTCCTGAATTTAAAAATGAATTGTGGATTTGTGGATTAGGACATTGGATAAATGAGTAATTTTAAGTGCTGAGAAAATCCTGAATACAGAAAGTAATCCAAGACACCAATTTATTAAGCCTTTTCAGTGCATAGATGGAGTATTTTTTAATGTAGGAACATAAAGTTTCACCAGTTGATACTTACACATTCTACTAGAAAGGACGGATATATTCACAGAGAAAAAAAAAAAAACAACCCCTCCCCCCCAAAAAAAGATAAATTAAAAGCTGGATAATTAAGGCCTTCTGTATTTTGAAACAACTTAGGAGAAAAAATAGGTGTATGTTAAATTATAATGCATAAAATCACAGCTTCTGAATCCATCAAAATTTGCTCTTGCTCCTATATTCCATTCTACTATGATCAGAATACAATAGCATATGAGCTAAATATGGTGAACTTGAATGTATCAGTTTCATAATAACTTTACACTTACTAGAGCCAATATGCCTGCTGAGTCATTGTAAAAATCCTTAAGTTGCCTAAGTCTTCTTCAGTCTTTCCTTATGTGAGAGACAAAGAGGCAAGAAGTAGCTTAGTTCTTAAACAATGTGTAGTGCAATAAAGCAAAGGGATAAAACAGTGAAAACGTTTTTAACTTTTGTTTTTTCACATACTGTTAACAGTGAACTGACTTGTACATGAACAGCAAACGCACCAAAGATATTTGTATCTGATTCTGAAGAAAGAAAATAAAAATAGAAGAGACTGATCCCACAATACTCAAAAGTTACCTCAACACTGTATTTTCAAATCCCAAGTTTAGATCAATTTCTACTTAAAAATTTGCTTACTTTTCTGTATAGGAAATGTTTGAATATGAAGGATTTCTAAAAAGGAGTCAAAAGGAAGAATGAAAAGAATGAAAGATAACCAGAAATGAGAAGATAATTTCATGTTTCATTGAAAATTATCAGCAATGTCTTAAAAATATATTTTCATTCCATGTCTGCTGGAATGGGGTGACTGAATTGTCACTGAGGTGCATCCAACAGATTGTTTACTCTACCACTTTATGGTCTTTGTTCTCAGCAGTGCAGTCACTCACCTTGCACCTGTCCATGATGTCTTCAGAAGAGCTCTACTAAAACATTATATTTCAAGTAAAGGGAGGACATCAGGGTTAGCTGGGGACTAAACATCAGAGTGTGAACTGCTCCCAACATCATCACAAAGGATTCAGAGAGAATCTAGTCAATATCTCAGCTGGATTTGGTGTTGCTGGATAATTGTTGCAAGGGAGACATAGGACTCCAAAGTATTAATTCTTCTATTCCCGATGCAACTTGTTTTCTCATCAAAGAGCAAAAAATGTGGAAATGTATTTGTATGACACTGAGAACCAAAAAATATCTTCCGTGTTTAAAGTTTTAAGCTAACAAATTAATTGAGATTTTACACCCAAACACAGGCATTTAAGCTATTTTAAATGAGATTCTAGTGAAATTTGATCATGCTTTATAATAAAATGTGCACTTTATTGCACAAAAATCATAAGGACTTGAGACTCAAAAAACTGAGTTGTTAGAGACATCTACTGTGTCAACTGACATGTTGACAAAGTACTTATTTGGATGCTTAACATTGTGATCATAGATCACAATGGTTTCTATAAACAACTCATTTAATGTAAACGTCTATGAACTTAAACAATGTCATCAAGAAATGTTTTTTTCATATGCTGTCCTATAACTAGTGTAGCAGAGAAAGGTATTGAATAAAAATATGGAAAAAGTAGGACTGCAAAAAATCGTGTGAAATTTGTGCTCAATATATCATGTATCTATATCTTTATTCTATAAAATCAAAGTGCCCCTGGAAACACGCATTTTTTTATCATACACGTATTATATTTTCATTTCATACTGGGACTCCTGCAACACAAAAATTGGGTAAATATTAAGTATCAAGTTGCTGTCAGAGCCCTGAGGTCATCACTAAGCTTTTCCTTCTCCGATGGTTGCTCAGGAGCACACTTCAGCTCACTCCCGTGCTCTTGGTGCCTGCCCTGGTGTTGCTGTAGGATGCTGGGCTCCAGCCTTGTCCCTGACTCCATTTGCTCCCATCTCAACCCCCTCAGCTGGGCATTGCCCTGGTTTGTGCCTTGCCTGGTCTGGGACTGTCAGGGAGCTCTGAGGCCAGTGTCTGGTGCTGCAGGCTGTGGCCAGCCTCTGTGGGACTGGGTCACCCTTGTCTCCCAGCTCTGCATCCCTCAGGGAGCACCCTGCTCACACCACTTCCTTGGCATAGGGTTCTTTCTGTTCCTTCACCATTTAGGCATATATTCAATGAGCAGCATGGATCCCACTGGGTGGTTAAATGTTTGGTGATATAGGAGAAAATAAATATTTGGATGAACAGTAATATTACATTATAAGACGAAATATTTTCAAGCGGCTCCTGTGCCTTAGGCTTATATTAATCATGTATTTGAATGATGAGCAATTTAACTGAGTATAAGGTGTGGAAAATAAGTTTTAGGAAAACTGCAGATTGAAGTATCCTGCGAGGCCAGTAGGTGGAAAGAGATCATATATCATATATTTTCCATTTACACCATGGATGCAAATGTAATAGAAATACTGTATATTTAAAAAGCTTCTTGGCTAGAAGGTTAATCACAAAGCATAACTGGGGTGTTATCATCAAATTAGCAGGAAGCTTTCATACTGGAGGCTATTTTACATTCAGTGTCATTCAAGATTTTCATTTAAGACTGGAAATTCCAAATAAGACAGTAGGCTAAACATATAAGGATTCAGAAAAAGGGGCAATGATTATTACAGAAAACCACTGGAATAAAATGAGAGCCAACATAGACAGATGCACTATGTGCAAAAGAGGAAGAAATAATCAAGTGTCAGATCCTGTCAGGAAGTGTAATGAACTTCATTGCAGATGCAGGTTTGTGCCTCTCAGGATCAGTCCATAAATGAACACAGAGGAAAACACTGACTCAGCTGGAAAGGGCTGAATGGTGGGTTACAGTCTGTGATGGACTGACCATGACTGAAGGATACACTGCTATCAAAGAAAAAGTACTGTGGGTTGAAAACAAGCAGTGCCCTCAGTAACACAAGCCATGTACTTACTCTGTTCACAGAAATTTGGCTTTAGATGGACTTCAGTGCAGGATATTGTGTTTTGAAAAAACACCTGTAGGCTCGATGGTACAAGGAATGAGAGAAATATCTCTGGTACTGAAGAAGTAAGAAAGAGTTATTAATGGTGTCAACTGATGGATTAAATCTCAATGAAATGAAGAAAATGAGTGCATCTAGAATAAAGTTATAATTTTGATTGATACTAATATTTTAAATTCCAGCTTACAGAATATGCTAATAGGCTGGTGGAGTTAATGCATCAAAATCATTATTATTTGTTTTCTGTGAGAGAAAAATATGTTGCCCAGATAGAATATAAAGAATTCCGAATATTAGCAATAATTCTTGTCTTTATCAGTATTCAAATGTAAATATTTTGAAGCTGCCAAAATTCTAGAGATGTTTTACTGTTCAGATTCCAAAGCAGAAATTTTACAGAATAAGCAGATACTCATTTCAAAATATATAACCATGATAACCATTCTTCAGGGACACCAACTAACAAAATATTACATACTCTCAGTTTGTTTTTCCTACTTCATCTATTCTAAATACTGTGTATTCACAGATTATGAAATGATCTCCCATCTATTTCCTATGTCCTTTAAACTAGCCACTGTCTAGTCAGCTGCACATTCCTGATTAAAAAAAAATAATTTAATGCTATGGCTATTTTGATGATAAGCACAGAAGATAATTACTGTAGAAGAGTTTTTACTTTATTTTCAAATTCCTGAGATGTTTTGGATGGATTTGAATTTCCATTTTCCTTTTGTATTTCTGTAGAGAAACCACCCAGAGAATGGAGGTAGTAGTCACTGAAGCAACCACATGAGAAATTAAAATATTTCACTTCCTTCATCTGGTCTTCCTTGTAAATGACGGCAAATATTTTGGCTCAAGAATTAAGATCATCTTCTTTAGGATCCGAAGTAGCACTTGGAAGGAATTTACACTTTTATGTCCAATAAGCCCTCTCTCACATGCTGCTTGGCTGGTGAGGTGTCTGTATTCAACTATTGTTGCATGAAAGTGTATTCAGCACTTTCATTTAATATTGCAAAGGATGTTTGATAGGCAGCATGTGCATTACTTTCATAGGAAGGGGGAAATGAAGTTTTGAATCCTTTAATTGAGAAGGTTAAACTTAGATCTCCTTGTTTCTGGATGAGTATATAGGATACCTGACTACTGTTGAAAAGGGTGGCACCATTATAATTCTTTCTCAGGATGCATGTAAAGTTTGAACTTTTTTTTTTGGGTCAGAAACTAACTTTGCAAAAGGATTGTGGCTTCTGCTACCCAAGCTGGATGGAAATGATCAGTGTACACCTCTGCATATATTGTGTAGGCATGAGTAGACCCCACTCCCTATACTGGATTGCCTTTTAGAAATAACTTCCATTTAACTAGTTAGATTTGTAATATTCCTGAACAGGTTGCAAAGACTTGTGGATGTATCATCCATGGAAATATTAAAGGCCAGGTTGGATAGGGCTCTGAGCAATCTGTCCCAAGAAAAGTGCCTCTGCCCACAGCAGAAGGGTTGGAACTAGGTGATATTTAGGGTCCCTTTCAATACAAATCATCTTATGATCCCATGAAACACTTCTACTATTTTCATATTCCAGTCTAGACTGAGCAAAGAAGCTCTTCTAGTCCTCTGGGATACGGATTAAAGCACTGTGTATCGCTTCCTCAGCTTTCTCCCTTGCTAAGATGTTGTGCTTCAGTGTCTCCTAATTTTTGTATGCAGCAAATCAAGATCCTGCTGGGATCACTGGCTGTGTCATAGGAATGCAGAGGGATGTGGATCACCCTGTTGGAAGTATCCCCTATTTGTCACATGTTGCCACCTCCCCCAGCCAGCTTAAGGGACAACTTGAAGGGACAAATTCCATAAGAATGTCTGATTAAGCTACTGCCAGACACCCTCTACTCGCATCTTCTCAGATCAGGAAACTGTGATCACACAGTGAACTTGACTAGGAACAGCCTGAAAGCAGGTTCTTTTGTACTGATATTGATCACTTCCTTGAGTTCACAGGCAGTGTAGCCTCAAAAATATAATGCAAGGGAAGGTGCAATGATGATGAAATGAACAAAGGAAGAGGAAGAGCAGGAGATGAACAGGGAAGTGCATTCTGACCTAAACTGTGCTTCCAGAGAATGTGTCTGAAGTCAAACTATTTCTTAGAAATATAGCGTAGGTGAATTTATCAGGATTTTTTCCCTCCTCCTCCTTCTTCTTGGCTAAACTCTTTTTCTTTTCTCCTGTACTGGCCATGGCTTGTGGTTCCCTCCACAGGACAGCTGAATTCATTAATGGAGGGTAATGTCAACACAGAAGAAAAGACATCTAATGTGCATCAGAGCCAGAAAGAGAGAAGGTGGAAGTACATGAAGAGAGGAGTCACACTGGTAGAGGAGAGGCTGGAAGCAATAAGCAGTTGAACAGCTCTGTGGTGAGCTGATATGTCAGCACAGGTATCCTACCTACTTCTAGAGCCTGTCTTGCCTGATGCTGATTACAACACATTCTTAGTGATCTGTTGTGACAATGAAAATGATAATTTTGTGTTGCTCAAATACCAGCAGTTATAGGCCACTTTCCAGAAACAAATAGAAAATGAGCAGAAATTTGGAGAGCAGCTTGACCATATCTGAGAAAATGATACAAGAATTCATGTATTTCCACTGACAATAAAAACCCCTCTCTGACCTATCATCCTCTGATTACCAGTTGCATGGCCACAGCTTCTAGAAGTAACCCTTCACCTGGGTGCAAAGATAAGCATTGTAAATGGATCTGTGTCCACTTCCCAATTTTCTCATAGTCTTCATCCTGTCTGGGAGGAAAATGTTACTGGTATCCTTCTTTGCCTGTGTAGCATCCTGGAGATTTGACATTTATTTTCTGTTTACTGAGAGAGAGGGGTTTTTTCCTGAACTTGTGTTCTCCCCTCTTGTATCAGCATTTTGAAATAAATGTTAACACAGCTTGCACAAAAATCACTACAAATAATGATATATAAATTGAGAGGCCTGACTCTAAAATCATCTTTCAATTAAATCTTTATTTTATAGTAGCACAACTGAACCTAACAAAACTAAACCAGACAATTGAAATGACTATTCACAAAGCATATGTATTTAACCTTCATTCCTAATAATAGCAATAATTAAGGGATGTTGACAAGCACTTGTTTGACAGTGAGGTTGGGGAGGCATGTCTTTCCTGACACAGTGGGATATAGCATTAAATTGTAACAATGCTGGCAGCCTTCCAAAGGATGGAGTCAAGGCAGGTGGTAATCCAGTTCAGCAGCAATGGAAAATAGGTGACTGCATGTTGGCTTTAAATTACAGTGCACAGTTTGATTCAAGAATAGGGGATAATTTATGTGATATATGTAGTGTAACACTTGAAGTTGTCTCATTTGTTCTCTTCTTAAAAATGCACGGCCATTGTTTCTTTGGGATATTTTTTTTCCTAGAAAGAATGAAAGAAGGCCTATAACAAGTAAGAGGTTGATTAGAAGAGTGAGGCACATTCACAGCACTAAATTACTAATTTTCGTTTACCTGGAGTCCAAACATAGAGGGCTGTAAATGGAATTTTCACTGAAAATTATGGTAATGGAATTAGAAAACCACTGTTGGCAACAATAAATCAGTAACTATCTAGTCAGAAGTTTTTATGCTTTCACAGAGTGTAAGCTGGTTTTGACTGAAATAGGATCTCTAAACCCAACATCCCACAGCTGGAAAAACTCCAGTAATAAGTATACCTAGGGCAAACACTACATCTTCAGAGCAAAACAGAGATGAAGTATTGTGCAGGCGTTAATAGACTGTGAAAGAAGAAAAAATTAAGTAGCTGCAGGAAAAGTGGTTGAAGACACCTCTGTGAAAACTTCCAATCGCTTGATTGGTTGACTGGTGGCTCCCTGAATGCTGGGTGGTATAATGAATTCCTGGCTAACCTGACCAAGACTGGAAAGGACAAAACCAAGGGCTCTGGGTTTCTCTCAATGACAGCTGCTCCCTAAGTATATTTTCCTCTAAAATGGTTCATTACCTGTCTTTGAGAAAGTGCTGTGATAGTGACTAGAAAGGATTTTGAATTTTGCATTGCTGGCTCTTGTGTTCTTTACTACAAACTTCCTGTGAGTGTGCACGCTAAATATGCTTAGCTGTGTAAGCACGCTGTTTTCCAATGGTGACATGTAATACATGGATCTGATTTGAATCTATGCTGATTAGATTCTACTCTCATTAGATTCTACTCTATCAAAATAAAGCCAATTTAATTTGCTTAGAGTAGCTAGCATCATACTGTCAAAAAGTATCTGGTCCCAAAAAAATCTTCCCTTTTGGCATTATAGTACATTAGACCGAGAAAACTTTCAACTAAAATGTTTGGAGCATCTTTTAAAAGGCATTTAATTTTATAGGATGTGATTTTATGCATCTGGAAGAAAAAAAACTTGGTTACACAAGTAAGTATCAGAAGTTTAAATGGTATTTCCACTCTGGTTTTTTTCTCATAGGCAAGTACAGTGCAAAATTTAGATGAGTCAAATGCAGTAGGCAAGAAGGTAGGTTGGTATGTTAAGCATTTTTTGGATCACATTTTACAGATGCTCTCAACTTGTAACCTAGTTTATATCCATAACTCACACATTCTTTATCTTGCATGCTTTTTTTCCTAGAAAAGCATGCTGCACAAAGTGACTCGTGTTGCTTAATAGCTCAAGAGATTTGGCAAGTATGTTGCATTAAATCAAGCATGCTTGCAAGGCTTCCTTGAAGTGCTTCTTGGACAGACATGCTTCCTTTTCCTGTGCACCAGTTCACTGTTTGAGAGTTACTTAGGCATTCAGGCATCATCTGTGCTATTTTGAGCTGTATACTGCTTGAAAAACAAAACAAAATGAAAAGATGCATTGCTTGTAATGCATACATTCTGACTTCTGGGAATTAATGTTCTTCCAGTAAGTGGATACTGCGTATCCTGTCTGTCAAATTTCAATTCCTTTTGTCCCCTGAGAACAATAAATCAACCACATGTTAGCCAGTGTAGCTATCTCACTGAACTTGCGGTTCCTATGCTGAGTTAATCTTTGAGAATCCAATCAGGCAATAAATGTCTGCATATACCTGCGATTTAAAATTTAATGAATATGATCACCTTTGATGCATTTTGGGGTTTTGTTTGCTCATTTTTCAGCAAGGCAAAAAACACAATGACACTATGAATTTAAATAGAAATTGTTTCAATCTTTTCTCCTTTTAGTCGACAGAACCAAAAATAAGTGTCTTTCTTAGAACTTCATAAAAATAATCTCTCTGTGTATATTTTATTGATATCAAATGCCATTTTCAGAAACAATTACATGAAGAAGTTTATTGATTCACAAATCCCACCCCAAAACTCCCAACAGACAAAACCACAACACTTTTCAGCACTGAAACTTATATTCCGAAGGAAGCCTTTACTCTGTTCTAGGTGAAGCCATGCACACCATTTAAAGGTAAACATTCATTTGCTACATACCTACACATTGGTGGACAAAATTCACATACTCAAAGACCAGTTTTAGGAACTATTAAAAGAAATCATCTTTATTGCACAGACTGTTAACATGTTCAGGGAGATACTGTAGGCTCAGCTCTTCCCCAGCTCACATGGATGAACAAAAGAGGCAGCCACGTTGAAGTTAATGATTATACTGGTGCAAAACTGCTGTTAAGATAAGTGTTAAGAGCTAGATTTCCCTTTTGCCCCGTTAAAGTTTTATGTTAGGTCTGTAGCTGTTTTCTCCTATCTTTTATGGACCACCATTGTGACTGGGCTCTTTTAACAGGCACTTTATAGTTGCTTCTGGATAATGTATCCTATTTCAAGTGACTATAAGCTGCCTGGATCAATGTTACTTGTGCAACATATCTCTCACATGAATAGTAATAGGAATTTTTCTCAGTGAAAGACTGCCAGATTCTAGTGCCTTAAAGTATAAATTGATCCAACGTATATTTTGACTGATTTAGAACTTTTTCTAAATTATACTTTGAGAATTTGTTATTTAATTTACTATTTCATTATATGAATTATATAGTACTTTGTTGGGACTTCCCTTTGCTTTTGAACAATACATGAGGTTATGTTATTGTAGTTTCAACACTCAATAGCAAGCAGTTCCTGAATAATATTCTGCTATTCAAACATCTCATACAAACTTGTTGTTACCTCTTTAACAGGGTAATTTACAAGTCATTTGTGAGTAATTTTAATGTTTGCCTGGCATCCTGAGTTCCATTTTCCTCTTCTGACTCATGGCATGGATGACCTATATGAGCAGAAATTGTTTGCATAGCCCATGCTTTTTTTTCATGCCTGCTTTCTTTCTTCAGTGTTGACATGCACAGGATCTGTTAAAAAACCAAATAACAGGAAAGAAAACTCTTCCTTTCTCTGCATAACAGCTGCTGGAGACAACAGAAAACAAATACCTGAGATATATCTAGCTCATTTTTCAGGTGACCTCATTATGAAAAACAGGAAAGACCCAGACTTCTGTGTTTGCTTTATAAAATGTTGTTTGCCTTCCCTGGCTCTGTTGGGATTTAGGGACTAACTGTATGTCAGGAAGCTCAGGGAAGCAGTCTACATTGTCTGATGCTATTGTTTTTCTTTTGAGTTCACTAAGTTCATTTCCACTACACTTTTCTTTTGCCAGCATATTTTTGAGTCAGTTTAACTGACTGGAACTGACTTCTTAAAATAATCTGACAGCCGATTTGGTGGTGAATTTATACTATCTTTTCCTTTTTTACTTTTTTTTCCCCTTAAATCCATTGACAGTGATCTGAGGTAAAGCTACAACTGAGGAGTACTTATAGAGAATTTAAGGATTTTGGCTCAGTTCCTCTGAATAATAGCCAATTTCAGCAAACAACAGAGCACACATGTCTTTTTAGCAGCATGATCAAAGAACAGTGAGTATCCCACAAGCAAAGACAAGTTGAGCTTATCCTCTCTTCTGAACCAAAAGAAATCCATGAGAGCTTTCTATTTTTCAGAATAATTATCTTTAATTTGGGTTGGGCTTTTGGGGGGGGTGGGGTTGGGGGGAGGTATGTTGGTTTGGTTTGGTTTTCTTTTGTTTTTGTTTTGTTTTGACTTGTGGATTCAAGCATTAATTAAATCTTCAGCATTTGATTTGCCATTTTTTGAAACCACATTTTCAGGGCGGTGGACTTATTTGAGCAGCCCATCTGACCCTTTGTGTGAGCTGTCATGCATTGAAGAGATTCACAAATAAGGCTTAACCTAGAAATAACACCGGAAAGTAAATAAATCATGTCATGAGCCAGGCAAAAATTCACTTTCTATGTTGGGCAGGGCCTGAGGGAAGCATGAAACATGTAATTTCCAGATAAGATTAAGATAGGTGCCAAATGTATTATTCTGCCATAGGAGACACTTTTGGGCCATGTGCTTTAGGCTGTTTTGACCACACCAAAATCAGAATGCAGAAACATTTTTACTTTTAGTCTAGACAGCACACCTTAGTGCATTTCAGTTTCGTATGTGGGCAGGACATGGATTTACAAATATATGGAAGCTGCATAAAATGATAATGTAAGAACTATAGTGTGCTCCTCCAAGTGCATCTAAGACTCAGCTATGTGGAGGAACAGAAACTAGATATGCCCTAGTGAGCACCAACATATAACTGCAGATGTCACCTCTGCATTTTTACATAATATGCCCTAAAACATGCTCCACATTTAAATAGGGTAATCTTGCTTTGGTCCTTCTCACTGCTACTGTCCTGATTTATTCCATCTGAATTCTGCCTTCTTCTGGGAGCAAAGAATTGAGGTGAATAAACCCATATACTACTTTGAAAAATATTATTCTTGAGATTTTTTTTTATGTATATGTAGCAGATAAATACTTCAAAATTATTATTCCCTCAAGTGTGAATAAAAAATTCAATTATAAAGAGTAACTCAGCTGTCCACGTTGAATCATTAATTCCCTGTGATTAAAAAGCTAGATATATGCACACACATGTACGTGTACCCAAAGTATAATACATAGTCACTATTTTTACCTTCCAGAGGCTTTGAATTCTTTTACCAGTTCAACCATAATAAATGCAAATGCTAAACAGAAAATCTGGAATTTCCACATAGCACAAGTTAAAGTAGCTGAAATTGTGGAGTCCAGGTTATCCCTAGTAGCCAGATGACACAAGTACTCCTATTTTATGTCACATATGAAACAGAACCAGAGAAAACTCTAATACTGAAACAATGTGGAAAGTTATATTAGGGAAGGGATTCAGCTCCAAATTAAGGCAGCATTAATGTAAGCTAATATCTGAGGCACAGAGTAAAATTCAGCTCCCTGAATTAGACATCAGTGTTTCATTATGTTACCTGGAGTGCCTTAGGTGGTATGAGACCTGTAGCCTTCTGAATTAACAAGTAGGGTGTTAGCAGGATACTACAGCATATCCACAATTGTCATTGTCCAATGCCTTTGGATAACTGAGCTGCCTCCAGAGTCTTTCCCAAATCATTACTGACATAATGCCAGCTTTACTGTTGGTATAACCTTGCAAAATCATACAAGGTAGTAACATTTAAATAGCTATGGTATGATATAATATACACAAATGTAGTGAGAGACAAATGTATTTTTCTTGGAAAACTACACAATAAAAAAATCAATAATTGAATATCCAATCATATCTAGCCTAAGAAGCACCAAACCACCAACCTGTATACAATTTTCTTCTTGATATATATTCATTATAATTATTGAAATAATTTTTGTCTGTGGAAAATCACATGGTTTTCTACATCTCTTTTCCTTTTAGGGAAAGGACATTAAACACTGTATTTACCTGTAGCATCGAGACATGAGTACAAGTCTCCCTGGTGAGACTTTTACCAGGCTGGTGAGAGGCATGTCAGAAAATACCACATTAGAGTTAAGGTAATAAAAGAGAAGTAAACAAGATAAGAAAGAGTAGCAGACAGCATGGTAATACAGAAAGAAAAACAGGATTTACCACATAAAATCTGGGAAGAAATTGGGAAAAGAGAGAATAAGAGAATACAGACTAGAAGCCAAACATTCAGGGGAAGAAAACAGCATATTGAAGGGAAAATGAAGATGATTAAACACAACACATGAACAGAAGGACAGAGAAAAGGAAGGGAATTCTTTGAGAGCTTCATGGTTATCTGATAAACTGGAAAATAGTAAGGAAATGTTACTTTTGCTCTTATTAACTTTCCTTGGGTTTAGTTTTAGCTAAGCTATATCCTGCAGTTCTTTGTTCAGGTGATATTTCATTTGACTTTCCCAGCATGTATGTAGAAAAGAAAGCTAGTTGTTGATTCCAGATACACTGTATTAAATAGGCTTTGCTAAAAACTAAATCTCAAAAATGTTAAAATAAAACTCCCATATAACAGATCAGCAGTTTTGCCTTCAAAAGCCAGCTTAATCGAATCATCTGGTATCAGAGAGAAATACATAATACCTCTTTTCTCATTTCCATCTACTCCTGCTGATACACAACTGTGTATATGTTACAGAAAATGTCTGATGTGAGGCTACGTTTCCTATAGACATAAATGCTCATGGGTAAAAATGTATTGTGTGAGTCATTTGTTTCCACAAGGCCCCTCACAGCATCTAAGCCAATCCTCTACATTTACCTATCACAACAAAACACAAATCGTTTGAGACCTCTCTCTGAGTACTTTGTTTCCCACTCAGCCAAAACCTCTGTGCTGAATGGTGCAGCAGACAGTTTTACAATGAATTGGGTATTCTCCCATCTAAGTAATTACCTTCAACAGCATCTGTGTCCAACACTAAGCAAGCAATACTAATTGCAAACATTATAACTAAACTGATGATGCAATTGAATTACTGGGGTTTACCATGTGTCAAAGTGAACCATGATGTCACTTCTAACTATGTCAAATTTCAATTTGATTTTTCAGAGGTATACAATATTAAAAAAAAAAAAAATCAGTCCTGTAAAGATTACTCATTTATTATTTCTCCATGGAGTAATGGAGTAAAGTCACTTCTCCTGTATGAATTTGTCTTCTATAAGTTATATTAGCAACCAAAAAGGGGTAGGAGATGCTAGACACATTCCTTGCCAAATATTTTGTTTACAGTCTGGAGGCTCAACATGCTTTAACCCAACCGAAAATCCTGCACATATTGCAGGACTTCTATGGCTTCTGTTCTGATTTATTCTACTGCTTCAGACCCAATATTGTTCAAAGGAAGATAAAGAATCTGTTGATAATATTCTTCATTGCTCTCAAATCAGAGTTGAAAGAGAGAAACTGAGAAAGTTCAGGCAGAACATAATTATCCAACTAATCAACAGATTAACTTGCTATTTATTTGGGAAATTTCCCTTTCTTTCTAGAAATTTGTTTCTTCATAATATTTTCAGAGTACTGGTAACTCCAAAGGATTTCTTTGAAACACTTTAAAATCTGAACACAAGCTAACAGGATTTCCACAGATATCTTTTAAAGGAAATTAAAACCTTTAAATTTAATTCAAAGGGAAAAAAGTCTGAAAGTCTCCTAAGATATTTAAAACCTGTGTATTGTGTATATGCCAGCTTATCAAATAGTCCCTTTGCTACTCTAAATTTAATGTCAGTGAGAGAAATATGTTTCCTTTCTCTTCTGTGTTTTGATTTGATCTTTAAATCAAAAGGCATTTCAGGTGCAGGATACATGGACATGCTGTCCACCAGCACAAGAAGCTTCTATGAGCATTTTCAATATCAGCATAGATTCCTTCCTTCTCTCCCGCCACCACTATATCAGCAAAGCAATGCACGGCAAGAAGGCAGAGGTAAGCTGATGAAGAGACAAGTAGTGTGACAGATATAAATGGTGTTTTCTCTTGGCAGTGCCACTTGGAAAGAAAGCAGAAATTAACGTGAGTCCGATAAAACTGAGACAGTGGTATAGCACACTGTGTGAAACAGAAATGTCCTCTACAAACCTGTCATGTGGATTCACCTTTAGCTCTGGATATAAACTTCTTTAGTTAGGAATAATAAAATACATGAAGAGTTTTTACTGCCTTCTGTTTCTAAGCAGAGAAAGAGAGTTCAGATTATTGATACATGTAATGCATGCAGTTTTCAAAGTTCATGTATACAAAGTTCATTCCTTTATCATACAATCTTTAAAGATTTTATGGGTTAATTTAGCAAATCTCAATTTTTTTATGACAGAGAGGTCTTAGGTAAATGTTTCTATCAATTTCAAGAATTTCAAGAATTCTCAGATGCAGTCAGTTAGAAACATAGATAAACAAATAATATAACCTATCAAATATATTAGTTGTAAAATTCCTATGAGTGTTCTTATTCTGCATTCAGGGTGTGAGTGTTACACAGGAGAACTCATTCATCAGGAACCATTTAAATTACTTCCTTAGACTATGTCCATAGGCTGACTTTCCCAGGACAGCAAGTAAATATCTACATATAAATATGCTAGTCAGATCAAAAATGCTACTAGACTGAGAGCAGCTCAGGCACCTTAATCATGGCATTTGGATATATCAGTTATCAGTACATTTCCAGACACAATGGTAGAAAAGTTATTTTTTAATGAAAACTGCAGGGTGTTAAATATATTTGGCAAATAAGGAATTTGTCTCTATTTTCAAAAGGTCCATTTTGAAAATTCTGACACAATTTCTTGCTTCCTTTCTCTATTTTGGCAGTCACTGAAAATCATTTCTTGCCAAAGGTGCCTGCTATCAGTTTCTAACAGACAGCTGTCAATAATTCAAATGAGCAGAAATCTTTAGTAATGCTTAGAAATGTTAAACAGGCAGCTTGTCTTGATTCTCAGGCAAGTACCAAGCCCTGAATAGCTGTTGAGTCTGAGCCTTGGAAACACATCCTTGAGATCATCACTTTGAGGTCAAAATTGAGAAATGTTACTGATACCACTGATCTACCTCTTCAACAGCTGCCTACTTACACCTATTTTTAACAATCTAATTTTCTTAAAAGAAGAAAGTAAGGAAAATGTTGGTCTTTTTGTGATTTTTTGGAACAGATTTCAAATTTTTCCATCTTGCTTTGTCAATCGAATTAACTATAGGCTCCTAAAGTATTAATCTCACATTAAGAAAGTCAAGTTTCTTTAAAGCCTACCAGTACAAAGTTTTCTAGACAGTGCCTTTGCCAAGAAACATAGAACCAGACAATCCTCGAGGTGTCCTTCCAACCTGGTGCTCTATGATTCTGTGAAGTGCTCACAATCACTATGCAGTTTTGAGCATCTCAGCCAGTTCTAAATATTCTTCCAGAGCAGTTTGAAACTCTCTTGCATTAACTGCACATTCAGGTCACACAAACAGGGTAGCTGGAACAGATAATGTAATGTCACTGCAAAAGTAGTATCCAAAAATGAAAAGAGGTAATGAATCATCCTGGGGTTAACACCGGGGCAAAAGTAAAACAGCAGAATCTATTTCCAACCTGTACAATCTGCTGATGTGTTTTTCTACTCTCCTTAGAAGAGTTTCTTATAGTTTTAATTGTCTTCTGATGTTGATGCACACAATATAATAAATTGCAATCTCCACATAGTACACATAATATATAATATATGTAATATATAATCCTGGATTATGCACAATGACTCAAATAAGAAGAAAACAATGTCAATCTGTTTTCTAGCATATCTCCTTCCTTAATCAGAGCAGTAAAATCTGTTTTCAAGTTGCAGCGATGTTTCACTCACTCCATTGTGAGTGGTGGTGTTGCCATCCCCTCAGTGACACATTACTTTCAAAAACTGGACTTGTTCATTCTTCAAAATACTTTTTTTCATGAAAACACAGCTTGGATTTGAAGAATATGATTCAAAGATGTTGGTGAACAAATTACATGTGCATGGAACAGGTCTGCTTCCTTCCATCACATAGAATGCATTCTAGAATGCTTGCATTGGTGAGATACATGATGTGCACTATTAGAAGTCTTATTGTACAGCTTCAAGTTAATCAGGCTTTGGATTACTAAAGTACAGTATTTTTCTCCATTTAACATGTACAGCACAAAAATTATCTTTTTCTCTTGCATTCATGTACCTGGCAATTTGAAAGATTGCAAACAAGTGCTGTTACAGCACAAGGAAGCAGAACAGAGCAGTCAAGATCTCTACTACATCTTTTGGTGACAGCTGGCTTAGCACAGGCTGGCAGTGTGCCCAGGTGGCCAAGAAGGCCACCAGCATCCTAGTTTGGATCAACAATAGTGTAGCCAGCAGGATCAGAGCAGTGATTGTCCCCCCTTCAGCACTGGTGAGGTCTCACACCTCAAATCCTTTATTCAGTTCTGATCCCATGGAACAAAGAGAATGGAAAGTTAAGGGACAAGAAGAAATGGTATCAAGTTGTGCCAGAAGAGTTTTAGATTGAATATTAGATTTAGATCGGATATATAAATTTTCTTTGCTGAAAGAGTTGTCAAACTTCAGAACAGGCTGTCCAGGGCAGTGCTTGAGTCACTGTCCCCAGAGGTATAAGGCCAGAAGATGTGGTTCTTATAGATAAGGTTTAGTGGTGGACTTGGCAGCACTAGGTTAACAGTTAGAATTAATGATTTTCTTTTCCAGCCTAAACAATTCTGACTCCATTCTACGATGCTTTTCCACTGTGTTGTAGAAGAGTATGAGAAATGTTTTAGAACTATACTTTCTTTCTCTCTAGAATGGTTAATCTTTAAAATGCATTGGATCTATACATTCCAATTATATATGCTGAAGGACAAAAGACAGCTAATAGGAGGCTTGGAAGAAATAGATCAAAAGGCCTTTATCAGCTGCTTACAATTTTCCACAATGGTTCTGACAGTGATTGAAAACATTTCTCGGATTTTGGGTGCCAGCCCAGCGTACTCCTAATAGTGAGCAGACAATCTGCAGTTTTATATTTTATAAAGCTTTGTCCCAAAAATCCTATCCCCTTCTCCACCAGTTTTAACATTGTACAAGTTCTGCGACTGTAGCTGGACCTAGCTGTTCAGTGAAAGATCTTTAACACAATTGTGTTACCATTTGTCCACAGCAGTGAATTGAATACACGTAGTTTTGATTAATTATATTAGAATCATTCATTCATAGGATTACAGGCTCAATTGGGAAACAAATACAAGTCAAAATGGACTACTGCTGGATGCCCCAGGAGATTGTTTTTCTAAATTTTTAACAGACTGATCTTGTGTATACAAATAGAGCAAGACAATGAAAATAAAAAGCAAAGGGAGGTTGCCATCAAGTTGTGAAACCAACCAGGAAGTGGGGAACTTATTTTCAAAGTTCATGAAAATGCAACAGATGCTGTCTATCAAAAGAGCAACTCTGTTTACAATTACAAGAAATGTCTTTAACAAAAGCTGGCATTTGGCTACGTTTGCTAGATTTGTCTTTTGTTACAATCCAGATGTTTATGCGGGTTTGCAAACGTGTTTCTTGGTCTTTTCCCTTTTTGGGACATTCTTGGCTGAGTTTTGCCTACTCAAGAGGGTTTTTTAATGTTTTCAGATGGAAACCATGAGAAACTTCAATGTGTTTCATAAGATCTGGGCAACAGCAGGCAAAATAAGATAACTCTGCCCTGTTAGTCATTGTGTTCCAGGGGTCATTTGAACCAGTGCTAAGCTTTGTTTCCTGTAATCTCTGTACATAGCACCAAAGAACCAGTCTAGACATGTTTACTTCAAAAGACATCATCTGATCCAAGTGTCCTGAAGAAGGGCACTTTGTCTGGCTCAGGCCCAGTGATACGATGCTGCATCTATTTGAATCCAGGATTTGGGATAGATCACATCTGGATGGCTTGAAATACAGTAGAGTAAGGTCTTTCAGCATCTGGCCACAATATAATATTTATTTTTTTATGGTCATCCTGATTAAGGAGATCCAAAATATTTATTATGTAGCAGTGGATGCAGTTTTACCTAACACAGACCTTTGAACTGCTGCCGTTTCCTCTCCAGCTGCTTGACTTAACTAAAACCAGTTTCAGCAGTCTGTTTCATTGGTATGAACTTATTTTAATTTTATATTCTGCAGAGTATATGGTTGCTAAAAGGGAGGCTTAATCACAGATGGGAGCTGTCAGTGTTGTTATAATACCAGAGCATATTATTTGTACAGCTAAGGGATTATTATTTTGGTCTTCTTGGGCCCCATGAAAAGGAAAAGAAAATATAGTTGTATTTTGGCTTTACTCAAATCTGGATCCCAAAATAGCAGCATGCATAAATTAAAATCTACTGAGTCGCTTTAACTATGATTTTTATTGTTAGGCCTTTCCCCATAGATGATGTCCAAGAAACAATTAGCTGATCTGAAAAGTCTGAAGGGGCCTTCAGAAGCAGCATAGTATGCAAAGGATGGTCAACCTCCCAGAGAAAGACCAGGGGATGGAGGTGAAGAGAGAGGACAGTGCAAAACATTCTTTAAAAAAAAGCCAACCAAAATGCAGACTCCCGCCTGCCACCAGGATTCATCCTGATTCTGAGATCACAAGATGTCAAGACAGCTGAGCAGTGACAATCCCTTCCCTAAATCTGCAGGCTTGACAGCAGGGCAGTCATGCCCCTCAGAGCTGAAGGATGATGCTAAAGGGGTTTAGCTTTTCCATGGGGTCTTTTGGCTGGGGCTTCAAAGTGGTGGCAGTGAGTGAATGGGGTGATGTGGATAAGGACTTCTGTGTAGTAAATGGAAATGTAGAAGTGGGTTTTGGATAAAGCAGATTCATGGAGGAATCCTGCTTACCTTTTTCTCACTGAATCTTTTTATATTAAGTATTGTCAGGAAACAGAAGAGAACTATTTAATACATCATACACCACGGTTTTCATGTGCAGGAAACAACAAATCATTCTAACCAAATCAAATCAACTTTAACCAAAGTTAACAAAAAGGCCAGCTCGTGATTTTCAGGCAGATAATGCCTTAGAAAATCAGCAGATGTATTTAGGTCTTGGTAAAAACCTAGCCGTGATTCACTTTATACCAGCCTGACCTAAATCAGTATTCAGCCTTGCTATGAAAATACAGATTTTAATTAAAGTATGCTGCGTGTATAACTCTCTTCTCCTTAGTAATAGTGTAACACAGTAGCCTGGTGACTAAACAATCCTCTATCGACAGCTTTATTTTACATCCTCCTCCATCACCACCTTCTCTGCCTTACTCATGAAGAATGCTTTAGAAATTTCATATTGAAAGCAAAAGTTCTTAGTTGCATTGCAAATTATTTTCATACAATATTCAAATCTATTTTCATCATAACATTTGCATATGTGTTCTATCTGTGTGTATGACACTGGAAATTCTGCTTTATTTGTTACCTATAATCTGAAATAAGGGCTGACATAACTTTTGACACAATTTTGCAATTCCTAAAAAATGTGGCATTTTCAATTCTGTATACCTAAGCTCATAGAATTCACATTATATAATCACATTTTGTCTTTTTTTTCTCTGATTTTTACTAAGTCAGAAAGATTCTAGCTACATGGAAAACCAACTCTGATAAACTTAGCTCCTTGGTTCTGTTTCCTGCATTTATAAGTGTTTATCCTCCCTAGAAAGTAATGTCACTTCTTCGTAGACTTGGAAGTCCAACAATATGTGAAACCTGTTGTCCAGGTTTGCTTTGCTTCTATCTCCTGCCTTTTTTCTCCTACAGTATTTGGCACCACAGCAGCTAGACACTGAACTGAGGGTTGCTCAAATGTCTGGGCTAATTTCCAAGTAGGTTCTTTGAACAGATGATCCCACTGAATTTCACCAAGGGCTGGTTTCATTGTGCCTAGAACCTGCCATATGCTCTTTTAAAAAAAACACTTTTTTTTCTGATGGAACTGCCTTTTATACTGAGATTCAGCTAAAGCTATGAGTTAGAAGTTCAAAGTTCAGACCACACTTTAGTTAGCCAAATATATATATAATTTTTAATTAGCCAAGTACAGTAAGTAAATTCCTTATATTGCACATTCTCCCCTGTCTCTTAATAATCATGTTTTCTTAGTGCAGGAGAAGCAATCTCTTTCCTTTCCATGAGAAGCTTCAGCATAATTTTCTTCTCCTCAGATCATAGGCTGTCTAAGTACTGAGTCAAGATGGTTCTCTTTCCAACAAACCTACTCAGATGCTGGAATATTAAGAGTAAAATGTGGATGCTGAAATTTAATGACACTGTGTGCAGCTGAAGATTCACAAAACCTGTTCCAGCTGAACACAAATTGCACTGCCTATCACTTAGTTATGCAATTTTTAAGTAGCTGACATGTGACATCATTTGAATTCCAGTGATGGAGAAGGCATTTTCTTTCTCTTAGCCAAAGATAACAGTTACAGGAATCTTATCTGAAGAGCAATGTGTGATTTCCTTCCAAAGAACAGAAATATGAAGTTCTAGTGCTAGGAATGCAATGTTTAGGTCATGTTGCCTGAGGGTAAATGTTTGTGTCTGGTAAAACTACGTGTATGTGTCCACTGTGACCGAGCTCTGGGGCAGGCTGCTGCAGCAGGGCAGGGCTGACCCTGAGCTCATCAGCCTCACTAATAGGACAGACACCCCAGTTTACAGTGAACACTGTGTTAATGCCATTCAGCAGTTCTAGACCACTGCACAAAAACTGCCTCTCTGCAGCTGGCTGCACCCAGCCACGAAGCCTCTGATCTTTCCTCTTTCTTGCCATGCTGTGCTTGGCCTATTAGGTATGATCTGAGAATGTCAGTTTGGGTTTGCAGAAATCAAAACTATGAAAACATTTAAACATTTACTGAAGAACTAGTCATTTTTCACGGCCTTGGCTAAAACAATTGCTTTGACTATTTTTTTTCCAGGTGCCTAGAAACATAGTTGTTTCTTCTCAGAAACTACAATAAATTAGTTCCGTGGTGTAGCTACAAGTTTGAAAGGCATAATTACATCAAGGAAATACATAGAGGTCATGGCCTGAGAACATCTTGAGCTTTTTTTTCACAGTAGTAAACTCACGGAAGAATTAAGTATTGAATTTACCGAAAAGAAATGAAATTTTACAGGATTGCTGATATCCACAGCTTTAAGCATTACATGTTTATATATAGGACAGAAGAAATCCATAGTAGGAGAAAGAATCTCACATAATTGATTTCAAAAGAAGCACTTCTTATCCCAATCTCTCTCAATGGCACCACTAGGAGGCAACTGCTGGAAAATGTTATTTCAGCTGACGCATTTCTGCCTAGGCAGAAATCAATCCCTTTGTGCTGTTGGTTTTAAGTCCTACTGTCTCTTTCCCTTACCAAAACTCACTCCAGTTAAAAATCTACTTTCCATTTTTTATGGTATTTAGTTGTTTCCATGTCATTTATTCATATGCGCAACAAAAAGTGTAATATCTGTATAGGAGTCCCTGAATAAATTCATCTTTTTTGTGAAATTTTAGCTATTTTAGTTGAAAAGAAATATCTGGAGGACTAATATTTTGATAGATTGAATGATTATTAACAATGAAGGATGCGGTGTAAGAATCAGAACATAATAGAAAAGTTATTTTGAAAGCATGTTAAAACCATATTCAGGAGTCAACTTTTTCATTATTAACATTCAATAACTTTGCTCTACTTTGCAGCTTGTATCAGCACTGGAATGCTACTGGAATTACTCCATATTTAGCAGAGCTCAAACTAACTGGTATTTCTCAGAACTAAATTTGTGCTCCATTAAAAAAGAATTTTAAAAAATTCTCATTTCAATGTTATTACTTATACAGCAAAACCATTTCACTTCTCTTTAGTTTTCTGTGTAGCACGCACATTGTATTGTCTACCACATTTGTTTTTGAAAGAGTCATTGCTTTACAAACACAAACTAACAGGATCCATTATATTTGCCCGAACAACATTGACTACTCAAGGAAATAGATTTCATTCTTATAAAAGCCATCCTTACAAAACCAAATGGAAACTGATGTTCTCAGCATTTCAACACTTACCTAAAAAGAGTGACAGCAAGCATCTTCATCCTCATTAAACCACTTCTTGTCTATATACATTTGCATATTCCAAATTTAGATCCTATTATATGCTAACGAGCACTGCTACACAGTGATGTGAGAAATTCAGAACTTGATTAATTTAACAGGAATGGCCTGGATTTTCTGCATATGTTAAATGTCTCTGAGCCAACAGATTTAATTTTTATAGTGTGAGAACCTCTACTTTTAGACAATGTATGTGGCAACCAGACATGAAATCATGACTTTGTGTCTTTGATGTCTTCTTTAAACCAAATTAATTCCCCCCTTTTTAAGGAGGGCTAATATTTCAAATATATTTCATAGTTTGTAAATGGCTAGATTTATAGGTGGTAGCTCTAGAGTGATTATTGCAGTAACACCTATTCATAATTCTCTTCTAGTGTTAAAACCGACCAATCTACACTGCTTTCCACATTTTTAGACCAGGAAAAAGTGGAGGATAGTTTTAGTATGTTCTTTCCAGCATATTCCAGTCTTTGCTCACAAAAATTGTCTCAATGAACAGAATGGTCAGTGTAGGAATTTAATTAGAATAGAATAGAAAGTCTTTGTTTTTAAGAACTATCAATTAGAAGATCTCTTGTACATGGCCTTCTTCCTGAATCCAAATGCAAATAATCACAGTTGTAGTAATTATAGTAATAATATTAAAATAAAAGAATTTCATCTAACTTGTTAGAAATGGCTAGCTGTAATTTTTTTCCCTCTGAAGTACTAGGCTTATGGTAAAGTAAGGACCAGTAAGTGGAAGTAATATGAGGAATTAAAAAAAAAAATCCATGGGCAAAATTCTAAGCCTGAGATCTAGGAAAAATTTGTCTGAAGTGGCTCATCAGAGCAAGGAGAATCGCATTTCATAGTATGTTTATATCTACAAATAAACTAAATTGGTCCAAGTCTGCTTCTTAAAAAAAAATCTCAACTGGAAGTACATTTTGTTAGTCTTATAATTTTCACCTTTTTTTTTCAGTTTACAATCATGAGTATCCTGTAAAGATGAAGACAAGCATTATGGCAAAAAATGGTTTGAAGTTCAGTCAAAGCTGTAAAGCAATGCAGTGGTAATGTTAAAGTACCCTTTTCAGAATGTTCTTGTTTATGTAAAGCAGCCAGCAGGTTTCTAGTTAGAAAGATTAAGGAAAAAAAAATTGGTAATGCCTTGTTAACAAGAGACCTTGTGAATTTGGCATAAAAAAGAGCAACAGATAATTATTTCTGAATGGATAACAGATGTTTAAAGCCATATAATTAAAAGCCACCTACCCCAGAAAAGCTCAAAATCAAGAAATCACAATTTTTTTGCAAAACACTACCTTAGCCTCATTAAAAACACATGACTGTCCATATAGGATATCAGCATCAGAGAATGGAAACTTAATATATTTTTTGTGTTCAGACTGAACTCTCAGCATAGTACAGCAGCAGATTTGAACAGGCTGAAAGCCAAATTTTTATAGATATTTTAATTTCTATACAACTTTTTTTTCTAAACTAATTATGCAGGGAAACTATCCTTTATCCATTACTTTTTGAAGGAAGCAAAGGTCCAATACTGACAGAAGGCAGAGGTAGAGGGTATAGGGAACAGATTATAGTCTAGATTTATTTCAGAAAAAATATTGAAAGACATTGTAAAGTTGTAATGGGCTAAAATAGACTAACTGCTGGCTAATAGAATAGGCCTTCATAAAAAGATCCATGGCCAAGTCTATGAAAGTAAACACTCTATCTTTTCCACACAAAAGAATACCTTGGAATAAAGAGAATGTGAATACATATCTCCTGTATTGCAAAAACAATCTCTCTGAAGGTAAGATGATCACTTCCAGTCACAGAATGATCTTGGAGTGTGTGACTGAAAGTCTCTTTAGCCTTATAATCCAAACAATGGGCACAGATTTTAGCTGAGTGTTGAATAGAAAGAACAAGGTAGGGTTTGGCATGAAAGAGAACATGGTTCTCCACACACCTTATTGTAAACAGTTGACTTCCTTACAAGTATTGTTGTCATGGAAGTCTTCCCATGCTTCCTGTCCCTTCTTCCCTCACTTCCAGATCAGCTTCTAGCTTCTACACAGTCTTTAAAGATTTGGGAAAATATTCTTCTGAATGTTATCCAAAGCGTATGTCAGTTTATGGATATATGACATATTTACCCACAGATCACCCAAAGAGTGTTAAAAATCACATGAAATGCTTTACAAAATATGAAGAGTTAAAGGAACATGAGATAAGTTGATCTTTCAAATTTGTAACAAAGAGGAAAACAAATTTCTTTAATACATTGTACCTTGGGACCACTTAGTAAATCTGAAAAGTAGTTCAGTGTTAATTTTCCTGTTTGAGAAACAAAAGCTTTCCTAAGACCCATGAAATGCACAGTTCAGTCTGGTAAGAGGAAGCACTGCCAATTTGGGCTGACTCTTTGGAAGAGATAAAAGTATCCTATAATATCAGAATATCATGGTAACTTTCAAGAAGAAAAATTTATCTAATCGGATGGCTTCAAATGGAAATCTTATCAGAAAAACATATTGTATAAATCTCTTTGTAGATCTTTTACTTAATTTGAAAAAACATTTTAAGAAATTTAGTTGGCAAATTATTAAGATATTATAAAATACTCAGCATTTAGTATGCATTTCCATATTTAAATATTCTGATTTATGAAAAAGAGAGGGGCAAGAAAACTCAAAAAAATGAAGGCTTAAGCTACACATTGAAGAAAGTGTCCAAGTCAGAGACATGGAGTAAAAAATGAAAAATTAATTATCTTCTCGAGGAAAAATCTACCGATGCTTCTATCCACAGCACTGTCATGCACACTTTTTTATTGATTAATTTGTATAGCAGAATGACAGACACTTCTCCCACACGCGCGCTTTTGTCAGTGGCAATGATTGTCAATGAATATCAAATTATATACAGCAGGATGTGATTATGAGTTGCCAGGTTTGATTTGTGGAACACATCACATTTGCATACTCCAAATAATACCCTGAGACATAAATAAATGGGGGAAAAAGTATTCTTTTTAAAGTATTCATAAGAAATATTTAATAAGTAAAAGACAACTTTCTGCATATTTGTTGTCTGTTTCACTTATTTGGTCTTCATCTCACATTTTTATTCATTTAGTTCAAAGTGTTAGATAAATATACCTACCAAATAATCTTACACAGCCCTACACTAAGAACAGTAAACAGCTGCAGGAAAACTTCTTTTATGGTTGAGCATAGCTTGTCTTTTGGCCTCAAAATCCTATAAAGACCAGCAGTTTCTGTTCCAGCAACAAAGAACCACATCTTTGTCAATAATTGCTCACAGTGGTAAGTCCAAATGGAGTGCAAGGTGACAAGAAGAAAGTAGAATGGAGGTAGAAAGGGTGCAGTCAGTTTGGGTACAGGTGTATGCTAAAAATTTAATTGCTGTGTTTTAAAGGGCTATCCCAGTGCATGAATAAGATTAATCCCTAAAAGAAAGACATGCAAGGGCTTACTGAACATCAAAATGCATTTCAGGTTTAGGGCTTATCCTCCCACTTTTCAGGGATGCAATGTTTCCCTTTTTTTTCCTGGAGGACTGCTTTCTATTTTTTTGTTCTGCTTTTTCTCTTCTTTTCAGTTCAATATCTGCTGTGAGTAGGTGGCTGTCAGTGCATGTGGGAGAGCACTTGGTTACATCAGGAATTCTTGCTTCATGAGTGAGAGGAGTGAAGGAAAAACTCCCACTGACACATATTTTTTTCAGGCTGTTTAAATAGACTTGGCAATACCAAAGAGAAGATTATAACCTGGACACCTACAGACCGAGGGCCTACTCATGCCTTCAACATCTACATAGAGAAAACAGGAGTCATCCAACCCTACTGCTGCAACTCCACCATTTCCTCAAATTTAGAAAGTCCATTTCTGTCTTCCAAAGGCCTCATAACCTTCCACCTAAAGGCCTTCACTAGGAGTGGTGCCATTCGGGATCAGCTGTGAGCACTCTTTAGTATCACAGTAATTTGGCAGAAGCTGACACGTGCTTGTTGAAGACTGAACAAGGACCACCTTGCCTGCCAAGGAATTCTAAAGTCAAGAACTCTGGCAAAGCTGAATATCTTCTGTGAGCCTCTGTAAATGGTTTGTTTGACACCTGTGGTCTGAATATTTGGTCAGTTTTAAAAGAGAGGAACAAATTGCACTTTTCAGAAAAATGAGGGGAAGTTGAATACAGGAAAGACCCATTCCTTATTCCCGTGACATTTTCCTTAAAAAGTAATACATGGAATCTTGAAGACAATTTGAATATTAAATATTGGCATTATTTTCAGTGCCTAGTTACATATTTTTATGGATTTTCTGTGACATTTCTGTGTCCAAAACTGTTGCATTTTATGATGCCAAAACAGCCATTTCAGAAGAGAGTAAATATTTTAGTATTGTTTTTATGATGTCATTAGGATATGAAAAAATGGTGGCAAAACTTCAGTGAAAGTCCACAGAGATTGTTTTTAGCTGTCCTTATAATGTATCATAGCATCTCCATCAGAGTGACAGATCTTGTCGGATCCAGTTAGGAATTGTTCTGGAGATGGAACAAACATTTTTCTATTGCCTTTTTCGTATTCTAGGTAACAGAAGGCAGTTTACAACTAAGCCATTATAGCTGCAGAATGATGTCAGTTGTCTTTTTTTTTATTTTGCTTTGAAAGCAGCAATGCAAGTGCCAAGGACGGAATCTTGATGTGATACGTTGTTTAAATGATGACACATCAAAGGGAACAGAAATATGTGCCAAGCTACAAGTATGTGAATTTACACCTTGTCCAACACATTGACAACTGGGTATTACAATGACAAACATCTAATTTTATTCAGGTAAGAGAAATATCACACTAATTTTAATGATTTCACTCAGCTAAACTGTGGAACATATTGCCAAAGAGTTTATAACACCAAAAGTGAACATGCTTTCAAGTGGACAATTGTCACGTTCATTGCACAGAAATCTTTGGGGGATTCAGAGAAACATTCAGGGGCTTCTGACCCTCTAATAGGAGCCTCTGGAAGAATACTCAGAACAACTGTAGTTTAGAGATCTTTTATTCTGTGCTTCCCCTAGGCATCTACTTCTGCTCATGACTGAAGACAATTGATCTGTGTGAACCCTTGGTTTGCCCTAATATAACTACACATTTTGTGAGATATCTAATGTGAAATACTGCATTACCATAGCAATGGTAGAAGAAACTAGCTCCAAACTCTGAAGAATCTAATTATTTCCTCACCCATTGCTATTGCCATGCTGCCTAGAATCAATTTGATGGATAACATCAAGTAACACCTACTGTCTCAGATTGTCTACAAAGAAAAATAAAGTTTTTCCCAAAAATCTTACCTGAGGAAAAACAGACAGCTGGACCCAAACAGACAAAGCAGATACAAAAATAAAGGCAACAGCATAAAGCCCAGTATACAACTGTTTTAGTGCTTAATTACAGCTTAATTACTCTAAAGATTCTTTTTTAGCCATAAAATAAAGAAGCATTTTGGATCTCCATAACAGATTAGCTGACAGATGTTTATGGAGAGTACATCCCCACATGAGGCTGCATGTAAAGAAGCATGAAAGCTCTTTCAGAGATGAAATCTCTGAAAAGTCAGCATTTCAGTAATTAATCAGTAATTATTAAGAACTAGTATGAGGAGATCTGATGAGTCACACATATTCCATTTCAAAATCAAAGGCAAATCAAATTCTCCTCAACCCTAACCTAATGATGCTGTATGTATGCTGAACTATATGTATGCTTTAAGATTTTGTCTTTTAGTATAGCGCAAAAACATAATAGTGTAAAAACTGAAATGCATTTGCTTTGCAAACCTTCTAAAGCAAACTTTTCAGTAATTATTTTCAAAACTTAAACAGGACACAAACAGAATACTTCTGCAGGAGTCAAAAATTCAAACTCATTTTTTACTTTTTTTAAGTTTTCATTTTTGCCACATTATATCCGTTGTTCATTTCAGGAAACTGTCTTTTTCATCCTTTAGTGTCATTAAATTAATGAAAAGTCCAATTTCAAAAAAATTTTAGCAGAGCCTGCAATAGCTCAGAAACACAGCTGCAGAGTCACTGTCTCTTTAAGCATATAAATTACTGGTACAACATCCATGAAAAATTAACTTATAACTGTTAATATGACTCTCAATATACTTGGTTCAGTGTGAACCAGGTTCACTTTATCTCTTTTATATTATTTTATTTTTATTTTTACTCACATTTTTGTTTTAGTGGCAGACTGTTTCATTGTATCTCTCAAACTTTTTTCAGCATAAGAGAATGAAAATGAGTAACAGAGTTCTGGTTTTTATTTTCTGTGCTTTGTTTTTATTACTTTTATAAAAGGCCTTGTAATTTTTCTCTGTTTATTTTGCTGAAAGATGTTTTGGTAGATTTCACAACAAATGGTCATTTCCCTTATTTCTTTTTTATATACACTGGATTTTACATGATGAGCTCTCGGGCCTGCGGTTAATTAATGAATTGTTAAGTAAAGTTCTTACCAAATTCACTTATGAAAGAACTATGGTCTCCATTAATTGTATTAGTGCTAATCAACAATTCTGACCCTGCAACAACAAGAGGTTCATCCATCCAATTGTCCATCAAACATGAAAGGTAAGGGGTTTAACAGGAAGGGGAACTTTAATTGCCTTCCAAGAGTGACTCTTACCTCAGTCTGTGAAAGCATTTAATGGGTCTCAGACAATCTAGGTTTTAAAATCTTAAGTTTGGATGTCAAGACTAAATTCAGGCTTCTTCTACACAGTAAGCAAAGGGAGATAACTGTTTCCAATGACAGATTTATCCTCACTGTCTCAGGAGATGTCTCCTTGTGGAATAGAAGGAGACTTAGACAACTGATCTAGACTAGATATCTAATTTTAATGGCTACAGGTTAAATTAAAATATTCCACTCATAGGCTAGTTTATTAAAATATGACTTCATTTATTTAAATTAAATTAATTTCCAGGTGTTTCACTTAGTTAGTTGTTCAATAGGTTCTACAGAGCTTCAGTTTTTGCAGATATGTGATTGTACTATTAGTCACTCAAAATATGGCACTTTGTTTCTCTCACTTTCCAACAGTAACTAATGAAGGAAATTTTGCAGGCAGAAAATTTTAGCAAGAAGAATACACAAATGCATGTAATAAAAGAAGGTTCCTGAGTTTAGAAACATTTTCAGGTAGTTCTTACATTATAAACGGTTCCTTAAAAATGTAAGTTCTTGTGTGGGGTTCTCAGAGCCATAGATTAAATCCTATATATCTGTAAGAACATTTGTAGAAATTAAAATTAACTAAGAAAAGCAAGCCTATGAGTTCTTTTGTCTTCGATTCATATATTTAAAATTTTATTACGGTTATTTTTAATGTTTTACCACATTGTGTTTGGTTTTAAAAAATAGGTCAAGAAGATAATTAGCTAAAATATTATGCACTGTAACTAACAAAATTTGTGTAATCACCTCTGTGCTCTATAGTCTGTTTAGGGGTTTAGGAAGTGGACAGTGTAACCCACTGTCTTTCTGCTTTCTGATTTTTTCCAAATTCATTTTGTTGAGGACCCTCTAAGCAATTGCCTACAAAACAGACAAAATACAACATTATGGCTAGCAGTACTTACATAATGTGGCATTGAATAGACACATGATACATTGAAAGTTGAGCTTGCATTTGCTTTGTGGAGGGCAAAATTTGAATTCACACCAGTTACTTAAATTTATGTTCCAGAGCATTTACCAGGGCACATTCAGCTTAATTTATCCTGGCTTTAGCTGCAGCAACTTTGAACTATCTACATAATGGTTCAATCTAGCCCATTACTTAGAGTGAATGTTTCATTCTGGGTTGTAACTTAATAAAAGGATTCCAAGTACAAATGGAACTTTTAATACTCTCCATTTTTTCTTCTTTTCTTTTTGAATCCATTAAGACTTTATAGATTTACTGTAACAGTCATTGCTTCTAACACATAAAACCCAGCATTATTTGGCTACATGTATTCAACATATACCAGTGTTGAATACAGCTGCCTGTTAGGCCCAGCTTAAGGGAGAAGCTGGGGTTCAGATGGAAGATCCACTATATATTACCTTATCTGTATTTAGGAAAAACACCTACCAGAAAAGTGTTTTATAGAGAGCTGGCAGAGAATTCAGCAATTAAATCAGTTACCAAGTCAGCTCAGATGGGAACTTCCACTGGGCATTTCCCTCACTTGAGCATGTACTACTCAATAGTAGATTTGCATCTTGCTTCCTGTCTGCTTTTGGCATATGCTGTATAAAATCAGCTGCACTTCACAGGATCCAGCCAGGTTTATGGGATAAAGAGAAGAGCACAGGCTCAAGAAACCTTCAGTCTGGTTAAGGAACTGGGTGTTTCAGCATCTGTGGTGTGAAATAGACACTTAATGGGTTGACTGGCCACTGGGAAGTAATTTAGAGGAAAACCATAGTGCCTAATTACTAATGATGTGGAGATTCATACTAATACCTAAAGATAAAAACCAAGTTCTCCCCTTCCTCAAACGAAACTATTTTTTCTAAGACATAGCTCTCATACCTCTTTTTTCCTGTTACTTGTTTAAGTTTCTTTGCTTGATCCTTTTCAGTCAGATGGAGAGGGACCTGACCTGGAATGGCTCCTAGTAATACCAGCGAAATGACTGAAAACATGTGAGAAATCTTATTATTTTGAATACTTTGACATAGGACTAACTTTCAGTTGCCTTTCACTCTTGTCAGTCAGCTAAATTGGATTCTGCTTATCTGGAGGAAAATTTGAGCAAGAACACAATTGACATATGTGATTCTGTATTATAATTATATATTTTTACTCTCCAATGTATTTATTTTTGTGGGAAGCCATGTAAACCAGAGATTCAAATGCAAAAATTTTTGCTGTTGGAAGACCGCTATGAAAGGAAAAGCAACAAGACAGAAAGCATCACATAAACCAGGAAGTTATCTAAAATATTTTGGTGATGCCATCTCTGAAACTGGTCCAGGAAAGTCAACTGTTTATGTACTAGATGAGAAGAATATTCAAGAGGTTAGAAAGCAGTAACTTCATTTATAACTATGAAAAAGCCTTCAACATCTGTGATATACGTAAAAAACCCCTAAAATAGTCAAACATTAACTCAACATTTAATGGAGATTTAGTGTCTTGTTAAGAGAAACTTGGCTGTACCAGCATAATACACATAAGCAGATTCATGGAGAAAAAAGTCATCCAGAATCTTAGATACACACAGGCTACCATCTATAGATTCCACAAACCTGGCATTCAGCTGGCATAATGGGGCTCACTCTGGCCTTTTAGTGGCAGCTCTACACTGTGGTGTAAAGGTACAGAGGGACAGTCACAGGTTTTTGTAGTACAATAAAATTCACACTTATATCAGGTAATAATAATTCCTGATATATAACGCATTCCCAAATCTGCAATTTTCCTATAAAAAATATTATGTCCAGGTTTTAAAATGAGCTACAAAATGAGTGTACAGTACACTGTAGAGTTTACAGTAGAATGCACCTAGGGGCACATTTTGCTTTCGATGATGCATGTAATTACTATACCATAATGATAATGAGTGTTACGTGCTTACTTTAAACCAAGTCCTTCTGCTGACATCAGTACAAGCTTGATCACACCCTCAGTAGAAAATAAAAGGGTCCTTAAAATGAAGCGTAGTGATTTTAAAAGAAAGCTTCCAATAGTATTCTATTACACCAAAAAACAAATGTTGCTAGGATGACTTAGTGAGCTGCTTCACGTTATTAACATCATTTTACAAATCTGTGTGCTCCTCCTATGTAATTAGGAAGAGTTTCTTCTTGTGGTTCACCAGTCAGTTCAGCACAGACTTCATCCCTGCTTTCATATGCTACTCCAGAACTTTTTCAATCCATTTGTAGATCACTTTTTTCACATTACTAACTTCATTAGCATCAAATATATTCTTGTAAAGATGCATCTGATCAAACTCAATGCCATGAGTTATGAATTGGTCAATGACCACAGGCTGTAGTTTCCTTCAGAGCAACTCCACCTATTCCAGAGTGGAGATATCCATGAGCTGAAGATGGTTATTTGCTCCAACATGCTCCCCCATGGGTTCAGGGGGACAGTCTGCTCACCATGGTCCTCTCCATGGGTGGACATCTGCTCCAACATGAACTTCTCCATGAGCTGCAGGGGAATCTCTGCTCCATCACCCAAGACCCTTCGTCCCTCTCCTTCTTCACCGACCTTGGCATCTGAAGAGTTCTTTCTCCCATTATCTCACCCCTCTCTCACAGCTGCTGCACATAATTCCTTACCCTTTCTTAAATACATTGTCACGTAGGTGTTGCCAATGTTGCTGATGGCCTCAGTTTTGGGCATCAGTGGGTCTGTTTTGGAGTTGGAACTGGTTCTGTCTGACATAGCACTATTCTCTCAAAATTCAACCCTACAGAACCCCATTCTCTCTCCTGCCTAAAAAACCCCAGTCACTAAAATCCTATGCAGGGATATTCAATGTCTGCTTTAAGTTTTAGAGGACTGATAAAAGATGTTTAAATTGTAAACAGGGCTGCCAACATTAAGAATTCCCAGTAAAAGACTTTCTCTGAGTTTAGAACTTGGGGGAACATTTAAAGTCTGGACCATAATTTTCTCATCCAAGGGATCTATTATGCTAAGCATTGCTTTCGAAATGTCACAAAAATGTTTCTCAGAATTCCAAAAACAAAGAAAGATTAAAATGTAAAATGTAATATATGACTAAAATTTTCTGGTTCATTTCTTACTTTTCTGCTTGAGTGAATTCATCTCCTTTGTCTCTTTAGTGCTTTGAAGCAAGTCCTTGCTGTATTAGAATGATCCATACTTGAAGAAGGTACGCCTTCTACTGCCCCTATGAAAAGCCATCTTATCCAGCCCAAGTGCAAACCTTGGAAAACTGTGGGTAATATGTTATTTTTAGCACTAAACAAGTGAATAACTGTAGCCTTCTGATGCTCTCAAGCCGCCCAGTTCCATGCTTGGAGCATCCTACCCCCTAAGAGGTGATGTAGAAGACTGAACTCCAGAACTGATGTTGTGGAAAACGTCTAATATCTGTAAAAGAGATAAGAAAAAACAGGGCAAGGAATATATTCACAGAGGCAACAATAATGGTAAGCAGGCATAGTGGATGGAGACAAGGGAGCCTGAATTACAGTGGGTTGACTGAGCCTTAAACTGTAGCCAGATACCAACCTAATCATGGCTTGGTGAAAATTATCTTTGAGGGTGGGTGCGAATAACATTGAGTGGCAGGAAAGCACTGGGTGAGATGAGGAAGCTGAGACACAGAAAACGGAGCTTAAGAGAGAGGTGAAACAGCTGTGGGAAATAAGAGCAGGGTCTCGATCTATTGCAGAGGTGTTTTAGAAAATACTGATGTTTTATAACAACATAAACACCATGACATCAGGATAAATGGTATCTTCTGTCAGGAATCAAAGTGACTAAAGGACAAAAAATAAAGTCTGTGATCTCCAGTTCACCATGAAACTGTGGAAGTTCCTCTCTTCAATTTTTTTTCATTAAACCTGCGAAAAGGTTTTTTTTTCCAGTTCAGAGTAAAAATTTATCATTTTTCCTAGCTTGAATTTATTCATTATCAACCCCTTTAGTCCTCTCAGGCCTGTAAGGAGATAATATTCACATATATATCTTTAAGAAATGGTGCTATATGCCTGGTGCTGTTTTCTGATAAATGATTTTCCTCTATGCTCCCTCCAAAGGTATCCTATCTATTCTAAAGATTGATCTGATTTTATTTTATGATGCTCCTAACATTCTCTTCATGATAACTTCTTCAGCTTCTTCTAAGAAAACACAGGTTAAGGAAGGTGTCACCAGACATGTCAATCACCTCAGTGTGTCAAGTACTTACAAACAGCACTGTATTACTAAAGAGTAATCTTTTTCCTTCTTTCTCTCACTCACAAATGTACATACATAGTGATATTTCCAATAATTGCTTCACAGACATCTGCTATAAATCATAAATGATGATAAAATAATTACAGAAATGCAGCAAGAGGTAACCCTTGACATTTCATCTCCTCTTCACACTTTACAAAGCTAAAATACATGCAGCTTGAGAAGCATTCTCACTCTGATTTTTATGTGTAACAACACAAGAGAGCTTGATTTCAGACTGACTGCTGGGCATTTAATGGCAGCACTGAACCCAGATGGACTGACTGTCAGATGTGCACAAAAATAAAACATACCACAACATACAACATAAACGCTTAGAAAAAATATTAGAACAAATGGCTGGGAAAAAAAAAAAAAAAAGGCAGTTAATATCAGAGACTTCCCCTTCCATACTGGTGGAGATCATGGGTCAGATTGTAACTGAAGTGTTTTAAGGGTTGTGAGATGGATGTAAAATGAAAAATAATATGAAACCACAGGTGTTCCACCTGGGATTCACCACGTCAGAAAGGGTATTTCTTCTGTGTCCTCTCCCTTCTACCACCACCTTCCCAAACTGGAAACACCTAAACAGTCTCTACAAGCTTTCTTTCACTAATATGTGTCAAGCAGCTGTGGCACTGATTCTATCAACATATATACAATAAATACTTTTTTGAAGGATATAGATTTACAACAGTTCCAGTAGAGAAAGATGTCTTCAAAACAGACCTTGACCTGAGTGCTCCGTAGATGAATAGTCCTTATATATTGAGACACGCACTTTCCCTTTCTGAAGGAACTGGAGGCAGTTAACATTTTAGTATGTAGGCAAAACTGACACACAGATATGCAAACAAAGTCAATTTACAGCAGTAAGTAAAAGTCACACCACGTCTGATTCAAAGCAGCACAATCAATGCCTGTCTGGAGGAGGCTCCACTCTCTGAATCATCCTGGGCAGTGCCTATTCACAGGCATTGTAGGAGCAAATGCACTTGACAGGAGGAGGATGCCATTTTTACTGTGCCAAACTCTGCTCATGCGTGATAAAAGCAGAGGGAAAGCCTGTGTGAGATGGGAGAGATTCAGTCAAATGCGGCATTTATTCCTCACTTGCTGAAAGCTGAGGCTGTGTCCTTCACAGGCTGTTGTCATTAAACATCTATTTTTCACAAGTGGTCACTAGTATCAGTTCCCCACTTTATCGTGTTTCTCATCACCTCAGTGGGAGATACTGGTGCATTGCTTTGTCCTTTTACTCAAAAGCCTACCAATTTAAGATGACAAAAAATGACCCCAGCTCGTGGCAGGATATAAGGAAAAAGATTCTTCGCTGAAAGGGTTGTCAAGCACTAGAGAAGGCTGCCCAGGGTTGTGCCACCAACCCTAGAGGTATATAAAAGATATGTAGACATGGGACTTAGCAATATGGTTTACTGGTGGACTTGGTAGTGCTAGGTTTATGATTGGCCTTGATGATTGATTTTAGAGGTCTTTTCCAACCTAAATTATTCTTTGGTCCTAAGTTGTTTGCCCATCTGCATGTACTGCTCCCCAGAAAAGCAGCTTAGATGTTTGGGGTGGCTCCCCATTTGGGGATAAGCAGGTGGAACAGCTAAGGCAGTGATCCTGGAACACATGCTGGCAAATAAAGAACCATGCAGAAAAGAGAAAAAAGAAATTTCATGATGCTACCTGTATAAGCTTTCTCTGCATGGCTACAGCTCATGTTTCAGAGGCAGGCACGTCTGACCTGGTACAGCTCCCACCACGTCCTCCTTGTTAAGGCAAATCCAGCTTGATTCCAGCCCTCATTCCCACACCTTTCCCTACTAGGGTTACTTTTTTCAAGGCTTTTTCTAACTATTGATCTCAGTATTTTTTTTTCCTTTGAATCACAATTACTTTGATTTTTTTCCTTTTTTTCCTCTTTGATGTGTATATGTAAAAGGAAAAGCTTCAGTGTCACACTGATATAAACAGTAGAAGAATTTGGATAAACTGGCACTTACATATTGTTACTGGCATAAACCCAACCATGGGGTGAAGGTTATTGTCACAGAAACTGAAGATGTAAAAGACAGGATTAGAAGATGAAGCTTAATAGCACTGGAACCTGTTGAACATTCCTTTTTATTCTGAATATATATGTCATACGCCCACAAAAGCATACATCAACAGGAGTGGGTAAGGTTAAGAATGAATCTAAGATTCATTGTAAGAACTAAAGATTCATATATACCAAATCTAAAGGTAGAAAGGGAGCATTTAATTTTTCTACATTATTTTTTTTGCTTACCCATAACTGTATTCATTTAATATTCAGCCTTACGCCTCTTTTCAAATATGCAACTTACAACTTTCTGCCTTCTGCCAAAAGCATCAAACACAGGCAGCCTATATGCAAAGAGTTTAGAAGAAAGGAATAAAAAACTCCTCTCTATATATAAATCTTTCCTTTTAATTATGCAAATACGAATGTATGGCAGAAATGCATCAAACGTAGCACTTCATTACAGTCATTTAAAAGCTCAGTACCTTTTAAAATAGCTCGTTGTGACTAAGCTTTTGCTGTCCTTTTAACCAAGCAGAAAATGTTCAAGTCAGAGAAGTTTGGGTAAATTCAGCCACAAAACGTGCTTAAGTGGGAAAAATTAATCACTGTGTACATATCTTGTTGCCAGGCGACACTTCAGAAAAGCAAGGCTGCAATCAAGGTTCAAATGCTATTCTTGGCAGAAGTGCTGAGAAAAGCACTGCAGCCCAGGATGGTCCTGCAGCATCACAGGCAGTACCTTCATACTTGACATTCTTCTAACTCATAACGTGGGCATCAGGGCTGGGAGTATTTAGACATTTTCTTAATTACAACAGATACCACAGTAGTAAAGGCAAGATGAGAGTTTGGGGATAACACCTATAAAACACAAGCTATCAAGTGTGGGCAATGTACCAAATGTACATGTGGGCAATGTAACAAAGATAACTCTAATGCAGCTTTTCCCACCAGCTGAAGACAGTGGCTTTTTAAATGGTCTTTCTGTAATTTCCAGTTTAATCTTTTCAGCAGAATAAAATTCATCCCCACTCAAAATAGTGCTTGATTTCTACTGCTGACACTAGTCACTGGCAGACCTCAATAAGGGGTTCACCACAGGTTTTAAATCTCAATAGTTTTAAAAGTAACCTCTTCAAGATGAGATGAATATTACCAGATATATTCCTGCTATATCTGAAAACAGGAAAATATGTGATTTCTTTTTTTTTTTTTCTGACAGGCCAGGCAAATGTGGAGATTGCACAAAGAAATGAATTACTAGTGAAGAAAATGGGAAGAATTAGGGTTCTAATCCCTTTAGGTTCAACATCCTTTTAGAGGTAGAATAAAGAAGACAAAGTTTTCAAGGTCATAAAAATATAACGGAGGACTCTAGTTCAGTGTCTACACTATTCCCCTTCCTGGTCAGTGTCCAGAAGTTTTGAATTAACTGTACAAGGACCAAGCACTGAAGACTATTCAGCTTGCTCTGTTTGAAGTCATTTTGGCCACTCTCTTTTACTTTCTTTAGCTGTAATAGTAATTTTTGCACAGCTCAGGGGATCACCTCTGCCTAGAGAATTTTATGTGCACTGCTGTCTCCATGTTTTAACATACCTTTTTTTTGAAGAGCAGTAGCAAGCAGTTATTCTGTGCAGGCCTCCAACATGTAAATATTTAAGTATGATGGATACACTGTGGAAGAACAACAACTTGGCCTGAGAGCAGGGACATAGGACACAGTGTATAGGGGAACAAATCATGGCATGACCAGACAGGAAGCACAGGATGGTGCTGGAAACTCCAGGCTATAAACTACTCAGCAGTTTTTAGATAAAGAAATAGAGACTAGCAAATCTGGCCAAGCCAGTTTTAGGCTGCAGTGGGCTCACTCTGTCAGGATGCCAAGTCCCGACCAAAACTACCCTGTTGCTCCCCTCCTTGCCTGGACAGGGGAAAGAAGATGGAATGGAGCACTCATGGGACAAGACCAGGACAATGAGAGAGACAGATCACTCATCAGCTACCATCACAGGCAAAACAGACTCTAACTTGCAGAAATTAATTTAATTTATTAAGAATCAAAATCAGAGGAGGGTAATGAGAAACAGAACCAAATCTTAAAACTTCTTACCCCTACCTCTCCCTTCTTCCCTGCCTTAGTTTCACTGCCAGTTTCTCTACCTCCTCCTCCCAGAACAGGGGCATGGGGAACGGGTGTTGTAGTCAGTTTATTATATCACATGACATGTTGTTTCTGCTACTCGTTTCTCCTCACAAGCTGCTCAGAGAAGTGGTGGAATCACCATCCTTTGAAGTGTTCAAAAATGTCTGGACATAGCACTTGGAGATATAGTTTACTGGTGAGTATGGCAGTGCTGGGTTAACCATCTTTTCCTATGCTAATGATCTTTTGATCCTGTGAATAGCAGATGGAAAAGAATAGGTGCAAGATCATATGCAATAAATTTAACTGGTATTTAGTCAGATTTTTCACCTTCCACCTTTCCACTTCCTTCTTCCTCCTTCCTTTTTCATTCTTCTTTTACTCTTCTTTCCTTTTTCTTTCTTCTTTTTTCTTCCTTCTTCCTTTTTCTGCAACAAATAGATCTGAACATGTTTTTTCTACTTAAATTTAATTCACAGTAAGAATGATCTCATTGCATAGAGGAGCATTTACTTTTTGCCCATAAAAATTTTTTTCATTGTAAAAATAAGGATGGCCAAACAGGTACTTGGTGATTTCTTGCTATGAAGTGAACTCAGCTGCTTAACCACTCCATCTTACTAACAGCATCTGTTCACACTGTTTTTGGGAAGGGAGGTGATTGTCCTAGCTTGAGTTGCTGTATCTCAAAACATATTAGACCTTCAATGTAATTCCAAACTTTCCATTAAAATAGTATCTCTCTGCTATCCCTTTTCCTTTCTTAAAATTTTCCCACATTGGTTTTGTCTGTTTCAAAGATTATGCCGTGTGTCAGGCAGTATATGTTTTCTTTTAAATGGGATTGTTTGTGCAAATGAGGTGATCTCTAGGCTTCCAGGAGCTTTTGAGGACCAAACAAGGTTCTCCAAAGTTGTTTAAACGTCCTGAGAACTGTCACTGCTGCAAGCTTGTGTAGCTTTAAATCATATGACTATATGCCACTATGAACTCTAGATTAAAAATATAAATCAGCCCTCAGCAGTTTTGTATCTACCTGCTTTACATACAGATACAGAGAAAAAATATCCATAGACTTCCATTTTCAGGGAGTTGGCTATTTTCTGCATTTTCCTACCTAGAAATGATGGATAGACTACATTACAAAAACCAGTTCTTGTCAGTAGTTCTTAGAGCAGAACCACATGTCCTTCAAAGCAGATTACATTTTTGTAAATGTATTTGGGTTTGTCTAGACATTGGTATCAGAGGAGTTAAAATCAAAAGGGCTAGGATCAAAGAAGCACACAAGGGGATATTAATTGTACTGGATGTAAAGGTTCACTGCTAAGCACTGCTACACGCACAGTAAGTGTTTAACACTTTCTTTCCTGGATTAGCATGCAGGTCACTGTCAAGGCCAAAAAAGAGGAAATTCTAGTCATGTCTTAGTGCACTTTTTTTTTTTTTTTTTTTTTTTTTTTTTTTTTTCCCCAGAGGACTGCAACACAGACATTTAAAATGGTAGGAAATTTTGTAATCTGCCAGCACTGCCTGGCTGACTGTTATTTTCAGGTTTTATTACACTCATTCCAATGTTACTTTCAAAGACTTCACTGATGCTAATGTTCCCTGCCTCCTGAAAAAGATACACTACTCAACCTATCAACTCACTGGAACCTATTTTGTCGAACTACACCCTAAGAAAGCAATGAGGTTCAACCTAATAGCTTTTGCATGATGTATACTGACCCAAATTCCTCCTTGAAGGAGGCATATATATCAATAAATCAATCAGTCATACATTACAATGGACTATTTACGCAACTTCAGAGGGCTGCTAAATAATGAATTTTAAATTACCTCAGTTAAACCTCAGTCATATGAAATGCAGCTAAATGTACCTTAAATAGTTTTACTGACAGATTTCAAATGACTTCAAATTCATTCCAGAAGTGAGGAAGAATGAAGAATAAAACAGAACCCAGACTGAGTTGCTGATCTTATTTTGAAGGGAGATCATCATACAGAAGATCTTGTCATATATAGAGAAAAGACAATCCTTTTAAATTTAAATTGTGGATGATGAAAATGCTATGAAGCCAGTACAAAATATATGAAATAGCTAAAAAATCATTTTAAAAGGTTATTAAAAAAACCCACCAAGTCAGCCCTGTTTAAAGAAACCTGAGAAAAGTACAGCGAGCATTCCGTTGCTCAGATGATTAATATGATCCACTAATAAACATAATTGAAATTGTTTGCAAACAATACCTTTATTGAAAGAATGAAACTCCAACAAAGTAGAAACTCCAAAGCAAAAGTCAAAAAACTGCTATATAAACAGTTTGTGAATTATAAAACCTGAGAGTTTTCCCTTGTACTACTTACTGTAAGACTGATGATTTTCCTCCTCTGAAGTAGCTTTCACTCAGTTATTAACATTTTTAACTCTCATTGGGGATCAAGGTTTGATTTGAGTTGATCCAACCTGCTGTTCATGTTGTTCCTGCTGCCTGTCTCACTGCTGCAGCTCACTTGGCTCTCTGTGCAGTGAGTTGCCTCTGCTGATGCTTCTGTGCATCTCCTCCCACCATCTCTGCCTGGTGCTGCTCCTCACTCCCTACCTCTCCATCCGATTCCTATGTCTTTGCTAACACTTCTGTTTCAACTCCTAGAAAAAAATGTGTGCAGCCTTGCAAAGGGGAAAGAGCTCACAGGAGATCCTTCAGCATCTTGTGGCATCTCTAGCACCATGGAATGCATTTACATAAAGTCTCTTGCTCTCCTTTTTTTTTTTTTTTCCTTTTCCTAGGTGCTAGCCTTTGCATCTTGATATTGGAATTGACTATGTTTAGGGTAAACAGGAACCCTAGGACTATTCATATTGTAAATTAACCCAGATTTCTATGTGTCATTACAAGCCTTATAATTTTTAAAATCTCTTTAACAAAATACCCTATTCTCTTTATCTTCTCCAGGCTTTCCCCTCAAGTGTCAAAAGAGCACTGCCTCTTTCAGCTGCTCCCTGCTCTAGAGTAGGAGAGAAGTATGTGCTCCTTAGAGCTTAGCTATCAGGGATGATGAGCCAAAAATCCCCAAGAAATTGTTTTGGTGAGGTTTGAGTGTGCCATTTTGAGACAGTTAAGGCTCAATAGTAAGAGCACGACATGAAGCAAATAAAGAATTGTGGTTCTTTATAGGTCAGAAACATACTGACCCTACTAAGCATGGAGAGTTCTTCAGCAGCATATGGTGCATGTTTTTTTTTGTTTTTTGTTTTTGTGGTTTTTGTGGGTTTTTTTTTTTTGTTGTTTTTTTTTTGTTTTTTTTTTTTAATTGAAGGTGCTCTCTGGACACTGCCCAAACTTGTGTTAAAACTTCTGCTGTCAGAAAGGCTGCCTGTATGCCCAGTTGAAAGCAGGAAATGGTGTCTGTTTGAAGGACAATTAAGCATGTATGGCTGGCAGAAATATCAGGAGGGTGGGGAAGCACAGTGGTAGAGCCTGGAAGGAGCCTGTGGCAAAAGCTCATCCTCATGGATGCCTAAGAGGAGCTGAGAGTTTAGCTGGAACAGGAGGCAAACAAGAGAGCAAGCCTCAAAAGTGACAGAAATGTTTTCCCAAAGGTTCAGAAAATGTTAGATGGGATTTGTGCCACCAAAGAAGCTACTGAAAGGATGTAGGAAAGTAAGACAGAAGGAAGGTACCTGAGTGCCTGCTGGAGGGTGGAGATTTCTTTTCAAAGACAGCAGACAACTGATGCTCCTTGCAGCATGCAACATCAGCTTCACTTGTCAAGAACAGCACATCTACCTGTATGCTAAAAATGATGCCATCCCTCCAGCTGAAAGTGCCCTAGCACAAGTGGTCTCATACCTTGCATTTTCTCATACTTAGTGCTGTTGTGAATTCAGTAGCTCTACTGGAACTGCACCTGATTCTCCTCATGTTCATTCTTGCAATTGCTTCAGCAGCGTTTTTCCCCCAATGTATTACACTTCCCACTTGGTCTATATCACTGCCAAGTGTACTTGCTCCTAACATCAATTAATTCACCATCCTTTTGTGAGAGGCCATGTTCATTTAAATTGTTAGGAAACGTATTCAAAACCCATATTATAAACTTTCTGGCCATGATAAGTTTTTTTAAATTGTAGAATGAATATAAATTTATATTGGTTTTCATAACACATCCATCTCATATTTAATTTCCTACATTGAAGTCTGTTGATGTTCAAGAGAAAGAAAAAAACATTTTGAGCTCTGTTTCCAACCTTCTGTTTGACAAAGGAATGTGTATTCTGTGATCTCTGTGAACAATTATTTCTTTTCTCAACTAGTTACATTGCCAAGCAGTAATTGAGTAAATTTCTTTTCATGCATTTAAATAGATCTTGATGCTGGTGCAATTTATGTTTATTTTTCAATGTTTAATCATCCAAAACTATCATACATATCAGAGTGATGAATTAAAGAATGACATGACAATGTAAACCAATGTGATCGATCCCTGAGAACTTTCACTTCCTTGCAGCTGTGATTTCATTTTTTACTGATAAATGGCATCTTCATAATCTAATATTGGAACTGTAGTCATAACTGTGACATTATCTGTCCTGTGGCATTCAAGGTAAGATGAACCATGGCACAAGACAGGAAAACAAGTTTTATAAATTTTTAAACTTTATTTACTATTTCTATTATCAATATTTTTATTGAAAATTCCTCCAGAATGAGTTTCTACATATTTTAATGGAAATTCAAGTAAGTTATGTAAATTATTAAAAAAGCAAATTTTTTACATTTTTCACTTATAAAATTTTGCTTAACCAATTTGCAGCCTTTTGAGAAACAGCACTGTTTGTCTACCAACAGATGCCTTTGCCCTGGCATCTTTAGAGCCTTTAGTAGAACTCCTTCTTAGAGCTGTTCACATGCTTCAGAATTTTACTTTTCTGCCAGAAGCTAACAATGTACTTTGCATCTTCTCCTCCTGTAAATAAAATAACAAAAAGAAGTGGCATTTCAGTTAATAATCTTTTATTAGTAATGAAGCCTTGTAATTTATTATCATGCTCACAAAAGAACATCACATCTAATGTAGGCATGAAGCCAATTAACTGAATATGTATATACTAAATCTTTTATGGGATCATTGAGACTTCTTTATGAATGAATACACCACACAAGACAGATAACAATACTACTATCAGATTTTTATGCTTACTAACATAGTATTTAAATTATAGAAAAAAAATTTCATAGTTGGATATTGGGCAATCATCATTGCAGCTGTAATCATGTCCATATATGTCACCTCAAACTCAGTCATAGTCCTATTATTGCAGAAAGAGGTTTCCTAGTCTATCTGATATCATCATTAGAGCTGAACACCTGCTGGAATGTGAACTGATGCCACTCTTTCCTGTGCCTCAGGGGTAATTTATTTGGTGTGGTCACCTGAATAGATTTGATCCAACTGGCCTGGAAATAAAGGGATTTAAAAAACAGTATTTCACTGACATAGAACCTTTTTTGCAGAAACATAGATAAATTATATTTGGATAGACAGAAGAATACAGGATGAAGCTCTCATCTGGCTTTAGTCATAGAATCAGAATGGTTTGGGTTGAAAGAGACCTTAAAGGTCATCTAGTTCCACTATGACTGCCATGGGCTGGGATGCCACTCACTAGACCAGATCACTCAGGGAGGGCTCCAGCCAACCTAGTCTTGAACACTTCCAGGAATGTGACAGCCACAACCTCTGTGGGCAACCTGCTCCAGTGTTGCACCACGCTCTGAGTGGTGAGGAATACACCAGGCACAGGTATCTCAGTTTGCAAGCTGCACTGCAGGATGCAGATTGAGGAGATTGAACTTCGGGTGGGAGCCCAAGACAGCAGAACAAAGGGCACATGGACAGGTGAATGGACACCAGGAGGAGCCGAGGGCTTGGAGGAAGAGCAGGACTTGTGCCTGCTTGGACCATGAGGATGTAAAAGCCCAAGGACTCCTTGGTGGGGCTCCCTCCTCAGGAGCACCAGCTGGAGCTGTTTCTGTGTCACTGCCCCGTGAATAAATGGCTTTGTGGAACGAGACACCTGAGACTCTGGGGTGGAACCCTGGGGTGGAAGCGGTGGGGAAGCCTGGGGTGTGTGGCTGTGAGTGAGGTGTGCAGGGCTCAGGGGGGCTCCCCTGGGGTCACTGGAGCTGCTGCTGCCAAGGGGCTCTGTGCCCAGCAGTGAAAGTCTCTGGCCTTGGGAGTGGGACTGACAGAGAGGATCGAGAATGGTCAGACTGGGAAGTTTCCTTAACACTGAATAAAGAATTTCTTCCTAACATCTTATCTAAACTTGCTATTTTCAGTTTAAAAATTCCCCCTTGTCCTGTCACTGTCTGCTCATATAAAAAGTCACTCTTCCTCTTTTCTATAAGCCCCCTTAAAGTACTGGAAGGCCACACTGAAGTCTCCCCAGAGCTTTCTCTTCCTGAGAATGAATTATTCCAGCTCTCATCCTCTATTGATAGGAAAGGTTCTCCAGCCCTCTGAATATTTTTGTGGCCCGATCCCTTTGAAGCTAAACCAGCTTACACTGGTTGTAGGATAGGATGCTGCTCTCAGTCTCTTCCACTGATGGTCTGGACCTCAGTGAATGTCCAGGCCTTTGTGCACTGTAGAAGGACGTAAACAGAGAACTAATTGTAGAATACATTGCTTTTTCACAACAACCAAGAGAACTGGGGCAGTTTTGGAGAGGTGGGGAAACCATGGCTTCACATCCATGGAGAAGAAATTGAACCACCAAATTCTCAGTGCACACAGAAGCACTCTTACCTGTTAGAAAAATGTGAACACTCTGACCACAGCAGTCCCTTTCTTCCAAAATGAAAATGCGAAGCAAGGAGTGATTGAAATATAGTGTAGAACAATCCAAATAATGTTTCTTGGAATATTTTAATTTTTTAAAATGTTATATCACATGCAGTATCCTTAATAAAATCTACCTGAATGATCATTTTGACATATTTTTTTCTTATAGACCAAATAGTATAACACCCAAGGACACTATTATAGGAAGAATTATATGAGACACCCTGTTGTACTGTGGAGTGCAGAGTGTAGACATTTTCTCCTGCAAGTTTCTCCTCATCAAAGTTCAATTTATTAAATTCCTTCAGTTTTCAGAGAAAACAGTAGAGACTCTTTCCTTTCAACAACAGTTTTTCATATTCAGTGGCCAAGATTATTGCATAAAAGAGCCCCATGGATTTAATCCTGGGGTGTTTAATGGTCATGGGAACTTTTACACTCAGTTGAAATGTTGACTTTAAGCACAGCTTTCTAACTTTTTAAATTATCAATATACTTCACATTAACTAGCAAGATATTCTATTAAGAATAGCTTTAGTCTTGGTTTGTTCAGCTCAGACTTTCCCACACAGGTTTGTAAATTGATTTAATTACTGAATAGCATGATTATGGCTCTTTCTGTTCTCCCAAAATGAGTAGCTGTCTAGTGCTTTGCACCGATAGAGAATCAAGACCATAAAAATAATCTGAAATTTTATCAGATCCACAGATATGACCGTTAAGACAAAGATAACACCACCTCCATCCAGCCTCATCCTTTCAGTAAGCATTAAAATTATTAAAAGAAGCTTTACCATATATAATATTTTAAATACATTCTTCTTTTTTATTCAGCCTGTGATATAATTAATGAGTGCCTTAGCAATGAATGAAAATGTACTGCTTCTGCTGCACTCACTGAAGCTGAAGGAATCAACTCCATTTTTCTGCTCATCCCTAATTGTGTTCTAAAATACTACATTCCCCTTAAAGGAAATTTATTATACTGTATTTATGGCAGAAGCACTTTCAACATGGTTCTATTTAAAGAATACACATTCATTGTCTTGATGAAGATCCCTGGATTTGGACTCAAAAGATTGGCTTGGCATTCATTATGTTCTGCATTCATTAGAAGGGGGGAAGCAATTATGAAACTAACAGGATTGTTTGCGGCTAGAAAATTTCCACTGTGAACAGCTCCAGGCAGAAAATGGTTGTAGTTATCCCACAAAACAATGGTGCATGTTCTAGGTAGCAACTGTGGCCCGGACGATGATGCAATACATTTAGAGATTAAACATTTCTCCCAGAAACTGTGAAGGCAAGGGATAAAACTACATGATGGAATTCAGTGTGAAGTTCTGTGTGATTTTTTAAGAGATTGCACCTAAATAAGTAGCTTCAACAAGTTAGGATAAATTTTCAATTTTCATAGGTTTTTCTTTTTGTTGTTGTTGTTGTTTTGGGAGGTTTTTTGTTTGTTTCTTTGTTTGTTCTTGTATATATCCATTTTATTTCCTCAGCCATTCACTTAAATCTTACACACATTTTGAATACCATTTTCTTATCCAAGCCAAGAGGAATGTGGTAAAATTTTCAGGAACATTTCAACCGTGTGTTTGATGCACTCTTGTTTGGCTTCTCAAAGAGACGTGAAAAGTTCAGTTTCAACTAACTTTTTACAAGAAAGAGGGGCTTAGGGAAGTAAGATAGTGAGGGGGAAAGTGAAGGAAGGAAAAAGGTGTAGCATAAACGCATGTATAATGTCTGTCTCAGAGATAAATAGAAAAAGAGAGTGTATGAGGTCTGTGAAAGGATTTAGTTTGACCTTACAAGAGAATAAGAAAAACATGCTTTACACAGGTGAACAGGTTGATAACATGATTTCTCCCTGCGTTTAATGAGTGTCATGAAAGTCATGCTTTATAAGAAGGAAATGGTGTAAATCATGCATTACTAATGAAGGTATTACTTTAGACAGAGGACCATGAATTTTACAGTACAGGGGTCCGTATGGGTTTTGATCCTATAAAAGTTTTATAGATGTACTTGTCTACACTTATCTACATATGTGGTTCATTGAAATAATGGCTTTCTTCACTGTAAAAAAATTTAGAACACATAAAAATTTGCTACGTGAGGGGTTTTAAACACACAAAACAGCAGATAGAAAATTTCAGTCTGCTTGACTATAATGTAACCTTCAAAACCAAAACATGCAAAAAAGGCACCAAAAATGCAAAGAAAAACCTCCAGTTTCACTAACAAAGCTGTTGATCTTCCCTCCTTACTCCATGTTTAAACAATTTTGGCTAAGTTTCCTGTAACATCACTGAGCTACTATGGAGATAATGTCATTCACAATATCAATGTTTACAATTAGCATATACTGAATGGCTAAAAATTAACTCAAACTGTGTGATTTTCTCATTCAGAAGGAATGTACAGTAAAGGTTTCATGACATCACACAAGGGTACTGATTATTCCTGTAGTGCCCATAACTGGCATCTCTAACTCTTTATAATGCTTCTATATGATGACAAAAAAATAAATGTGACTGAAAGTTTAAAAGGAGGGAAAAAATTCTAAAATTTCCAACATTTTGTCAAGCACCATAAAAATTAATAAAGTTTCTCCACAATTGCATTTTTCATTTATATCAATTTCCTGAACAAACATATGCTCACTGGAGTTTACTGAAGTTTGTTGTGTGAGATTATTTTAAAGTTACATAGTATTTCTCAACAATCAATGATGTTGCCAAATATAATTCCAGGTGTATCTCAAGAGGTTTAAATGCATGCATCCCTGTTTTCATCACACTTAGTACACTCTTAATACCTCTAGAGAACTTTCTGCAGCAAATAAACAACATATTTTCCACTTATTCTAATGGACACTGTTCGAGTCCTTCAAGCAACTTTGAAAATCTAAACCTTTATAGCTGATGTTCTTTTTAATCTGGAAAGTGTTTATTGCTGAAGAAGTCTGATGAATAACTGATGTGTTAGAACATTAAAAAATGTTTGAGAAATATCAATATACAGCAATTTTCCTTTTCAGAGATTAAATCTAAAATATCTTTAAAAGCTTCAAGAGTAATTTTGATTGCTTGTGGTTCACTGCCTTTGAAGTGACAGCTGATTCAATTCTTGGCAGACTAGAATGAGAATTGTAACTAATGTGTACCATGTCTTTAGATATAAAGGATAAAATTTTTATCCCAAATTTATATTTTAATATGCAAAATGCTCTGTAAATAATGTTCTGTTTGGGTCTTTGGAGCTGATCATGGGCTGTGACTATCTGTGGGTTTTGCCACCAACAAAGATGAATTCCCATCATAAATTATGAATTTTTCGCTTTAATAGACCACTTAATTGGAACTGCATTCTCCAAACACTTATTCTCAAACTATCTGGATTGTGAAGTAACTCTAGCAATGCAGATAGGAAAATCTGGTTATTCACAGAATCACAGAATCTGTGATTCTGTGAAAATCTGACTATTGGTCATGTCCAGTTCAGACATGGTGTGCAGTACCTTATTGCAGTACCAGCTTGGGATGCTGTAGTTAAATTTTTAGCAATAAATATCTACCTGTGTTGGTAAGAGATCTGAGCCAAAGATTTTACTTTACTCAAGTTTTTTACTTTACTCAAGTTCAGAACACTGAACATATGAAAACATTGGTATTACTGAACACACTGGTAATTTTTAAAAGTGTCATACACTTCTTTGAAAGAAATTTAGTAAAGTAGTTACAAATTGTCTTTAACTGATGGAGAAAGAGTGATCAGCCATAGTATTATTACTTCAGCCAAATCTTTGAGACTCAAAATTACAGATCACAACAAAAAAATTTGTAACATTTCTTGCCTTTAAGGATTTCTTGAAATATTCTTATTTAAAATACAGAAGAGGCATGTTTACACATATTTAACTGAAAGCACACTTTATTCTAATTTACTTTTTAAAATAATTTAAAAATATATGTAGGTTATCTTTTCTCTTTAATGGAAGAGATCATTTTGAAAATAAATTAAATACATGTTTACACCAGTATCTTACACTGTATGTTGTTTAGGGAGAGATTCTTGCTACTTGTTGTAAAAATATTGATTCTCAGTCAAATAATTTTTGTCCTTTCCCATTCAATACAGCATTTTTTAACTATTGCAAACCTTGTTGTTGCACTATTTTTGCAGAATTCATGGAATTTTGAAAGGACGAGCAGAACAGGTCCGGGGTCAGCATGCAAGAATTCTCTTTATTCAAATTATCTGACTCCATTTATATACACTATACATAAGTGGCCAAGTATTGGCCAAAAGCAGATCATCCCATCGCTCGGATTGGTGATCATTCCAATCACTCAAATGTTCTCTCATAGCAAAGGAATGTAAACATTTTCTTATTTACATGAAAAGGCTTGGGAACTCAGCTCAGAGTTCCAAAACATCAGAAGACTTTAGCTTTAATATCAGAATGTAAGTCTAAGACATGGAAAAGCAGAGTGACACCTTGTAGCTCTGTTAAAGAAGTCTGTTGTCAGAATTTTTGTGGTATCATTCAAAAACAAAGTTTTGGCAAGCAAATCTTAAACCTCTTTTAGAAAGTAAATAGAATTTTTACCATTTTTTTCATTAAATTCTTGCAACCCAAAGAAGGAAGCAGAGACACTTCTGTCACCCCAGAGGGAAATTTACTTTTCCCAGACCTATCCTTTATCCTGACCAGGCCCATCAGCCCAGGCAACTCGACACAATCTCCTCACAAAAGGGTAAGCCATTGTCAAGGAGGAGAAATTTCTCCTCGGGGTAGTTAAAACTCTGGAAGTATCTTTAATCTATTTAATTGAGGAGGAAGTTTGTACTTTGGCAACTGCAAATGCCCTTGTTTCCTTGAACAGGGCTATTCCTGTAAGGCAGGGGTGATATCTACATGTCATGCATAGTGCTCACAGAAGGGGAAAATTAATTCTTTGAAGAGACAAAGATTTTGTGAACAAATTCCTGTAAACAAATGTCGATGCCCACACATTTAGCAGCCCTCACATGACTTGGCAGTGACTGAAGTCAATTGAGATGTTTGGTCTGCAGCTGTTGGGAATGAGTGGGATCATGCATGATTGCGAAAGTGTTTCAGCTGACATCCATTAAGGATGGAATATGTTACCACAACCCACAAGCCCACAGCAGGATTTCAGGTGTTTAAAAACTTCTTGCTTCATCAGAGCAGCATGTACTATGAAGACTTACTAGCTAAAAGGCATTAGCTGTAGGATTAAAATTGCATGTTAAAGACTCTGTTTCCACATGCAGTCCTATCTCTTTCAGCGAATTTTTAATGAATAATTAAATGGAGGAGCAAATTATTGATTTTTCCATCCAAAAGAATTCTGTAATTGAATTTGAAGTGGAACAAAATTATTTTATTAGCATATTTAATTAGAATTGAGTTATGGTATGTTGGAATACTTGTTATAAAATTCCTTTTCTTCGAAAGCTCAGCTTTTTCATTAGAACTTTATGGTCTTGAAGTTAAAACAATGAGAAAAGAGGTTTACTTGGGTTTGGTGCTCAGTTTATTCATTCTTTTTACTAATTCTTTTACTAATTCTGTGACAGCTGGTCACACACAAAACAACACTTGTAGTACTAAGTAAATGATGTGAAGAGCCATGAAATATGTATTGACTTAGACACTGTCTGAGTGAAGACCTTTCCAAAACAGTACATAAATGTCTTGAAAAATTTTTATTTAAACTTTAAAAAATATATAATAAATATCAACTTTAAATTCCTGTGGATAGACAGGAGCACTAATTTATATGCAGAGAGGAACCCAGAAGATTTGAGAAAAATCTTGTCTAATTAACATTAGTGCTATTATAATTAAAATCTTTTGAGCTGCATAGTCAGACTTTACTAGGTATTTTATAACATCTGAAAACTCCTAAATACAATACCAGTGTGACAAGAATGCAAGATTGTTAAGAAAATGTTCAAGGGTACATCTCACTGCATTCCAGTTTTAATCTTTATCAAAGATGAAGGCTAACTTTTGATAGTGATCCCTATTACTGCGTTTGGATCTCTTGGTTGACCTCATCTTTAAAGGGTTTGGCAGCTTTTTAAAATATAGTTCTACATGGAATGCATTTGTAGGAATTCTTCCCCGCAGTACGATCTTTTACCCATATGCTACAGAAACTCAACACATATTCTCAGAAAATACAAATGTGAGAGTTGAGTTTGCTGTTTTTGAAATCCATAACAAGGATAACTGCTGACAAACAAAAGAAATTGCCAGCCCACATTCCTCCTGCTTTGAATGGTGCTAATCTCCACAAATATGGAAATATTTAGTAGTTTTATAATGAAAGAAATAAGCATTTTATGCTTCTGCCTTTGGTTAGCAGAACCACCCATTTTGTGTCTGTAATGTGCCCTGGTAATTACCTTTAAAGTTTCCAGTTTTGATCTAAAACATTTGCGAATAGCAAGTTTTAAAAAATAAGTCTACAGGAAATGCCGCACAGTGGAAAGGCAAAATCAGCTAAATTTAAATCACATTTGTTCAGAGCTTTCTGCTGATGTTTGGTGTGTAATGACCCCCACAAACCTGTGTGAAGAGGTTGTTACACTAGGGAAGATTTTTCTTGTATGCAGAAAATAACATGAGCCTAAATCCATACCTCTAGTATCTGGCAGTTATCATAGTAAACAACATAAATAAAAAAGATTTTTTTTTCCTTCCATTTGTCTTTATTCAGACAATATATTGACTAATCTCAATGGGAATTTTTCAATGGGAATGTCCCCAATTGAGGACATGGATCTGAGGAGAAAGGTCTGGGTTTAGCTCCCGATCTGCCACAGACTTCCTGTATGACCTTAAGCACGCTATTTAGTCTTTCTTCAATCACTGTTATTATGCCTGTTTCATGAACATATTCATTTCTTGATCATTAAATAGGGATAAGAACACTTTTCTTTGCCCCTCATTGTTGCAATACTTACACTGAAAATTGCAAGGTCTATGGTAATGAATTCAACACCTATAGGAACATTTCTTTAAGGTTCATTGATTTTATACAGCATAAGAGTAGGATTAAAACTGGGAAAGATAACTATTTTTAAGACTGAGATCTTATACATAAGTTGTCTATGATAACAGAAACTATGTATTAGCACACATAAATTTATATGACTTTACAAACACAGGTAACTGCCCACATTCTCTTGAAAATTAAACCTATAGCTGATTCAGATATCTCTGAAATAAACAAAAGGAGTTCAGAAGGGCATTGCTCCAGTTAGGGTGCTGAAACCATCTAAACCCTGAGCAAACCATTCTAGACTCCTTATTATCAGTGAAGAGAAGGTGTTTAAAGAGAGAGCAGTCTGGTCCTAATGTAGATGTTTAGGATAGGGCAGGTAAATTTTCCCATAGTAGGTTGATTTACGATTTATTTCAACTTAGATGTCTAATTTCTGGACATATAAAACCAGATAAGATTAACTGACTCTTGCAGGTCTCCAGTGGTGTTACTGATGTGCATTCAAAGGCGTCAGTCAGAATATACACCCATGAGCATGTACAAAACTCACAGAGGTTTAAAAAATATTCACGTGCTTTTTCTTCTGTTTTATTTAGCCACAGTTGCAAACTAGGTTGCCAAATGTACAGGGAAGCAGATGAGTTGCACAAGGATTGAACTCCTTTTCTTTCAGCTGTTACACTGCATGATCTTTTCAGAGGTATCCTGGTTCTTTAGAAATGACAGACCAGACACAGTTTCATAAAACAATAGGTGTGCCAATCGGCTTTGCCCCTGCTGTACATAGCTTTGTACTATGTACAATTTGCCTGTACATAGTTTGGCACATCTCTAATCTAGAAATTTTTCTAAAGCATCTATTCAACTTTTCTTGTCTGCTAATGTGTGTAATGGAAAAAGAACTGGAAGGCAAGAAAAAACATTCACTCAGCTATTTAGTGCAAGGATGTCAATGAATTAAAGAAGTTCTTTAATGACATTACACAGTTTATTAATTGACATATGTCTGGAAAGCCAATGACCTCTGAATACCTTTGAAGTAATAACTCCACCCTGAGAGGATATCATGGTGTCTGACAGGCAGTCATGGTAGAAGTGTGAGCTGTTGATCAAATCTCTTCCTGAGCAGATCACCTGGGCTAGCACTCATCAGGTTCCAATTGTGGCAAAATTAGACTGTAACTCATTTATCAGATTTTTTTTCCTATGGGAAACAGTTTATGTCAAGTTATCTAAGGACATCAAAACATCAGATAACATGGCATTTAATTTAATCTCAGATTTTTTTTTTTTTATTCTTTTTAAGATTACACAATGTGGTTTAAGAAATCAATTTCTGCTGATTTATAGCAGGTCATTTGCAATGTTAACCTGAAACTATTGCTTAGTTTTCTGAGGTAGGGTGTTTATGATGACATTTTCAATTTGTTTTACTGACATAGGAGACATATATGAGGTTTTTTATATTATCATGGGCCAGAGCTCTGAGCAGGAAGATGAAAAGTAGAAAGACAAGGAAAAAAACCATTATTTTTCAAGTAAAAAGAGATTGCTAAAAATGTAGAAAATGTAATTTTTTAGGAGGTAATGATGAAGGATTCTTGAAGTAGATGTATAATTGATTTCTTATCATGCTACAACTTAGCTGTCTTGCATCTTCATTTGAAAAAACAAAAATATGACTACATCCATTCACAATTATGTTTATTATTACTACCGTGGGGGATTGAGGTCATTCATATTTAGCATTTGCATAAGGATTCAAGGGTATCTGCCAACAGAAAAATATTGAATTAACCAGAGAAAATGCCAACACACATATTTATCCACTTTTGTGTATACTGATTAACAAGAGTCAATTTGTAACCATCTTCACACACTATTTTTAGAAACGTTCTTCCATTGATTTACCATCTGCATGAGTTTTCAAAAGATTTTTCTCTCTTTGGTAAATATTTCTGAGAAATATTTAGAGCTTAAGAAACTCTGCTTGGAATGCATAATCATCCACCACTCCTTCTAAGGCAGTCTAGATATCTAACTCAAGGCAAACATAATTAGTGTGCATGTGGATTTTAGAAACAAGAAGGGAAAGGGAAAGCTGCTGAATTAATCGAAAAAAATAAATCTTTGCAAGACTTGTCTTAGGAAAACTCTTAGTCAGCATATAATGTTTTGTGTTGGGCATAAACAGGACATTATGCAAGATGAGAGAAAGTGATTTTATATATATATATATATAAAATTTACATATATAAATGAAGGAGGCTTGGGTTCATGTTGTCTTCCAACATAATACTACTAATAATAATATATTCTAATAATACTTTCCTAATATTTTTAGTCTTATAAGCAGATGCTGAATGCAGAGTTTTAACCTTGTGGCTCAGGTTTCTTTGCTACATTCTTCTGTATCCACATAGGTAGTGCATCCCTAAAGACAAAGATTATTTTGTCCTATGTGTCCATTCAGAAACTGTCATGGGATGACCTTCATTTTTATACATCATTTTAGAAGAAGGTTCCATAAGTGAAGTATGTTCTAACGTAGTTCCCAAATTTAAAAACACTTGGATTTTATCCCTTATTTGAACATGTAAAGCAAGGTATATCAAAATGCATCAGAGATGAAGACTTTTATGTGGCAAATTTGAACTTCCCCACATGTTTTGTTTGTCTGCTTAGTTGATTGTTTGTTTGAGATTTTTGAATTTTGTTGTTTTTTCTTCCCCCTGAATTATGTTTCATGGATCTATTTTCAAGATGCCTATAGACTTTCAGGAATACACAACAGAAAGCAGTATTTAGATTACTCACAGTTGAATTAAAGTATGGTTCTGCTATGTCTTTTTCTAAAATAGGTAACTATCAACTGAAAAATCTCCAGAAAATAGGAATAATTTGAATATATAGTACTAGTAATATCACATTTAAAAATACAGACAAAATGTAGATATTTAGCAAGAGTTTGCTTTTGATTTGCAAACATCAAGGACGTGAATAATAATACTGTAATTCCTTAAGAAAAATTAATTCATAGTGGGGACTGATACTAAAGTGTGTTAAATACCTCATTTGATTTGACTGGGGACTCATAAATGTGCAAATATGAACACTTTGATGAAGGGACAGGTAAGCTGGTTAAATTCCAAGAAAGACAAATAATATTGTATAACAGCATCATGAATCGTTGGCAAACAATTACCTAAATTACTGAAATACTTATGTCTTATTTCTTTAGAGGTTTTTCAGAATATGTTAAATAGCAGTGTAAAGGTGCTCAAGTACAGTTGATTCTGCCTTTGAGGAGGGTCAGAATGATATATTCTCTTACAGGTCTCATCATGCCCCTTTGTTTTCTTTATTTGCAAGATTTATACTAAAATTTACATCTGTGAAGCTTCAGTGGACTAACTCACATGGATTGAGTTTAACACATAAATGCTTGCAGGTGAACTAGAAAAAGAATGTATGGAATTATTTAAATACAGAGAGTGAGAGACAGAGGTGAATGGAGACATAATTATTCCTTTGCTTCCCTATGGCTCTTTAAAAGAAAGGAAAATACTAAAAACAGGTCCTTGGGCTGAAACAAATTGTGGACATCTTCAACAGAAACAAGAACATTTCTGGTATTTTGAGGAACGGGAAGAAGGGCCCATTGAGGTGGTCTCAGCATTCATGCTTAGTGCCTTCTATATTTATGATGGTTCTCTTGCCTGTCTATTTCTTGAAATAAAACCCTCCCTTATGAGCCATTTGAACAATACTGAAAACCACAGCTAAGCAATTCTGGGAAGTGCTATAAACATAAGCTCTATTTTATTTTTTTTTCCTACAAACATTGTAAATAGGTTTTTTTTCTATATGTAGAGAAAAGCTTAAATGCTACAAGAAAGATCAGACTTGGTAAGACCTATTCCAGTACATAGAAAGGAAGTTTAAATGCAGTCATATAGACAAATTATATAAACACTGCATTATACATAGCTCGTCATTAAATACTTCTAGTTTTCTTGTGGTGAGTCAGTTGCTTTATACTTGGATGTTTTTTGTGAGTGTGCACACATGTTGAAAAGATCTTTCTTTTCCACATATGTGTGCACAATCAAAAACACTTGGAAGCTGAAAAATTTGCAAGTAACTATGACCTGTATTCTGTAAAATATTATTTACTGTTCATTGTATTATCAAGACTTCTAAAACTTTTGTAAATGAAATGCAACTACTGCATTACATGGGGTGCACTGCAGACCTGAGGTAAAAATTCTCTCTCCATCTTTCTTACATATTGAAAGGCTGCAGTAAGGTTTCCCCAGAGCCACCTTCTCTTCTCCAGGCTAAACTACCCTAACTCTTGATCTTTCCTCATGGAACAGATGTTCCAATTAAATCATGTAACCTCAACTGGATTTAACCTAGGAGTCTGCTGAAGAACTGTATTGTCCTTCTAATCTTGGCAGACTTGGCTTTTACCTTTTATTTAGCTGAAATGTAGAGAAAAATCTGGTGTTATTTAGTGGCAGTACAACTATGAAGGACTCCGGAAATTTTCACTTCATTCATGTGATCAGGTCTTGACCTCAGACCTGTTGGGGAATCCTCTATTAAACCAAAAAATATAGAATTAATAAATGTAGTTAATTTGTTTATGCGTGGGCGACATGGAAAATGTGACATGATTTATATGACTGAGAAATTTATTCCTCTAGCACTAATATCTGAACTTTCCACAAGAAAACTGAATCCACTCACATAAATTTGCAATTAAGTGGAGTTTCTTTTAATTTTAAATATTCCCTAAATTTCTTCCTTTGTTTTTGTTGATGCAGCACTAATTGAAATTAAAATAGGAAAAAAATCAACAAGGAAAATATTTCTTTAATATCAACTGTTAAGAGTCAATGAAACTTGAAGTGGATGACAGCATGCAGAGCTTACTTAACTGTGTCGTACATTTTACTAACTCCTCACAAGTTCAGGCAAGCAGATGCAAGAGGTTTAGACAATACCATTAAACATCCCACAAAAATGAGGAATAACTTGCTGAGACTAGTATTTTCAGATTTCAGAGAATAAAACTATTGGAACCAGTTAAAGAAACGAGAAAAGCCTCTGCAATGTTTAGAATCCAGGACATTTGAAGAATGCTGAACACTGGATGATGAAGTATATAGGGGAAATATGAAGGCTTGATATTTTTTGTTTTAAATATTTTGAAAGATTTTTCTTCTGAAATATTTTTCACAATACCAAGGGAGAAAAAAATCTTCAAGGAAATGATAATAAATGAGCTACAACTTAATGATTTTTTTTTTCAGATTTTGAAATTCGTTTGTGACTACGCATGATTTTTCAGTAGAACATGATATTTTAGTGTATCTCATTAGGTATCCAAGTTTGAAATGCTTTGCCATCAAGTTCAGGAGGTGAGTTATCTCCAAAGGAGCTTCTATTTTATAAAACCTGAATGCTTCTACTCTTGTTTTGATTCTCTTAGATTTTAGTTTTGTTTGTTTATACTCCTTGCTGAAAAGGACATACTGTTTGGTGAGCACAGGAAATGCAACAGCTTTGAGCAGAGTACCTATTTCATATATTTCTGCAGTAATGATTTCTTTTTTTCTGTTTGCACATCCCTTTGCACATTTCAAAAGCAACCTCTGGCAAGAAAAATCCTACCAAAAAATTCTCAGGGGAACTTTCAAAGTGAAAGAACAAGATATCTTTGTATGTGCACTCAGAGGCAAGGTGGCCTTGCTAGGGCCCAGGAGACAAGTTGTCAGATCACTGCCTCTATTATTACAGTAAGATGTACTTTTGGCCAAGGCAGCATGTGGTATATATTTGACTCGAGGTTTTCTGACCCTGTGACAGAGGCATCCCTTTGTTACTTATTCTACACAAAAAAATCATCTTGCGTTTAGCTGAAGTAAAAGGGGAGGAAAAGAGTCAGGTAATGTGTAAGTACTGTGAAAAGGGCAGATGTAAAGTTGTGCAAACTCAGACGTAATGCTATTTCAAACATAATTCTTTTTTAAACATTATTCTCTGACAGAGAAGTCCTGAAGCTCGTCTTGTGTTTGCATGCACACTAACATTGACAAATTGCGTAACTGATATGAGTGCATACACATTTGATTAATCATAATTAGGACTCAGGAATAAAGGTACAAAGGCAAAGTTTTAAGGTAACAGAAGTGGTGAAAAGAGGTAAGGCATCTGAAAGCATGGCTTTCCATCCAAATTTAAAACAGACAGAAAAATAGCATATTGAAGAAGATACTTTTCCACCAAAGACAGCATCCAACTTTCCTCAAAATGGAAAGGATGTCACTACAACATTTCAGAAACAGGACTCAAAATGGTGAGCAGGGGTGCATTAAGTATTAGTGTATTACTTACACAACATACTTGTTCTTACAGCATGAAGTTCTGTCTGTTGCTCATTGGTACAAATCCTGTCACCCTAGCTCAGGTGACGATATTTGTGTTCATGTACTAGTTTCCAAGAGGCAAAAATTATCTAAAGGGTTTTCATGCTTTTCATCCCTTTTTACTTGTTTGTACTGTACATATGAATTGTTATTTTAGTCCATGGTTTCTCTGGATCATGGCTTCAACTTGCAGATCAAACTTAAGAAAAAAGAGATTTAGGAAAACCCTCATATGAGAGGCTTATTTTTTGCCAATCTTTTTGAATTTGAGAAATATTGGATAATCTAAGATAGGCAACATGGGGTTTCCTTTTAATCTTTTAAAATATGGCTACTTTCACAATTGAATACAATACACAGTTTTCTTATTATTATTTCTTTCATTTTTTCAGTTTCTTTGTTATATTTTTTACAGGTATTAATGCCATTGAATAAAAAAAAATCTTGGGCTCAGTAGACTCCTTTTAATACAGATTCTTTACAAAACATACAGTAACACTGCAGTACTTGAGCCTGAGGCTTATAAGTAGCTGCGTTTGGGTGCCTTATGCCAAAAGATCAGCTTGCTAAGGATAAGAGATTGCAATTGCTTTGAGCATGGGCAGAAGTGGGAAAAAAAGAAAAACATACAAAAATGAAAGTATGAAAAAAGTGTATGTATGGAAAATTTAAACTGGAAATCGCAAGCTAAGGAAACAGAGTCAAGAATTTAAAAAGAGAATGCCTTAGTGAAAGGCTAGGCTGAACTTGAAAGGTGAGTTGAAGAAATGGAGTTACTAGTCTTCTTCTTTCCATAATGTAGCAGAATGAAAAAAACAAACAATAAACAAAACCAACTCAAACCTCAGAAAGTGGAAATACTTTAAACAGCTCTCTTAGACTAGATAAAAGTAGTTGATAAAGGAGAAAGAAGTAGCAGCCTTCCTGCCTTTATTAAATGCATGTTCACATTGAGCAGTGACTGGTTGCAGTAAGCTGTACTATTTCCAAGTTAAGAAATTTGGTATCACCAGCAGCTTTGAGGGTAACAAGTTGCCATTGGTTTATTTGATTTGATTTTAAAATGGTACTACTCTTCCTATCATACTACTCATGGTATATAAGTTATTCCTAGCACAAGCAAATGTTCTTTAACACCAAGGGGAAGGTGTCTCAAATCTACACAGAAATCAATGTCAAAGCAAAAAGACAGGAGATTACAATAATTGCCCATAAAGCAACACAGAACGGTGGGAGATTTAGGCCCTGTTCGTCAAGGTCGTTCCAGACAAATGTGTGGGCTTTGCATACTCAAAAATTTGTCCATAGAAACATGCCACAGAATTAGGGATTTAACTGTTAGTCCTGAAACAGCCCGTGCTGAAACAGCCCCAGTTTTTTGCCAATCACAAGTGCACTTAAAGGCCTGGAAAAAAGCTTCCAAAAAAACCTTTCCATATTCAGTTTTGGCTTTATCACTAAATAATCACAACAATTTCTTTTGTATGATTTGTACAATGAAGCAACAGGATTTGTGGATGAGAGGAGGGTTGTTCTTTAAAAAGGGCTTTTCATGATGTCTTCTGCAATGTTCTCTATCCCAGTTAGGGTGTTACCATTGGGATAGGTGAAAAAGCAAGTTGGGAAAAAAACCCAGTTGGCTAATCAGGATCAAAAAGGTGTTAATGGATTGTTTAATCCAGCTGGAGGCCAGTAACAAGTGGAGTATCCCAAGGCTCTGTCTTCAGACCGGTCCTGTTTAACACATTTACCCATGACCTGGAAAAGACACTGGAGTGCACTCTTGCAAGTTTGCAGATGATGAAAAATTGGTAGGAGCAGTTACTATGCTCAAGGACACGATTGTCATCCAGATGGACCTGGACCTGGTGGAGAAATGCACCAAGAGGCACCTTACAAAATTCAGAAATACCAAAAAACATCTCTGCAAATGGAGGAATGTGTCTTGCAATGATACAAGGTGGAGATTGACCTGCTGGGAAAAAACTCTTCCAAAAAGAACCTGGGGGCCTTGTGGGCCTATTGGGCAATGAGATGAGCCAGCAGTGCTCTGGCAGCAAAGACGGTCAACAGCCTCCTGGGCTGCATCCACAGATAAAGAGCCAGCATACTGAGGAAAGGGATTATCCCCCTCTGCTCAGCACTCCTTAGACCACAGCTAAAGCACTGTCCCCAGTTTTGGGTCCCCCAGCCTAAAACAAACAGTGACAAACTTGATGAAATTCAGCACAGAGCCACTGTGGTGACTGGAGGCTGGAGTAGCCACCCTGTGAGGAGAGACTGAGGGAGAAAGGCTGGTCCAGCCCAAAGCAGAGATGGCCTTGGTGGGAAAAGCAGCTGCCCCCCTGCATCTGGAAGGAGACACCAAGGAAGTGCCAAGCTCTTCACAAACATGTACTGTGGGAGAATGAGAAGGAACAGACATCAACTGAGCCAGGAGAGGTTCTGACTGCTCATAAGAAAAAGCTTGTATAAATAAAAGGAACATTTTTAACATATATAGGAAATGAACAGTAAAGTAATATGCGTGAACAACTTTCTGTGACTAACTATCCTTTATATTCCCTTGTAAAAAAAATTAAAGCCCAGGACTCTTAGAAGCAAAAAAAGCCTTATAGAAACCAAAGCTATAAGCTCAGCTTCAAAGGAAATCTCAAGGGATAGCACCAATATGTAGAAGTATCACATGTAGAGGTACCACAACCATCATGTAGAGGTACCACAACCATCATGTAGAGGTACCACAAAAAAAAAAAAAAAAAAGAAAAAAAAGAGAGTAAGCAAAGTAATGGAGTCAAATATGTAACAGTCACCTAGGAAGCTATTAGAAGACATGGTAGAGAACAGACTCTTAGTTCTTGTACATCACATGAGAGCACAGGTTTAATATTATCAGCATCACATTTATATCAATATGATGCAAATCAGGAGTAATCAATCAGGAGTTGAATCACATGCTGCATATATACAGGTGGCTGATAACCTTATAGATTTTTTTATGATTGGAATCATCTGTTTGTCTTTCAAAGGACTACCACAGCAATCTGTTTGAAGCCCCAGCACAAATATTGCTTATTATCACACAAAAACTTGCTTCAGTGGATCACAAACAAAGAGCAGTGAGAGAGATCTTTAATGAAGTAGAAGGAAGGAGATTGATAATGGGGAGAGAAATATTCTTTCCCAGCATCTAAGTGGCTAGTTAATAACCCTTTTCTACAAGCATTTTGTATTGTCATGCCAAAACTATACAAATGAGACATTCTGAGTGCAATTCCTTGCTAAAATGTTGCACACTTGCAATATTTTTGTTTGCTTTTGTAGCATGCATACAGTTCAAAAGCATGCAGATGCATCATTAATTATTTCTGATAACACAGAAGTGCTCAGCTTTTCCAGATATTTTCCAAATACCTGACAAGGCAGATTCCCAGAAGCTAAGAGCTTCAAATAGACGGAAGAGATTATATGGGGAAATAGGATGGAAGATAGTCAGAAAGGCAGGCAGGCATCCAAATTGTTGGTTTCAATTGTTTCTTCTACCCAGTAGTTTGTTTTGTGAATCTAAATTGACTCTGTTTTAAAATAAAAAATAATAAAACAATCTCCCTTCCCTAATAAGATTCCAGCAAATTTATAGTATAACAGGGTAAAATACATGCAGAGAAAAAATCCCAAACAAACAAAAAAACCCAAAGGACATCTTCCTAGTTCAAAGTTTTTTCTGCGTATTTTTTTGTTTGGGTTGTTGTGGAGCACATTCTTCTGTTTTATGTATAACTTTCTACAGAGAGGATATGCACAGGGAAGTTTTGTGCATTTCTAGATATGAAAGAAGTTTAAAGAAAGGAGAGAAAATATGACTGCGCAGGCTGGGTTTTGATAAAGGAGTAGGGGAGATAATAGATTGTCACTAGGGGATGCAGTATAACTAGATACCCACACAGGTTTTCTGTAGTACATTGAAAGCTGCAACACACTTCATATAATTACTGAGAGCCACTGTTATGCTGAAAATGTTCTGAGACCAAAACAGCCTGGCCAGGAAGTCACCAGCCAAGAGACAAAAAAAGATGGCTTGGAACAAGGGCTGCTCTACTTGCAAATGATGCTAAGAGACAAAACTGAGGTATTCTCAGTTGAGGTTTTAACAGCTAGAAGAAAATAAAGAGTAGTGATCAAGTGTTCATGGAAGATACTATAAAGTCCCTACTGGATGGAAGAAATTAATTTTGCATAGCAGAGGTGAAACATAGTAACCTATATTGAGTAAGACCAGAAAATAGGGAGGAACCAACAGAAACAACCTTGTGGTTCTGTCCAAAGCATATTCTTGCAAGGCACAGGGGGCCAGTGAAACAATCAGGTTCCAGGCTACTCCACAGTGAATCTCAGTCTGGTAAAATCTCACATAGCACTAATTTTGCCTATTTGTACTAAGTACATGTTCAGGTAATTTAATTCATCCTTTAGCTGAGAAAATAATATGATTTTATATTTGTGTTTCAGAGCATCAGTTTTAACCTAGTAAGTTCTTCACTCACGCTGGGCTTGCCTTATTTAAGAACCAGCTGGTAAACAGACTGAACACCTGGGTTGTGGCAGGTTTCACTGATGAGCAGCAGTTTTCCCAACAAGTCAGCCTCACTCTGTTCTTGATAAGAAGTAGAATTTCCTGGAAGATGTGTCAAAATATATGGAAGACAGGGAGCTGAACACACGGCTTCATCATCTGCTTGACTTATTGGCCTTTTATGGTAAAGCAACTACTTCAGTGGACAAGGGAAGATTTATGGATGTCATCTATCAAAACTTCTTTAAGGCCTGTAATGCAGTCCTCCCCAACATTCTCACCTCTAAATTGCAAAAATATGGGTTTTCCATTAGATGGAACTGTTGGATGGGTTAGGAATTGGTTGGATGGCAGATGCACAGAGTTAGAGTCAGTGACTCAGATTCAAGTGGAACACAATAATGAGTGGTGTCCCTCAAGGGTCCATAGTGGGACCAACACTGATTAATGTCTTCATCATAGACATAGTAGGGTCCATTCTATGACTAAGAGCAGCAGTATCTGTGTAGAAAATAAAAGGCCATTACATGATTTTGTAGGTCTTCTTGCGCCTTGGGAGTTCAGAGATTTGACCAGTAGGAACAGTGACCTCCTGGGTATGTAGGTGGTCCTCAAAAAGGGTGATGAGTTGGCCTTGGCTTGTCCAGCTGTTCCTTCACAGTCAAGGCCATCAGTCTCCCATGCCAGCACAACATCAAAATCAAATGTGATACCAATCCATGAGAATGTCACTCCTAGAGACAATCTTTCAAAGCATGATATTCACTTGGCTGGAATTGATTCTCCCATCCAGAATGCTTCCCTGAAGTAATTTAACAGAATATAATTTATGAAAAAGAAATTGTTGCTACACTAATTCTATATCATTCTTTTTAAATGAAACAGTAAAAATGGATATTGGGAAATTTAAAAAGAAAAGGAAGATAATTATAGCAAATATTATCCCCAGAACATATATTTGAAGATTGCCTGAAACCAAGAAACAAGAAATTTTTTTCCAGATCTGCTATTTGGTTAGAAAAATAGATATTAACTTTCAACCATGATGTAAGATCATGTAGTGTAGTTAAGTAAATTAACCCTCCTCCACTGTGTTCTAAGCATTGGGCAAAATTGGTGGATTTTTTTTTTTTGTTGGTTTCTTGCTTGCTTACCTCTGTTTTTCTTTGGTTTAAACTCAAATCCATCTTCCAACTAGAACATATTTTTGCTAGTCAGTTCTTCCTGACTCAGTTGTATAAAAAAAAATTCCTGGGAAGCTGTTTTTTGCTTTGGCATTGATTTGTGCTGACTCACCTCAGCAAAGACAGCCTGGCAGCACTGGTAGAAGAACCTGGAAATTACTTGGCAGCTTAAAGAAAGTCCTCTGTAAGTCACACTTGGCTATCAGTTGTATGTCTGACTGGTGATACAGGTCTAGACAAGGTTATTATGTGCTGACATTCCAAATCTGAGGTCTCTGCTCCTTATACTGAACGTATTATTGCTTATTGCTCAATAAGACTAGTGTGAAACTGATTATTAAACAAACTTCTGTGTTTATGCCATGAAATCTTGCTTTAGGATTCTGAGAATGACCATATAATGGAAAATACACCCTCACAATGTTATTTTTGTTTTTATAAAGTGAGACAGACTAATCATTGCTTTTAAAACTGTGGATCATTGTACAAAATTCTAAGACAAACTCAGCATGCCACACTGAAAGTGTTGAATTTGTATTCACTGTGGAGAGGAATGAGCTGAATCTCTCCTGCCTGGGAGAAAATGTGTTTGGCAAAGTTGAATATAATATCCTTCATGTGACATATTGCAAGAAAATAAATCTAGGCTAACTTCCTTACCATCACTGACAATCTACCTAAAATCTAGACTATGGGTGGCCAACATATCTGTGTTGCAGTAGTGGCCAGAAAAAAACTCTGACTTTTTTGAAAGTTTCCACAGGCCCTGAACTGTCTTCATCTCTTACAGTAGAGTCCAAGACATTACAGCATCTGGTTTTATATTACTGTGGAATTTCAGGATGGGCTAGCTCCCTACCCAAAGCACAGATATCTTTAATTCTTTTCCATTTCAGAACAAAGCAAACTAACTTAAATTGTTAACATTACACCTGTTGGAATTTGCCAAATTTCTTTTCCAGCTAGATGCTGATTTACGTCCTCACAGGAGTCCATATTAGAGTGACAATTAGTTAAAAATGTCTAGTTAAAATTCAGTCAGTTTGATTTCAAACAGATTAGCTAGAAGTTAAACTAATGTACTTTTATGGTTTTCTGACTTTACATATTACATTTCTCTTAATAATATGTATATAATTTGATTCATACTTGGTCACAATGTGATAACTGATATCTTTCTCCACATAACCTTTGCAAACATCAAGTTAATCAAGACTGAGAACATCATCTGTTCATATAACTCTCTTTCAAGGCATTGAAACAATCAAGCTACTACTGTATTCTAACAAAACTATTTATGTTCTCAAATAGGTATATGAAGATTTAAATGTTTTAATGACTTAAACATGTTAATGTAGCTAAATTCATATGTTGTGTTTTAGATATGTATCCCTTTTAACTTAAGGAAACCTATACAGTGAATTCACAACAGTGTCATCAAGGTGTAGTAACAAATAGCATTAAAATCTCCTAGAATTTCCCAAAGAACTTACGAGTAACCTTCATATTACTTTTTTTTCATAGTTGAGCGGAGAAGCTTGAAATAACAGTAAGAAAATCAAACTCCATTTTTACAATTAAAAGTAGGGAGGAGTTTATTTGTTGTAATTTGAAATACAACAAATGTCTGTCTAAACAAAGAAATGCATCAACACACATCATGCTGACTTGAGGTAGCAAAGGGGTTTATGGCACCTCATTTATCCATTTCCCCAGTGACTCTCTAGTCCTTTGGTTTATTACCTGTCTTATCAAAAGTTCTGCTTTTGATGGGGTTTGGAGACCTTAAAATATACTAGACTCATTTCTGCACAGAGTAAAAATATTCTGGAAAAGGCAGTTGCCATCAACTAGCAAGTTCTGGTAGGCTGCAGCTCAAGTACTGGAACAAATCTGTGAAGAGCACGTCTGTAAATTCATATACATGATGCAAAAGCATTTGGGAAAAGAGAGAAAAAAAATAGTTTTACAGAGCTGGATACTGCTGCTGAAAGCTGCCAAAAAGGCAAGTGAGGAGACTTTGTGAACATCTGCAAATTACCTTTATTCAGCCACAAAGTGCTCCAGAACAGAGAGTCTCTCTGGAGAACACAAACGCATGCACCTCAGTTTAGCCTTTCATCTGGCCATGTTTATTCATTTTATATGCAATGGTGTGCTCAGATGGAAGCATCTTGCATTAAAATCAAGCCCCTGAAGAACTGAATGTAAGGTTTTGGGAAAAGGTACATTTAAGGTGGCAGGAAAATGGAGCAGACAGCCTTAATTATGAAGTCTAGAGCAGCTGGGCTGTGACGTCTTGTTTCTGGGAAGAAATCATAAACGGGGAACCCGAGGCCAGGAAATGTATTGGAGGGGCACAGAGCAGGGTGGGAGGGATGGCTCAGAGGACCTGGCTCAGCAGACTTGGAACCAGCACAGCAATCCAGTGGATGGTGTGCAGAGGGAGGGTAAACGGGCTCACAAAGCTTCTCTTTCATTTTCCTTCTGGCTTGGCCAAGTTTTATCCCTAGCTCTGTGTTACCAAAAAAAGATTGGCCTAGTTATTCATCATTAAAACTCAGCTGAATATTGGTTAGATGACTTTGGAAGCTTCATAGCTCATTATTTCTGAATACTTGGTGGCCTTTCAACGTTAATACATTTCATGTTATTAAGAAAAGGCGAGCTAAATTAGGCTTTTGAGTAAGCATACAAGTTCATATTTCTATGAACATAATGCAAATGTTTGGGGTTTTTTTTCTGCTATTTCACGTGTGGTACTGAACAATAAATTTATTTTAGCAACCAGACTTATGTCCTTCCCTCACCTTCACTTTCTTACTCATTCAAAAAAAAATACTCTAATTTAGTGTTAAAAAATTTTCAGACAGATACTGTAGGCAAATATTTCCTTTGTTGGCTGGATGTCTGACAATATATAAAATGCATTTTAATCATATTCATTAAAAGACATGTAATATATAATGGATGAATGTAAATGTAATATGTTCAAAATAGAAACTTGAAAAATTAGCAAAAGGCAAGTAATTTTCAGTCATAATAAGATGAATATTCATGATAAGATGATAAGATTCAGTCAACATAAGATTGAAAAATATTAATATTAAATATTGTGGTGCACAAGTTGTTTCTTTTTGTGGTTTTTAGCTGATATTAGAATACTATTTTGCTACTTCACTGTAGCATTACTGTTTTATCAATATTCCTGTGTAGAACTATCTTTTCACTGTTTTTTAGCTCTGACATAAAAATTAGATAGGATGAAACTTGGTATACTAGGTCTGTTTACAATAGGAACAAATATATTTTCACTACATTTCGTTAAAATGTTATATTTTGAAAATATAGAAAAGATATAACAAGATGTGTTTGTGGCTTAAAATTTTTACTTTGCTGGAAACAAAAAAATTTGGTAGTTAAGAAAGATTTCTTAACGGAAAAAATTATTTCCCCTGGAATCCTAACTGTTGCTGCTAATAGATTACTTGTTTTTTAAAAACTCTCAAAAATATTTAATTGCTAATAGCTCTGGCCTTTAAATAGTTCTATTTTTCAGACACATGTCTTCTTGCTTCCCTACTTCCCAAAGTGCAACCATTAAAAACCACAAATTCTACAGTGTAAGCAGACAAAGTATATGACAGAAAAATGTTTCTTTTCCCTAGTTTTGTTTTGTTTTGTTTTTTTCCTGTCTGTGAAATAGTATCTCCGATTGAAGACCAAAGTCTTTCTCAATTGCTATTTCCTGGCTGGTACTCCCTCTTCATCATCTTTGCTTGTTCACAAACAATAAAAAAAAACAAACTGTAAACAAAGAGCACTGACTGTCTTCTTGGTGTGAAGCACTGAATGAACACATATAATTTATGCTTTACTTGCCAGCAGTCACAGAAGAATCATTGCTATAGCTAGAAGAGCACAGAAAAATTCAGTTTTAAACTGGGCATTAAAACATGACAGTGACTTTATACTTGAGGATAACATGTCATCTTCCTAGAGTGTCTATGGCTTTCTGCTCTTATATTTCTGTAAATATACTGTTCAGCTGGAGAACTGAGGTAACAAATAGATTTTTTTTCAAAATCTTTGGCATTCTAAGGGGCATTTGACTACAGGATATTAATTTTAGATAGTGAGGTCAGAGTCAGAAGCTGGTTCATGCAATTGTGTATACAATGGATGTATACACACCTACTCCAGTGAAAGAATGATCTTTGTCTCTAGAAAAAATATTGTTTATGTGTCAATTACATTTTTGCTGTTCAGTCAGCACAATTTTACTCTTTATTGCAGGCTATGCAAGCATGTTCTTAATAGTCTTTCATCCAGACACAGTGATTTTGTCTTTCCTCTGTTTCATGACAATATGGCAAGCTCCAGCTTCAAGATTGTCACAAGACATAAATTACTGGTGAGAGATAGAGTTTGTACCATTAAAGCTCTTAAGTCCTTTGGAAAGGAGTTCCTCCATCATAGGCTCATTGAACCTTTTCTTTGAGAGTGTGGCTGTCAGCAGCTGGTGTGGATCACTGCCGGCAAACCCGGAGTCAGGCACACCAGCTGGGGTACCCACACATGGCAGCAGAGAAATGGCTGCAGACACATCTGCAGATCAGCAGAGAGTAGCACTGGTCCATCAAGAGAGAGACAGGAGGTTGGAAAGCTCTGGAACTGCCAGGAGTGATTCATTCATGGAGCCTGAAGCTTTTAGCTTTGTTCCTGCCTTGTGAGCAAGCCAAATGCATTCATAAGGAGAACAGTAGCATCTAGGTCTTGGTTTTGGAAACCCATGGGCAACACTAATAATTTTTGTGGGGGCTTTTTGAAGCTATTGTTTTTACAGGCCTGTTGCTCTGATGAAGAAATCTACTGAAGCTGCAATAATTTTGATTTTTATTGATTCATCCAGTACATTTATAGATGTTTCTTCTAGTCTTGCTATTCCAAATTGACTCTATAATAGGATTTAGTTCACAAAATCATTCAGCTATCACAAAGTGTTTACCTTTGCTCACTTACAAATGCTATTGTGCCTTTTTTTCCTATGTAAAGACAGTTAAATACTGAAGGCACAAGAAGTTCTCACATGGCACATCGTGGTTACACAAGCAAAATGGGTTATTCTGTCTGTTCACTCTGAGGTTCAGTTAGGTCTCTGACACCAATTCTTACCTTTGAATTTGAAATTTGATTTTGCTGACCATCTGTTTTTTTCAAGGCCTTAAATTTGGGCTGTGTAAAAAGTTGCCTACTCAACCGGTTTTAATTGAAAAAAAACCCCTTCATCATTAATGAAAACTGGAAGTCCTAAACAAAAATTAGAACTATAAATTTTATTGAATTGGTAGGTTACTGAGACTCTTAAATACAATGAAGCTTTGCATTTCAAGCAGTTGTTTTTATTTTTAACTCATATCCTTATATCTCTGACTAATACATATTTATTCAAATCAAGAATATGCCACAAATATTCCTTATATATTCCTCATTCTAACATAACCCTATTATGTTACACAAAGTCTTCAGGCATTCACATTACAGCTAATGTTGTTACTTCTATGCAAAGTTACAGCTGTACATCATAAAAATTTCCTTTCTCTAGGTCATTAGTTTTCCTCTATTTTAAATGCTATTTGTCTGAAACATAATAAAGAGAGAATTTCTCCAGTCTTTCAGTCTCCATTTTTTCTTGGAATAATATCCAGTTTGTTTTCTAATTCACAACAATTAGGTAAAACCACACCCTCCTCATTCAGTGAAGAATTATTGTAACATCAAGATTTTAACAACCAATTAAGAACGCATTAAAATTAATATGGTGGAACTCACTTTGATGGGTAACCACTGCAATGCAATATCTAATGACCCAGGATGTCAGTGCAGACTTGATATTTGAATAGTTGCTTTTACTTCCCTTTACCAAAAAAAAAACCAAAACCAAAAGGGAAAATAATGACAATTCTAAAACAAATATTCTTTGAGTAGCGTCACTGAAAACTCAGACTAATATATTACTGCATAAATGGTTATATTACAATGAATAGGCAGTGAGAAACAAATCTTTTCAATTTAAGAAAAAAAGATTAATGCAAACATTTTATCGTGAATTACTTTGATGTTCTGCAATTACTTCAAATTTGTAATACACTGAAAAAAAACTTCTCAAGTTTACAGGGAAAATTGCCTTTCTTTCCTTCTTTGTGTTTGTGTATCTGTAGAACTTTAAAATACAGCCAAAATGGGACCAGCTCCTTAAAATGCAATTCTACCATGCTTCAGCTTCCCTTAACTACAAATTCCAAAGATTCAGCTAAAATGCTGACAGAACATCTGTGTTTTTTTCTAACACATGGATGTCACCAGCATAGAAAAATCTGAAAGTAACATCTGGATCCATCTTGCTAGTTAATGGATTTTTCCTTGAGGAATAATCTGAGCATGATAGAAGAGCAAAGGTTTGCTCTATCCTGCAGAGTGTCCATTATCAGGGAACTAGCATTAGGGAAGAAAAGTAATTGGCAAACTAAGCACATTCAATATGGGATTTATTCAGAGTACAGAGCTCACCTGCTGTTTCGCTGTTGCTGTTAAAGGTAAATAGCAGAGCATTTGTAAATGCTGAAACTTCTCACGTTTGATGAATGGTATAAACTAAGATCTTAGTAATGCTGCATTCTTTCTTTTTGAGCCTACTGAGTTTAACAAGGTTTTCTAATGAGACTACAGCTGTCCAGAATGTCTGTCACTGAGCTTTCTGTGCAACATATCTGTGCTCATACATTATGCAAACCTCAGTAGAAGATTTGCCTATGGTTTTGATAGGCAAAATTTAAGAAAATTAAAATAACAAACCCAAACTTATCCTTTTTAATTTTTTTTTTTTTAGAATTGGGTTATATTTTAAATGGTAAGTTATTCCATAATGTGTGTGGGGGCTTTGTAGAAGATCTTTCATTTATCCTTTTGTTCTAAATCCAAGTGTATTTATGAACTCTCTTCTGGACACTAGTTTCTGTTTGTCACGATAGGGAACTAAATGGCAGTAGATGTTGGCTTACATGCTTAGATAATCATTTCCAGACTGATGACGAGTGTCAGCAAAAAGTCATCTCTTTTGAAATTAGATGTGCACATTATTTTAGGGTTTAATATTGCTCAGTTTGTTAATCACCCATTTGTCTTTGAATTTCCATCTCTTTCAGTTTTAGAGCTGTGCCATATTTCGCAAGAATAAGGAGACATTCATAATTACTTTCACTGTTCCTCATTTTCCTCTTAGTGTATTAGAGACTGCAAAACAGGTGACTAGTGTGTGCACCCCATCCCTTGGCAGCAGCATTGTGCCTAAGCACCAATAGTGTCACAGAGATCCATTTGATTCCTCACAAAAGAACAATACAGCTCTTAGAATTCCTAGGATTCAAGTAATGATGCACGACAATCTAAAGCCAAGCTTTTCATTTAGGAGGATTTCCTCCTTGGTTGCTTTATTTTGTGTTGGTGATTGTAATGACTGATTAGAACCCCAATTCTAAAGATTGAGGTGAATTCAAGTGAAAATTTCCATAATACTTTAGCTCAGCATGTAACTATTTAATATAAAAGTTTCTAAGTCATATTGTTTTTAGAGAACAGAAAAGTCTTTCTTTCCATATTCTATTCATTTGTTGAAAAATTGGACAGATAATCTCCCCAAAAATTAATTAAATAAAAACAGTCTTACTGCTCTATTCCACAACATCATTAAAAAAACCAACAAACAAAAAAGAAAATAAAAACCCTTTCAAAGCATCTGGTAAACATAATTTTGTGTTTTCGGTATATTTTTTGTAGAAGAATTCCAAAGAAATGTTAAGCTTCAAAAGGCTCTCTGGTCCCAAGTAAAGCTACTGGAAACAATTTTCCATCCATTACAAGTAACAGGCAGTAAAAACCCACAAACAATGAACTCTTTAAATTTAAAATAACACATTATTTTAACAAAGATTTTGCTTCTTCAGGCTGTAAAGGGAAAACTCTTTAAGGTTTTTATTAAACTCTGAGGACATAAAAATGGCCTATATAAATAAAGTAGCAAAAATCAAACCCAAAGATATAAGATAAAAATGACCTTTTGATTTTAGGTATACACCTAATTCGTGGGTCTTCAGGAAATCCAATCAGACACCCCTACAATGAAACATAAGAACCTGAGGAATGATGTCAAAGCTTTTCAGACTATTTCTTTTAGTTCTGTAACTTCCCTGGATGTTAACAATCAAACAGTCTAGAACACAGGGGCAGGGTATTTCCAAATAGCACAGAAAATGTGTTTGCAGTTAGAGTAGTGTCACTGTATGAAATGGGTTTTATGCTTTGTTTGGATTTTTTCTGCAAGAATTTCTAAGTCTTCACTTCTTCTCATCTGCTATGGCACATGTAGAAAAGATTCTTCTTTCCCCACCTTTTATATATTTAAGGTGACATTTTACACAAAAGAGGAAACTTTAATATAATAGATATCTGTTCCTAGTTCCTGGAGGATCATAAAATGTTTCATACTTAAAATTTAATACCAGTAAATATGTTTCATAATATCTCAAATACATCTCTAAAAAAAAAGGCTTAATTAAAACTGATATATACTGACCTTTTTGACAGAGAAAACTATCACTAGATATTAACGGTAGGAATCATGTGGGATTGCAGCTTTGTGCTTGAATGTGATGGTTCAAGGTAAAATAAAACTCACAAAGTAGCAAGGATACTTTTGTTTTATGCATAAAACCTACCAGTTGTAGATCATATATACCATGTGTACGCTGATTCTACATATCTTCCCAAAGATAAAATGTTGAGTAGGAATAGGCATCTAACAAATCAAAACTTCAGCCTAACAAATCTAGCATCTAACAAATTAAAATTAAATACATATTTTTAAAATTCTTTTCATGGAGTTATTTCACTGTGTTATGAAATGAATATTGCACATTCTGTTACAACACCGCAAAACAAAACAACGCAAAAGCCCTCTGCCACAACAAAAATAGTGTTTTCCAAATAACTCTAGAGGATTTTGTTGCTAACTCTTATGGGTTTGAAAGAATCTGATCTAAGAGTTCAAGCTTTTCCTCTAATCTAACAATAAAGGAAAAGTCATACATTTATGATTTTGTAATGCATGGTGTGCTGCAATGCTGCTTTTGTATTTCATGTGGATGTTCTGCAAATCCACCTGTCCCTCCATAGCTGTAGTCTGGCCCCAGCAGACTTGTCTCTGAAAAGAGTGTAAATGCAGCTGCAAGCACAAAGGCACATGACTACTGTCAGAAAAAATGAAAAATGTCCACATTTTACCATCTTAATTTCTGCATTAAGTAGTTCTTACCTTTCATTTTTCTGCCCTGAAGAATGGAAGTGATTGTCTGTCATTTCAAACCTTCAAGATCTAGATATCTGAGGGAAAATGAAATATTGAAGTTGCATGTCTTTCCTTTATATGCAGGCACAGATATTGACATACTTTTTTGTTGGTTTTGGTTTTGAGGGTTGGTTTTGTTTTGCTTTGTAGCATAGATTGGCTGTGTTAATTTGGCTCTAGGAAACTCCTTTCCATGAGGAGGGCTGATATCATCATCACAAATAAACAAACATAAAGATTGACTTATTTAATTTTTTAATGTTATACAAGATGAAAGCAAACTTTTGAAATATTTACTGTTCATCCACAGAAGAATCAAGATCTCACTAATTAGAGTTCCTGTCAGGCTGGGAGATATATAGGAAAGGGCTATTTCCATTCAAAATATTTAGTTTTTCCATGCGCAAATGGAAACATTTTCAGCCACTCCTGGAATCTTTTTAATCATATATATGCACCTGAGTACAGCAGATTCTATACCCTATTTAACGTAAAACTCTTTTAGAATAATGGGAATGCCACATCCCTGTACATAATCTATAACAGCAAGAGGAAGACACTGAGCTGTGCCTCCAGCACTCAGGTGAGTATCTGCATATAGCCTGAGACACAACATGAATGACACACACAGCTGTGCCCATACCTGTGCCTCCCACATCTGTAAAACTAGAAGGGAAAGGCAGTCAAAGCACCTTAAAGTGAGTGTTTAAGGACTTCATTCTGTTGCATAAAGGCTGGTATCTATTGGCATCTGAAAAGCCCTGCAGCCCCAGAAACACCTAGCTGGAGCTGACCATTTTGGGACACCTGTGCTGTGAGAGACAGGCATTTGGAGAACAAAGAGGATATCATAGGGCAAATCAAATGGCATTACATGCCTCTACCTAGGCAACTGAATCACACCAGGCTAATAGCCTGAAACCGTTTTGAGAAAATGTGTCACCTGTCCCAGTTCTTCACAACTGAATAAGGTATTACATTAGCTCAAATTTTAGAGCGTGAGTTACTGTGTTCAGAGAAAATCTTTCAGTCATCTGCACTGACTGTACACTGATTGCATGCCAAAGCAGATATTGAGAGTGCTACCTGGATCCGGTGTAAGGGAAATTAAGATGAAGGGCACACTCCTGGGAGTGCAGCCCAATGAAACCCAGCTGCTAATGAGCATCCAGTCTGTGGAATCAGAGTAGAGCTTAGCCTAAGCAAGAAATCCTGAAACACATTAGGTTGGATATTGGGACCTTATCACCACCTGTTTCAATGGCTTTGAATTACACTGTTTGCTAAAGTAGATATAATCAACGTATTTCCTGTTTTCAGTGACTATATAGCAACCATATACCTTGTTCATACCAGCTGAACCAGTCTGTTTCTGTCAAAGAGATGCAGGCATTTCCAGAAGAGAGGTTCTCCACCTCAGCTACTGAAACCATCCTCCCAGCAGTCAGTACCAAAGAGCCTTGAGAGGAACAGGCTCTTAACTAAAAAAACAAATGTGGGAATCCAGATGCTACCACAGTTCATATATTGGATTGTGTATGTGTTCATCTATAACACTCCTAGAGAGCATCCATTTCCATTCTCAAGGTCCCCATGCTCTACAAATTATCCAGGCTTCTGAGGATGAGTAATCTGATCGCTGTCCAGCCATCATTTCTCATTTTTATTTCTCCAACAGTCAGTAGATACAGAAGGGTCTTAAATGACTTTAACTAAAGCATTAAAATATTTTCAAAAGAATTGAATCTGATTTGACCTCAAATATACTAACAGAGATAAACAAGCTGTGAAGATTGCATAATCTAGTTCTTGACCATATTCTGTATGAAGCCTAATTAAGAGCATTCTTGAAAATATAGGCAGCAAGTACATGATACAACATTTTTCTCAAGGTAATTAGGCAGACTACAGACAATGTTGTGCTTCAAACTGTATAATTGTAAAGGTATAGTAGAGATAGGGATAATATTTCTGTGCATCCTTAAGCATTTGAATTTAGGCATTTAGAAAAATTACTGAAAAATCTTAGAGACTTAAGCAAACCAGAAATCAAGCCAGACTATACTGCTGTGTGATACTTTGTGGATTATAAATTTTGTGGGATTTCGAAGGAGTAGATCTGGCCTAGGAGATGACTACAATGAGATTTTTTTTGACTAGACCTTGATAATATTTTTTAGAAACATTTATTGTGAAAACATTTCCTTATTCGATAGATTTCTGTGTAATTTTTATCAGTTTTGCCAAAAAGCCACAAACAGCAATGAGTGTAACAAACACACATGAAAAAAAAAAAAAAAAAGCTTTGAGAGCTAAAGAAATAGATTCAGTTCATGGGCATTCTGAGAAATGCTTTCAGTACATGTAAGACTTGAACTGTATTAGTGTCACCGACAGCCTGCCACTGCCTTTCTGCAGGGCACTGGTAGACTATGGTGTGAAGAAAAATATGATAATTTTACACAGATCCAGCAGTGGTTTGGAAGAATGAGGTGATTATGTCTGTAACCTCTGAACCCTCATATCCAAAGCACAAAGGATAATTTCATTGACATGTGTAATTGCTCTCTTCAACGATCCTAATGCCTTTTTCATCCCAGACTCCAGTGCCATGCTGTTCTTTTGCATCTCTGCTGTGAGAGAGGCTTGAATGGCAGGCTGTGAATCATATTCCATTAAGCTCTGAATAGAGCTGTATCCACTTGGAAAAGTTTACAGCTGTTGTTTGATCCAGCCTCAAAACTTACATTTCTGTGACAATGCATTTGCTCATCAAATTAAATTCTCTTTAAAAAATCATTATTATTTTATGAATGCCACATTTCCAATCATTTCAAACCACAGATATCACTGTTCTAAATGTACATCTAAGTCTTAATGACATATTAAAGTAATGAGAAAATGCATGCAACCCAGGAACTTTTTTTTTTCCTCATCCAAAAATTCATTACATTTTTCAAGGGTCTGGCACTCAATTTTACAAAATGTTGCATGAATATATTGCAGTATTGATACAAATTCAATGTTTGGACACTCTTGTTTTGTTCTCCACAGGTCTTTTCCAAAGTATACTATTCATTAATTTTGAATAAATTGTTATATATTTTGATCCTTAGAAACTGAAGAGATAAAATATTTAGACTCCCCAGAATGCTGACACTTTTAATGTCTGTCCAAACACCTCTGAAAGATATTATAACTTTTTGACATCTAAGATGAAATAAAACTGAGGAGATAAAAGGCTAAGATGTGCAAATGAAATCAAAGTATCAATCTTCACCTATGACTAGAACTGAAATTTTGAGGGTTTTTAAAGGAAACATTTTCAAACGTGTGTTGAGCACAACACCTCTGATTTCCAGTCTGAAGGAAAGAGAATCTGTTAAATGTTTATCACCCGCTTTTGCTTGCTTTGTTTTGGGAAGGTTTCAGAACCCCAGTGTGACCGTGGGGAAGTACGTAAGTAGCTAAAATAAATACTACAAACATGTCTAAAGCTGTGCTGAGACCGTGCTCCATTTGTAAAGCCACACAGTGAAGAGCCCAGAGAAACTTTCCTTCAGAGACCTGACACAGACATCACTGAATGTTCCTAGAGCAAAACAGGTCCCATTAATCCTTGAGGATGCATTAAACTAGCATAAATCAGATCAGCCTTGGCTGCTGCCAGTGAAGCTGCAGCTCTTGTTCTTTTAGCACCTTTCTGATTCACATTTCTCATTCAGCTTCCCTCTGTGTGTACTGGGTGACAGCGCCCAGGCAGTGCCATGGAGCTCTGGTGGGATCTGTGGTGAGGGGCCGGAGCTGATCCAGACCAGACACACCCAGTTCCAGATGGCTCCAGACAGCTTCAGAACAGACCTACCCTGGGACATGACTGAGGTCCTCAGCCAAGATGACAACATTGGTGAGAAAGGGTATTTAATAAAGGGTAAAAATGCTGCACGGCAGTTTTGAGAGAGAAGTGAGGAATAACATGATCAACAGACCTGCAGACGTGCAGGTGAGAGAAGGAGGTGGAGGAGCCAAGCTGGACCTGGGAAGCAGGATGTGGGAGGTGTTTTCATTTTTTTTTTAATCACTACGAAAACCTGTTTAAATTGGCAATAAATTAAATTTATTTTCCCCAAATTGAGCCTGTTGTGGTCATTACAGCAACTTGGTAAGTGACCTCCCGGTGCTTATTCCACCCTAGGAGCTTTTTGATCTTATTTCCTCCTCTGTCCTCTTAATGAAGAAGGTAAGGACATGGCTGAAGGGGGCAGCTGGCAGTCAGGCAAGGTCAGCCCACCACAATGTACATCGAACCATGAATACTCAAGTTAAGTCCTAGATATTGCAACTGTCTTCCCAACAATTCTATCATAATTCAGTTTCACTAATCAGAGGGTAAACATTGTTTACTTATAACAACATGTTAGGGATGGATTCCAGCAAATGGTAACAGAAGTACAGACACTGGCAATGGTTATTCTCAGGGATGGTCTGCCCAATGCTGACTGATAAGGGCAAATCTTAAAAGCTCAAAGGGAATTCTCTGTGTTACACTGTCCATAACTCTCCTCTACTCTTAAATATTTACAATTGGTTATGACTTCTCTCTTTTTTTTTTCAGAAAAGAAAATAAAATGTAAACAGGGTATTAAGTATTCTGTTGTGTTAGCAGTGTCATATTACAAAAATAGGTTTTCTAATGCTACTCTACCTGTCGATAAATCCCTCATTCCATTGCAACTGGTTATAATTGCTTGAAAACTCTCAACATTTCAAAAGTGTACATTTCAACGCTATGGTTCCTAATCATCTGTAATAGAAACCAAAGAAAACTACCTGACTGAATACAAAAAAAATCCCTCCCATCTCCAAAAGGGCAACTAGTTTACTACTGGTCTTCTAAAGCCTAAATCTGAAATATTTAGGAAGAGGGAGAGTTATATGGTAGCATTATAGCATAAAATTGTACATTAGCATTCTTTTGAGTGGTGAAAACTTGTATTGCCTTTAGCTGTACCCTAGCTGTACCTTTAGCTGTCAATTATTCAGAAAATAAAAGGTTTAATGGAAAGAAAATTAATAATTGTAGTGCAGCTGCAAACATTGATTTATTTGTCCATCAACAGATGTCTATAATTTTCTATATTTTACAACCCTCTCAAAATTTCTTCCTTCATTTTAAAAAATGCCTATAGTTATATATTCATAGAACATATATGCTGGACCATATTTCCATGGGCTATGTTGAACAGCTGGTCCTGAAGAGTGCCTATTGCACTATTGATTAGTGTCCTGAAGCAGTCTCATAAATTGCTGAATATAGACAATAAAGCAAATTGCACTTTAGCTTGCACAAACACAGCTCAATGATTCTAAATCAGTGTTGAACTAATCTTCCTTGCTCATGATGTATGTATTTGAGAATGTCTCTTAGTCTCACTGGTTTGAAAGAAAATGTATCAAAACAACATTATGAATTTATCAGCTCATTCTAGCAAACAGAATCTCAATTTATTGACTACTGTATCTGGTTTTATTTAAAAAAAGGCAAACAAACCCAACCAAAGCAAACCAAATCAAATAAACAAACAAAAAAACTATAGGAAAATCTCTGAGCCATCCAGGCTGCAGTGCTTGGAACCATAGCTGGTTACAATTTGTGGTTTGGATGTGTTTTTCTGCTGGGTCTAGGAGACCTGCATGCCAGCCTACACTGCCCATGTCCCATCAGCTAGGTTAGGCCTCTGCTTGGGTGTAGAAGCTGTGGAAGCAAATTTTCTCAGGGGCAGTTTGGCCAAGAACTTTTCACTTCATGACAGACTGGAATGGTTTTGGAGGAAGACAAGGGAACTCTGTAAGTGAAAGAGACATCTTAAAAGTTCACAGAGGAGCTCAAAAGCTGTTGAAGATTTTTCAAACATTTGCAAAATTATCTGTTTATTTTTGTTTAATAAGGTTTCAGTTCCAAGTTAGTTAATGTGAGGTCTCCTATCTGGCTTTCATCCAATGATTCAGAGACTGTAAATCACCCATAAGATCTGAACAGAATACAGCATCTGGACATTATATTATTATTTTGTGTGTCCTGCAACATCATTCTCGATTTCCCCACACTGTTCCAGAAAGGCACAAATGTCCCTCCAGGCATGTGTGCCTTGGGTATCTCAGGGCTCTTCAGGTGACACTAAACACACATGAGCCAGCAACCAAACACTGATGTTAGAGTTATGGAAGGATTGGAGTTATGTGAGGAAGAATCCATCCTGTCCTTTCCACCAAGGCTCAGATATGAACTAGTGCTGCCAGCTTCAGACTCTTCTGTGTCTCTATGTCATGCAGTATTAAGTGCTGAAGAAATTTAAGGAGGATCACCACAGTAAAAGGACAATTGAGCAAGAACTTTTAGAACCATGATTATGATTTTAGCAATTCATGTACAGCTTGTACATCACTTTAGGCCTGCATTGGCCTTTAGTATCCATTACCTTCAGAACCAAACTGTATCTAATTCTGGGTTTTATTTTTGTTTAAAGTTAAATTGTTCAGAATTGTGGGTAGAAAGAAACATAACGCATACAGAAAAATCACCCTATTTCTAAAAAGATATGTTAATATTTAGTCCCAAAGAAAATTAACAAAGTGACTTCTTAACTTCCTACCTTTGCATATAAAAAAGAATATAGGTGAGGTAATGGTGAAAATTTCAAGTAACGTATAAGTAGTTGCAATTCCCTATTATTTTTAGCATCACCTCAGGGATTTTTTCCTTACACCTACTTTCTGTTTCATCTTAAAATATGAAATTGTGCAAAAAATTTTAAGCTTTACATATAGGAAGCATATCTAATGTGAGTGCTCTAGGATGATAATGATTATGGTTTTCATTTTTATCTTTCATTGTTGTACATACTAATATGAGTCTAGATATGCTGACACACTTGAGTACTGTAAGATATTATTTTCTCCAGAATGGTTTGCAAATGCCCCTAATCTTGAGAATTTTTAAGGACAACTGTAATATTGAAGGGGAAAACCGATAATTTCATTTATGCAATTAACTGGATAAGGCTGTTGCCATCATAGCAAATCAGCATTGCAAAGTTTTCATCAGGTCAGCAAATTGATCTTGGCTTGGATCTTTTAATTCCTGTTGATGGAATGCTTTAACGCTGTTCAACTAAACACCAGGGTCATCCTGAACTCAGATTATGTGGTTATTTCCAAAGTACAAGCTGTTTCAAGGGAAGCCTAGCCTGTTTATTTACTGATGCATGTCCAGATGTGCTTTTCAGAGTTTAAAGAACTGAATCAGAAGCAATTCACAAAAGTTCAACATGAATAATTTATCTAGTTCTTACACATTTTTGAGAGGAGAAGGGACACTATATGTTAGCATTTTTCCTATGCATAAAAAACATTGCTAACTGGGACTTGTGTCATAAATGTTTTGGTCACTGGGTTTGTCATGCTTGCACAATAGGTGTTTCATTATTCAAAGGTGTTCCAGATTGTCAAAACTCACTGAGGAGGCCAGAAAACCTGGATGCCTGCTGATTTGTGAGTGCCTTCTGTAATTTTCTTTCCCAGCTACTGCTGGCTTTGGAGAAATTCTAACATTTTCCGTACAGATGAAAATGCTCCAAACAGTGACTGCTCTGTTGTGAGATGACACATTTAGAAGATGGCTTATTTCTTTTGTGAGCTCATATACTGAACATGTAAATCTTGATGCATCCAAATTCACAGTTTGGGACAGGCCCTAAGGCTCCACATACTCAAACACTCCCTCGTTGATGCAGTACACAGGGCTAAGCAAGGAGGCAGGACAAGGGAGCCCAAATCTGATTAGTTTCGCTGAGCCTCATGCAATATCTGTATGAAACTATAAGGTTCTGTTCAAGGAGGGAGAGATTGCTGTCTGAGAAGGTAGCATGTGTCATCCTGAACCGCTACAATCTTTCTGGGAGGATAGACCAGCACCAAATCCTGGCCACATGTCCAGGAAAAATGACTGGGCAGGCACTGAAATAAGCAGCTAGCATGAAGGAAATGGAGAACAGTTCTCCTGAGACAGGTGTATAAGAGTCTGCCTAACAAAATAAAAACTGAAAGTAACATCTTCTGCCTATAAACACACCAAGCAGGAGAATGCTTGGGAGGAACACAAGTCGCTTCAGTTTAAGCACTAAGTTAACACAAAAACAGAACACAAAAACTATTAATAAATTTAGGCTACAAATTGTAAATTGTATTTCTAACAATTAAAGCACAGATATTCAGAATTAACCATCTTTTAATAAGAGCTTTAGCACCTTTTCAAGTAGAACATGATAAATTTACATACCCTAACAAATTAATGATGTGCACAAGTAGGAATTAATGAACCAAAAATTTGTCCAGTAAATATAGCTCTTTTTCTGACCATGTATATTCAGAAAAGGATATTCCTTATGGGATTATTCAGATTATAAAGAGCCTCAGGAAGCCCAACATCTAGTTCCATCTTGAAGACCCTTAAAGAGGAAGAGAGACTGCATCATCTGAGTAACTCTTCCAATGTTTGACTGTACTCTTGAGAAAAACATTCCTCCTTACATCCGCCTGGATCTCCCTTATTTCAATTTGTGTGTCATTCTCTCACTATAGAATTTTGGGCAGGTTTCACTAGTTGACTCTGCTTCGGCAAACATATTGGACTACATAATTGAGGTCCTTCCAATTTTTATGATTTCCAGAGTCTCTATACATTTCTGAAAAAGCTTGGCTCCACCATTTAACAGCCTCCCCATAGGTATTTAGTGATGTGGTTCAATTCCCTAACAATCATCTCTTTTTCAGGGTAGAACACACCTTTCCCTTAGCCTCTCTTCACAGGGCAACTGCTCTAGCCCTGAGCTGAACTGACTCCAGATATTGGTGACTATCTTGTGCTGGGGGGACTAAAACTGATGAGAACTAAGCAGAGGGGCTAATCCCTCTTTTTTATGTGTTGCTTTTGATCCCGTTAATGCAGTCCAAGAGCATTGTTGTGCTAGGCCACTGCTAGCTCATGCTCACCTTGCTGTCCTGCAAATCCTAAATTCCCTTTCCAAAGAGCTGCTCCCCAGCTCCCTATCCTTAGCTTGCACCATTTTCCTCCCCAGGTGCAGGAATTTGTATATGTCCTCTATGAATTTCACAGGATTCCTGTTAGTGCATTTCTCCAGACTATCTAGGTCCCTTGGAGAGTGCCCCTGCACTTGAACGTCTTGATTGGTCGTCCACAGTTTGGTGTCATCTACAGACTTAATAAAAGTGCAATTGATATTTCCTCCAGGTCATTGATAAAGACTACAGTGGACTCTTGAGATACTCCACTTGTTACCAAACTCCAGGTAGATAACCAACCATTAACCACTGTCTTCTCAGCCCAATCATGGAAAGAGTTTTTTACACATATGGTTGTCCATACATCAGTACTGTAACTGAGCTCAATAAAATGTCCTGAGTTGTTTTATGGCTCTACCTTCCTAGTCATCGTTTCAATTCTCTTGTTCCACTCTGATAATTTGTAACATCTTGAGATTTCTAATAAATACTTTAAGTAATTATGGGTCTAGGGCTTAGAGCTAGTTCCAATTTCAGAGCTGAAAGGAAAGACAACCTGCTAGAGGTAATTTGCTTGAGTAGGAAAGAGTCCCAAGGTATGAGTTTCTCTCACCTCATACTGGGTGTTTAATGAGCAGCCAGGCATCCTGGACTCCTGTGAGAGTCAATGGAAAGAAATAGATTTCACCAGAGAGTGGTAAGTTTGATCTGTTTCAGACTTAGGAAGAAGTGAATCATTGGCTCTCTACCCTTATTTCTCTCCATGAACCACAGAGTGAGTTCTTTAAATGCCTGAATTAGGACAGATTAATCTACTTTCCCATTTCCTGTATAATCCAGATATTCCTAATAAATGATCCCAACAGTCTATCTCTTGCTCATGATCTATATGTGCACATTATGTTTTTAAAAGGCCCAAGCCACAGTAAAGAGAAATAATTTAATTACAATAAATAGAAATTTAAATTTGAAATTTTATAAATTAGTTGTAGCAGTTAAGATGCAAGAGTGGGGATATAAAGTGAACCATATTCATAACTGTTCTACATTTATCTGCCTGTTATAATGAAAAGTTAGCAACACACGCTTTTTCCCCAGTGCATACGGTATGTTCATCTGAAGTTTCCACACAGTAATTAAGATACTCTCTTTCATTATTAATTTTTATAAATATTCCTGTTAGCAATTCTTTGATCAAAGTAAGTGCTTGTCCTTCCCGAGGTCTCCTAAATGATACTGATTTAGATCAATTGCTTATTTTGTTAAAAAGGATTTATCAGTTAAGAAACACAGTAAAAAAAAGTTGCTGACTTCATTAAAATATTCTGCAATGTTTACATAACAGGAAGAATAGTATCAATACTACTGTCATACAAAGATCAGTGTAATCTATACACTGATTTCTGTACTCACAACCTTCTTGGACTGCTGTGAAGTGCTACAGTTTTTGTTTACGTCTCGAACTTTGCTTAAAAACTTACTCCCTCTTGATGATTTGTCTTAGGATTTTTACATTCCTTTAGCATGTTTCATTCATATCTTGCTTTGATTTTGGTGTCAGCCAGAAGTAAAGCTATTGTTACCTTACAGAATTAAGCCCATTGCCTTTTCATGAACAAAAGTCAAGATGTATAAATATAACTTGTGTACATATAGAAGTTTTTCAGTGTACAGGGGCATAATAGAAAAACATTAGCATACCAGACCTAATGTCTATATGCATGCTACTTTGCAGGATTTAATATGTTACATTCCAGAGAGCTTTTGATAAAACGTTTGAGCAGGAATATGTTACACACCTGTCTAACAGGGTGGAAATTGAGAATGAAAAACCTGCCAGCACAAAGCAATTGCCAGGCACTGGTAGCAACCATGGGGAATATATCTCAGGCACATCTTGCAAAGAGAAAGCTGTTTATCTGTCTTATCAATGCTGCCCCAGAATAACAGCTTTTCTTCTATGAGAAGCTCAGTATATAACAGGAAGATGACACAAATCTAATCTTCAGTACTTCCTGAACTAGCAAGACCCAACTTGGACATGCATCTTTTTCTGACTATGAAAACAAAACGCTACAGCTGTGACACCAAACACGCAGTGGGAAAGAGTCTATTACCATTACAGATTATATCACATGAAATCTTGAGGGAGTCATATCAACCCTTTTAAATATCTCACAGCATTGCTATTTGAGTTACCATTTCTTTAAGTACAATATTTGTGCATGCAGCAAAACATACTCAGAAAGTAATTTTGGAAGCCATAATGCTGTTCTTGAGGTGTTGCACTCATTGGCTTGGTAATTCAATCAGAAGGAAACAGCACAAATTTCCAGTGCTTTTACTTCAGAAAATGTTATGAAATATAGAAAAATTCTGCTACAGAAAGTATGGCTAGACTTAATTACTATAATTATTATTAATCAGTGGCAAGAATGTCATTTTAGAGACTGCCATGGAAGATCATAAGCTAAATAAAAATTTACATTAAGGACTTTTTATAGTCCTCATCTCCTCATTATGGCTAAACAATGGAGGCTCTTTCCTACCCTTTTGGACAACAAAATATGTCGAACTCTGTTCTATATTTTGTGGCTTGATTACTCTGTCACTGACGCATGCAATATTACCATGAACACAGCCATCCACGAAGCAGCTATCAAAAACATTCTTACAGCCATCAGCTTAGATTGCACATCTGGGGCAAATTCTTCACAACCTCTCCGCTGCATTGAAGAAAAGGTACTTGTTGCTACTCTTTGTAATGTCACCTCTTGTCGTTACCACTCATTCATTTTGTGGGAGTCCACGATCATTTTTCTTGTTTGAGCTTTCTTGCATACTCTCTGTAAGCCTCCACAAACATTCTTCTTTGTTTATATCTTTAATACTTTCTATAACTGCAATACAAATTTAAAAAACGATAGTTGCTAAACTCCAAGTATGCCAAGGACAAGACCAGATCACTGTTTCCTCTGCTTCTCTGTTAACCTGTATTTCCATTTTTCTGTAGGTAAATACATTTTTTGTAGGTAATAGGCTGTAAAGGTAGGGACCCTTAAAGTGCTATAGAGATCATTTATCTGCTCTGTATTTCTGCACTGGCAAACACCATAGGGTCATAATATGCCTGGGGTTCTGAACAGTGTCACAACTATAAAAATTATAGCCAGCATCACTATTAGGAATTAAATGCAAAGCAATCTTAGTTGAAGTAGATTTAAATCTAAAAATAAAGGAATCAGAAGGATAGGAAAATAGCCCCTAAACTATCCCTTCTGATTTTGTTTTCCCGTAAATCTAGGGGAATTTTATCTATCATAGAAAAATTTGCCTCCTAGGCAAAATACCTATACAATATAATATTTCCATATAATAAAAAGGATTGTGAGAGTAATTTGTTTTGGATTGTTTGCAAACATAAATTTCTATGTGTTCTTGAAAGACTAAAGGGGGAAACTCCAGAGCATTATTATCAGGATACCAAAAAAAAAGAATAAGCAAAGAAAGCAATGAAAAAGAATAACAATTTCTGAGTGCATTAGAGAGGTGTGTCTAATTGCTCGCACAACAGGATAAAAGTATTTCCCTTCTATACATTTTGAGATCATACCTTGTAATATTATAGCAGCCTTTTTTCACATTCCAGATTGCAGGGTTCCAGAAATAGTCATTCAACAGGGAATATTATTAAACATTTAATATTTTTTCTTTTTCACTTCTACAATAACATTCTTCCCACAGAGGGAATTATCTTTCTTCTCTGATACAGTGTGGTTAATCATTATTTGCTTTCCTTTTTAGATCTGTAGACTCATTATAAAAATGTGTGTAGCTAGCACTTAAACTTCTAACTGAAAGCTGCTTATAGGCATTAGATCTATGAACTCTGAACTCCTGTGCACTCTTACTATTGTTAATCTACAAAAAAAAGTCTTATGGTGTTGGTAAGTATATCCACAAAGATTCTTTCTGCCACCACAGAACCTATTTTATACATAATTACATGTTATGAGAGACAGAAAACATGAAATGTTTATAGAGAACAGGACATTCAATATTTGTAAATTCTAAAAGAGCAAGCAATAAAATTTTCTCCAGTAAACACTAATGGCTTAAAAGCCAATAATAATAAGTGCTTCTTCCTGTATTTAATAAAGATTGACAGCAAGAATAAACAAAACCAATATATGAGTGAAAGAAAGAAGAATCGTAAGCATGAATTATACTGGTGAAGTTGAGAGTAAAACTCTTGTCTAGGTACTTAGGAAAAAAAAATTAACCAAGTTAAACTGGGAGACAAGAATTTTCTAGGGCGTAGTGCCAAGATAACAGTTTTTTTCTGCAGAATGTACAGAATTTTGGCAGAGAAGAAGGTATTAAGTAGGGAGTGTAGGTACGCAGCCATTAAGAAACTAAACCAAATTAACACCAATATAAGATTTTTCACTGAGTTTTCTTTTTCCTTTAGACAAAGTAAATAAAATCTGTCTTGTATTCAAATGTAACAGATAAAATCACTGTTTTTTACAGGTATTTCATTCTGTCAAGTGCATACAATTATTTCCCTCTCTGATTCTCTGCATAAGACATTCATAATGACTCCCTAGAATATTCCAATCAAATTATCATCTAGGGATTACATGAAACCACATGTTATCCAGGTTAAGTTAATGCATTGCACTAGATAGAAAATACCATGGATAATTTGATGCTCATTGAAGAATTTATTTTAAGCAGTTACAAGTAGGCCAGACAGAAGTGCTTTTTGCATTTTGAAAGAACTGGGCAAAAGGTCTCATGAGGAACAAGTTGAAGTAACAAGGCAGTGCAGTGCTGCTGATCACTCAAAGGATTGTTCCTGGATAGATTCCTCATACTGTTACAAATTTCTTCTTTTCTGTTGAAGGGCAGGCACCTCAGGTTCATGCAGCCATATCTCAGATCACGGTCAGGCAACATGAACTCCCTCCCACTTGCATCTGCCATTGCAGTGGATGAAGTGTAGTTGCCCTAAATTATTTCAAGAGGAAAAAAGTTATCTTGTCCTTTATGAATTCAGTAATGTTATATTCAATAATTAATAATTCAACCTGCCTCCATACCCATTTATGCTTTCTACCCCTCCACCAAGAAAACAAAGCAGCCATCCAAAAGCAAATCCCACATTATAATCATTCCTGGTTATTAAAATAAATAAATAAATAAATACTTTGTGAAAATCCATGGAATCATATATTCTAAAATCTCACTATTGCACCTCTGCAAGATGCTTTTGGCCTGTTCATTGTTAGCACTCCAAGCAGCTCAGCCTTCCCCTGGCCGATGCAATGGGGAGCGCAGTGTAATGGCTGTGCTGCTGGAGCCTGTCGATTAGAATTTATCTGAGCAGTCCAAAGGATTGCAGAGCACAGAGCATTTTTCTGCTGAGCTACACAGGAACACTGCAGCTCCACTTAGTTCTTCCTGCTGATTGCTGCATAAATGCTAACCAGCTGGAGAGCAGCTACACTCCTCAAGGACAGGCAGCAGAGACCTGGACCTGTGGTGTGTGGATGTCTGCAGTAAAGGATCACTCTTGCAAGCACTCTTTTGAACACAGTGCCCTGCTGCTTAGGGAAAGGTGGATGCTGGTTCCTGAGTTCTCCTCAGTAAAGTAACAGATCACCACAGGATTGGGATTTTTGGTCCAAAGACTTCCAGGTAATGGTTCTTCAATTCCAGTGCATTCATGTAGTCTCTTCTGGTTCCCAGACTTGCTCTGGTCACAGAGATGCAGTATCTATTAATAATAAGACAGACAAAATTTTACTGCCTACATTTTACACAGAGGAATAAAATTAGCTTTTGTAATCACTCATTAAGATAAGATTGTCTCTTCACCCACCACCACCTCAAGAGCTGATTCGGGCATACACCCTTGCAGAGTAAATGGTCAATACTTCTGCAGATGGTTCTAAAATCAAAATAGTAAATGGGAATAGTAAAAGGGAATCAAAGCAAACTGATGGTGACTTGAGATGTGAAAGCAGTTGGTTAATCAGAGGATGAACACTATGGAGCCAGGTAATAAAGCTAGACCAAGCAAATGCTGGATCAGACAGCATAGAGAGAAAATAAAGAATATAAATTATCAGTCTGACCCAGTGGATGAAAGAATCACAAAGTATTGTGACTATACTAGTGAACAGTCATGCATTTTTAAGGCTGCTTTGTAATATACAAGTGCACAAGAATTTAAATGGTGACATTCTTCTGTTTGATGAATTACATTTTTAATTTTCATTGGTTTTTTAATGTGGAAGGATTTCTTTGGAGATTTTGTATATAATTTATATGAATCTCAGTAATTTATCAATTTATAATCTTGGTGCAGAGAGATAAGAATAATAAAATGCAAATTATATCCAAATTAGTGCTACTGGCATTCATCCATTTTTCTTCCAAATCCCTCCTCAAACATCACTTCTCACATAAAAATTATATATTCTAACTTATTCAACTCTTTCTTTCAAAGAATTGGCTACCTCTAATAGAATGAGTACTTTATGGCCCTACCGTTCTTTGCCTTGAAAATGGCAATATGGAGTCAGGAAATGCTCTAAAATTTGATGTAAATATATCTGCAATTGTTATTCAGTCAGGTGAAATTTTACCAGAGTACGAATCTGGATCTTGGATAGCTGAGTTAAAAAGTTCTGGATTTTCAGATCTATTCATGATAAACTGTATGTTCAATAATCTATCATTATATATCTTAATTTTTAGTGATAGTACGTGAGCCTGGAAAACTCATCTAGAAATATTACCAAAGAAAACAATACAGTATATCCTGGTATCTTCCTGGTACATTTTATTTTCTGCAGGTCCAAAGATATCCAAAAGTACAGCAAAGGCATTTTAATTCCAAGATGAAGGATCATATATTAAAGTCCCCAAATAATAAGGAATTAAAATATTAAGCAACCCCAAACAAACTGCTATGAACATAAAATGTAAGATTTTATGTTTAAGGTTGGAATATTTGGGTGATGTCTTGGCTTCCATCAGTTTGCCTGTTTCAACTTGGAAAGCTCACTTAAGGGTTGAACAAGCAATAACTTTTATGAAGGGAAATGTAGGCATAAAATTAGTTGCAAGCAAGACTTCCAGACTCAGCAAATTCCCCTTCTCACATAATACTGCACCCTTGCAGCAAGCCATAGAGTCTAGAGGATAATCCTCAGCTCTTAACAATATTTTTTCAGAGCAAGAGGTATTAAGCATTCAGTCAGAAAGTGTCTATGTTAAATTAAGAAAAGAGCAAGAATAAAGGTTAGGCTTAGTTGTGTTTCTCTCTCCTGGAAGAATTTTGTGATAATAAAATTAACTTTAAAATCCTGCAGACATTATGAAGATATTAATATTAAATGGATGATCCTCTGGTGATATTTGCATGATGTAGCAACAAAATACTAAAAAGTAGATCCAGAAGACAATAGGGTCTAATAGAGGTGACTCTAGAACGTAGCTCAATTTTCTCTCCTTTCTTGCAGGAAATCTCAGGAATTTAAAAAAAAAAAAAAAAGAAATAAAAGAGAAAAAGAAAGAAAAAAACACTAAACTGGACAATGCTCTTAAAATATATAATAGCAATTAGTAGAAGTACTATAATTAGGATTTTTATTGCAATACTTTTGTGTCATCACTATAATAGAGTACCATGAGAGACATTTTTGAATCCTTAAATCATAACACATTAATATGATAATCCTATCATTATATATGAAGTTTTTGTTTGCAATAATACATCTTGCAGAAGCACTATCATGTGGCTACTTTCTTTTATTTTTTTTATCTGTGTTATAACACTTCTTTTTTCATAGTTAAGGGGACGATATAATTTGAAGAGTTCTTGACATGCATATAGAAATAGAAGGATGTGTTCAGAAGCAGTCTCACTGACTCACTAGCCACTCGAGACTGAAATAATGAGCCAATTGAAATATATATTGTGATTTTATCTAGAAGAGGTATTTTTTCTATATTAGCATTTGCTTCTCTTCTCTTACAAAGATGAGAACTGAATGAGGGAGCCAAACATGATCAGAGGTTAATTAATCCATGATCCACAATGAAGAAGAGAAAAAGCTAATCATAAGGTACCTTCATATATCTCTATTTCTTCAGCTATTATGCTGATCAGTTGGAGTCTTTTAATTCCCTCTCTGGTAAGGAGCTAGTTACAATATGCTTTTAACAATCTTCATGATTGGATTTCTCAAATAGACATTATCATGCTTAACATAAAATTAAAATATTGATTTTTTAATCACCTAAAATATGTTCCCAAAGTTTTAGCAAAGTAACACAGATCTTTTGTATTCACTAGATAATCATTGATAAAGCCCTCAAATATTTTTATCAAGTTTAACATTTTCAACTGTACCCCAGCAAGGATAATTGATGAATTTCAAAATACTTCAAATATAATTAAGCAATACAGCATCCCATGAGTAAAGAAATGTAGCTCTCTCTTTCACAAGTGAGAAAGATGAGATGGACTGATTAAGAAGTAAATATTGAAAAATATCAGATTGGTTTCTGTTATCTTGGTAAATTGTAAAACAAGAGAAGAGGTTGTTACAGAGGTATTTTAAGAAATAAAGGAAGATGAAAACACACACTAAAAGTCGTACATGATATTCACAGCAGATGTAGGACAAAAAAGTAAGAAAAAAAAAGGGGGGGTGGTTTCCCCTAAGGTTGGAGGTAATATGTCAGCTTTTATTCTGCAAAATACTTTGGAAAATGCTTGTCTTTTGATGAAAAGATTTCTGTGGTAAAAACATATTAATCTGGTGAGTAAATATATTACTTAAACAACAACATTTAAGATAAGTAGAAAACCCCAAATATAAACACTGAATCTACTGCTGTAAAGAGAGAAGCATCAATGTCAAAGACAAAATGAGAGAAACATATTTTCAAACTTCAATCCTTTCTCACATCTGAAAAAACTGAAATCACAAATCCCCCAAATATGTCTACATCCATACATATATGCTTATGCATATTCCTCCAAATACACAAAAATGTATGCCAAGGGTTTCTTCCCCTGCTCAAAGAGTGAACACGCATTCTCTCATCTTGTTTCACCATTTCTGAGTCAAAATTCTGAGGAAGTTTACTCACAGTTAACTTTGTCAAATCACTTCCAACAAGACTGGGCACAACTTCCTACTCATTAGTACAGATGCAATCAATCATTAATTTTACCATTTTACTTGGAGCAAATGTACACTTATTTCCAGAAATATAATGAATTTCAAGGATTCATATTACAAAAAGAGTGCAGTCAGTTCCAATACAGGATTATAACTCACCCAAGAATTTTCATGCTTAATGACCTACTCAGATGCACATGTTATGCTTGCTTCCATTCATATGTGCTGTCATGAATAAAAGACATTACCCTCATATCAGTGTAAGTTTTTTCACATTCCTTCAGAGGAATTCATGTCTGATGTACTGTATTTCTATTTTCTTTTTTTCATACCTGTTAAGTAGAATATTCTAAAGTATCACCACACAACTAAAAAGAGCTTTTTAACATGAACTCACAGACACCATTTGAAAACATCTAGTCCCAGATTAGACAAATATTGACTGAATCACATTAGTTCAAAATGTAGAAAACTTTAAAAATCCCTTAAAAGTAAAATCAAGCAACCTTCTCAATTCTGTCTATAAATCAGCCAATCTCCTAACATTCAGGAGGAAACTATGGACTACAGGACAAATTAACCCTAGACTTTTCACAGGCAGAGGCTGACTACCTTCCCACCAAAACATTTTGAAGTGAGGTCTTCACAGGGTTGTATTTCTACTGGAGCCTCTATCCTGGAAACTGTACAATTAAGAGGCTCTTATAGTTTACACTTTACTTTTTTTTCTTGTCCTCCCAGTTGCTGCTACTGACACAGACTGGAGAAAAAAAAAATTGTCTGTAATAATTTCATAATAAATGCTTTTTAGGACATACAGGTTTGTATCAAGATATATACACCTTATTTTGTATTCTTTTTTTAACCATTTTGTCAGTTCCATCAGAACTCCACCTGTTTTCTTCCTATTTTTCTCTCCCCATGCACTCCTATGAGACACACATTTAATGTAAAGAATAGTGGAACACTGATTTACCTGTGAGGATGAAGCAACAGTGGATAATTTTCTGCTCAGTATGTATTTTCTGTTAACAGTTTGAGAAGTAAACATAAATTCATCAGCTCTTTATAGCACATAGAGTTAAAGGCTCTGTGCATCTGCAATGTCAGTGATGAACTAGGACCCATGAATGCTTTCTTTGTGCTAGCAATAAAGCTGCAACATAAGCTGCTGCAAAGCTCCATTAAGACAAAATATTCTTTTAAGGCCTGAAACTTGTCCATCCTCCGTCTCCCCCAATTGTAATCTGACAAGAAAAGTCATAATTTTACGATATGCATCTGAGATCATTGAGTGATTACTGCCACCTAGTTAGTTCTCAATGCAATGAATTACATACAATTAGTATAAATGAAGGGCCAAGCCCTCAGCTGACATATCTGACAGGAGATAATAAAAAATGGTTAGAACATCCAGTCACTTTTCCCACAGGAAAAAAATTGCTTTCTGACATATGTAATTTTTTTTTTTTGGTGTGTGTTTATCTAATCTTCTTTTACAGACCCCAGAAGGAGCATTGACAGGAACGGCTTTCCCTCAAATCAACACACGCTCTTGCCTAGGGTACCCTCACATGTATGCTGAGCTTTCCCTCTGTAATACAGCACTTTCCAAAGCATTTTCCCTCTGTGTTATATGTACAGTCTCTGAATTCATGAAGAAACAAAGGAAAAAGCCTTTTGTTGAATGCTGAGGATAGAGACAGAGGGCACCTGCATGGCCCACATGCAAAAGGATCTCATAAGGGGTAAAACGAGGATATGTCATGATAAGAGTGTCATTGCTCTGTGACTTTATCCTCTGGATTAGAGTAGAAACAAAACTTTGTCCTCAGTGTCACATCCCACCACCCATAACTTACTTTTAATACCCTTATGATTCTTTCTACCCCAATTTTTAAGAATTCCAGTGCACACCTCCTTCTGAGAAGCCACAGCAGCAAGAGGAGAGAGCAAGCCTCTGGTGCCTCTCTCAACTTTGTGAGGTCTCCAATGACAGTAAAGTGAAATTATATGAAAAGAGATCAGTCCATGAACTCTGCTTCTCTCTGTCCCAGCAGTATAGCCCAAGGCATCTGAAAGGGACCAAGTGTTATTTGGCCAAGGCCCTCAACTTCTAAAGAGTACTTTGAACACAGAGCATATCTGGGGAGGAACAAGCTCTTTCCCACTAGAATTTAGCTTGTTTGGAATAGTGCCTCTGTTATCCTATTAAAAATAAATAAATTATGCAGACTATCTGCCTTGCCCCCAGATCTTTTAGTCATGCCAAAAACTGCTTGTGTGCAACCAGCTCTACTTTGTCAGTCCTGGAAAGCAGAGAAAGCTCTCAGAAGGACTGATGAGAACTCTGTATGCTAATTGCCATTCTGACTGGAGAAGAATGCAGCAAAAAAAAATTATTATAAAGGAGAACAATGAAAAATTAGTTTCTTTGTCTAAATGCTTCCAGTTGTTGATAAATGCTCACTGTTTACACTGACCAATTTTTTTTTTTAGCCTGCAGCTGCAGAGCCAGTGTTCCTCGTTCCTTGCCATGACTGTTGATCTGACTGTCTGCCAGATAATCACCATTCCTGCTCTGCTCTTTGCTTCAGTTATTTTTTTAGAGCATTTTTTTCTCCTTTTCTTGAACCTGATGATCTCACACCGGAAATTCAGCTCTTTTTTTGCAAAGAAGAGGGTCTTTTGTGATGGCAACAGAGCACTCTTACAATCAGCTGGGAGTTTTCCTTACTTAGGCAAGAAAAAAAATAAGGTCAAGAATTGACAGAGTTCCAGCGGTGCTTAAACTCCAGCAGCACAAAAAAGCTATTTAAGGAGCAACAAAAAACTAAAGACACATTTACTCTGAGGTAATGGTGACATAATTTTTTGGAGAATAATTCCCAGTTATTTTAACCTATTTTTTCTTGCTGTATTGAGGACCAAAATGTGAATAGGATATAGATGTAAATTTTACATGGAGACAGTGTGTCTCACAAATCAGTGTAGAAACGTTCAGCACAAAAATGTCTTTTTACCTTGACAATAAAGGCCAGTTTGATAGTTTATTTTCTCTATTCCTACAATGAGCCCATTGAAAAACCTTCATCATTTTTATTCTGCTTCAATGCCTTACAGTTTTCTTTCCCTTGTAAAGGAAATAAAGTTACTGAAGGCAGTTTGGAGACTCTGAATGAGATCTTGTTTTGAAGTTTCATAATGATTTAATGAATTTATTTTGTACTGCAAATTACAGTCTCTTGATTGCTAACATGAGACTTTCAGGTTTTTATTAGGATGTCTGTGGCCAAAAGACTGGCCAAATTTACTTTAGCCTTGATTCAGGCTTCAGCAGTGCCCTTACTTTATAAGTAAAAGATCCCTTTGTGATCAGAATATCTTTACCTTGCTAATCTAATTCTGTACTCCCATTTTTCATTTCCCAGTTGACTGCTCCATGTCCTCCTGCACAGATATTCTTGGAGAGGAGCTAGTGCACATAATATTATGGGAAAGCAAATCTGCTTTTCACCACCATTTTGCCCCTTAGAAAATCTTTTCAATGCAGTTCCTAGAAACCAAGTGTTGCATAAAGCAGTGGAAATGGTCCAGTTTATTCAGTATGTCACTGCCTGTGCTATTGGATGCCTGAAAGAGTGTGCAACACGTTTCCCAGATGTCACAGGGAAGAGGTAAACCAAGGCTTCCAAACTGCTGTACTGGAATTTCTGAATTAACGTTTTGACCCATTTGTTGTTAGAGTGATCTCAAATTATGCTACATGGAAGGCAGAATATGGAAATGAAGCTCAAATTTACCTCTGGTATCTTTAACTTTTGGAAAAGTTTTTGTGTCATCTAATTCACCCATAGAGATGATGAAGACACAAGGTGGAGGATTGGGATGGAGGGAGGGAGAGGGAGGTGGTGGAAGTGGAGAGAGAGATGTAGATGCATAGAGACATATCTGTAGAGCTACAGATCTTCTACAGTCAGTGGAGCAGAGCTGTTCACATCCTGAGAACATTTCACTGTATTCAAACACCTACTTTCAGATGAGATGAATGGTTCCCTTCTGTGTCTTTAGGGGTCACACTGTCAGACAGAATGATTCACTTCAGTTGTCTAATATAGGGACAGAGAAAGTTGGGTGACAGGTATGACAATATCCTGGACAGTTGTTACAGAGATACAGAGTTGTTACAGACACTGGGGTTAATTTGCTGTTGTGTAAAAAACCCAGCTTTTGTGAGCCCATCACCTGGCCCTGCCAGGACCTGCTCTGCAGATGAGGACATAAGGACAGGAGCCTTAGGGAGCTGGGGGCAGGATCATTCTAGCAGGTTTGCTGCATTACAGAGAATAAACAAACACCAGCTGAACATGTCTTTAGACGGCATAGAGCTCTTACATCACTATTAAACATTTCCCATTGGAGAGCCTGGGCAGCTCAGTTCTTCAGTGGTGAAACCATTTGAATTATAAAGACAAGTTTGTCAATCATGAAACTCTTCTCCTCAGGTTCAGGATGAGCTGTTGATTATACATGTCAGATTCCACTACTTACTCCTGAAATTATTCTTTTGAGTCCTCCTGCCTTGTCTCCAGCTTTGAAGGATATGGCGTACATGAACAGAAATGTCTCTTCTCTACTCTTCTTTCTTCTTTTCACATAAAAATAAATGAGGCCTTGAATGGAGAAACATCTGCATTGCCCTTCAAAAACATTTAAAAAGTCCAAGATCTTCAGTGAATGTAGTACTTCATGACAATTGTCATAATTAGCAGCATTTCTGCCTCTTTTAAAGGAACACAATGACTCCGGACATTCTCAGTTACAGCAGACTCTAATTTGAATTGTAACAATTGCAAGTGTCCACTGGGTAGATCATCTTGTCCTTTTTGCTAATACATTATTGTTTCCTCTGATATTTTCCTCAGTGTTTCATCCAGTCTAATTTTGCCACTCTTCTGGACAGAATATTTCCTTACCAAATAGGACTATTGTTAGTAAATGCAACATTTACTCAGTCCCCATTTCCCTGTGTTCTGTGGAATCCCATTTTTTTCCAAAAGCAGTTTCATTTCTCAGTGCCACCATCATTAAATATGTCTTCCTCCTCAGGAAACCATCAGCATTTTGCACATTTCTTAGAACTTGAGAGACATACTTGTTGGTTTGGCAAATTTGGGCTGGAACTGTCATGCAATGTTCTTGTAAAGGTTCAGGTTTGAATACCATCCCCTCATTATGTCACATATCATCCTTCATTATTTCAACACGTTTGGTCCTGAGATAAATTCCAGACATTCAAGAATGAATGAAAATGAAAGAACTGAAGAAAATATTTTATCCATAATTTGGCAAAATGTCACATTTATTTTTAAATTAATAAGTAGAAAATTGAGATGCTAGTTCTTGGTTACTTGATGTTCATGATACAATTAGGATATTGGATCCAAAAAATAACATTATTTAGTTCTCTCTTCTTTTTTTTTTTTTCCAATAACCATTAATTAATTAGATTTCAGTGTTTTGTATAATCTAGAAGACGTATTTGAACCACCCTCGATATTTGTTTGAAGAACCAAAGCCACATTGGTCTCCCAGTGCATGAATAAGATGAAACCACAGTCTTCCACGACAATAATAATCACCATCCTTTTATGATTCACATTTGCAAAATTAAACCAAGAAAATTGTGAGAACCCAAAAATAAAACAAGATCTGCTACATCTATTTTTCCACTTTTTTTTTCCTAAAGAAGCAATATTGATGTGATTTGTGTTCTTTCTGTCCAATTGTCTGCAGTGACATTTGAACGCACTGGACAATTTTACTCCAGTTTGACAGTGGGATAAAGGTAACAAAATCACACTTAGAAAAAATTGTGGAAATTAACTAAGTATGGGAAATAAAGGCCAATTTCAGCTCTTACTGAGGAAAGGTAAAATAAGCTTGCTTATCACACATTTTGTTTGCCACCAACCAGCTGTTTAATCAGCTAATGCACAGCTTAGATGAGCCTGGAGAGAAGAGCAGCTAAGAGAGAATAATCTAGAAACATAATAGGATTTTGAGTAGTTCAGTACCAGTACAGAAATTTAAAGCATACAGATCAATAGGAAACCACAGTTCTTTAGGTTGACTTCTTACAGAAAAAAAATATTTCTCCCTAAAGCAGCAAGTCACTTAATCCTTTTTTGCTTCTGCTTCTTTTCTCTTTCATTTGTCAATGTATTCCACTAATAAAGCAGTGAGAGGTGGACATCAGAGTCCAGAAAGCTACCTAATAAATTCCTAAAACCTCTACAAATGTGATCTTTGATCCATCCAGCTGATAACTGCCCTTAGCAAAGTTTTATTTTTTATTTGCAGTGCTTCAAATAATACAGAATCAAGGCTTGAACATTAAGCAGATGAGTAGTTCTTTTTTACATTTAGAATAAATAGCAATTAGGCAAAAATTCTTGCATGATTTGCTAATGGAAATCCTACAGATGCTAATTTAATTTGCATTCTACTAGATCATTTTAATAATTTTATGCTATTCTTATGATGGACAGTATGAAAATAAGTCTGTAGGAAAGAAGACTGGTTATCTTATTCCTGGCTGGTGACACTGATTTGTTTTGTAATCATGAACAATTTGTTTTACCTTTGTTTCCCATTCGAGTCTTCATCAATCATGTTTGCTTATGAAAGCTGCTAAAAAGAGAAATGTTCCACTAAACATTTGGATTCAATATATCTGAAAGAATAAGACTTTTGCTTCTGTTATAATGCTGTTTATCTTTGTTGCTATTATTACACACCTAATGCAACTACTGTAAAGAATCTCCTACAGCTCTATTTTGCTACCGTGGCAATGTATATACAGGTAATTCCCTTCTGATGAAAAATTACCATTGACTTCTACCTCTACTGTCTTTCATATTACAGAAAGAAAGTGATGAAGTTTGACGTCTTTTTACATACATGAAAGACTCTTTCATTTTAGATTTTTTTGCAGATGGGAAAATTGCTCTTCCTGACAAAGCCATCCAAGACTGAATATCCATGATTAGACTTGTATAGGATCTAAGTAACTCTAAAAATCATACAAACTATTGAAACATGTAAGTTCTGATTTTGAGCTGATATAACTGATTATAATTTGCAAAACAATTCATTGTAAAAATTCATTAAAATTCAGTTGTCCTAATCATTAGTCACTTGAATCCCTTGCCATTTAATTGTAATATTTTTGGCCCAATCAATTATTTTATTAAAGATATAATTATGCCCAGCAGCTGAAAATATCAAAGCTAAGACATTTAAACACAAATGTTCCTTTAAAACAAAACAGTTCATAATTTTGGATTAATATCACTGTTGCACAAAGAATGTAGATAAGCACAGTGAACTGGTTAGTAAATAATCTTCAGCTAAGGTTTTTGTTTGTTTGTTTGTTTGTTTGTTTGTTTGCTTGCTTGTTTTATTATGTGGATTTCAAAGATACAAACTAAACTTAAGTAAAATGTTGCTGACTTTGACAGTTTGTAGGATTTTCAAAGACCTTTGAGATATGATCCACAAAGGAACATTGTACACCCTGCTAGTACTCAGAGCATAATCCTAGATTTTAAATCCACAGATCTCTGCTCAGGTGCTGTTAAACTTGGAAGGCGTTTAATTTTCACAGCTGTTTAAATGCCAGGTGTTGTCTCATTCCCATTCTGCCTGGGCCCCAGACACAAGCCAAATGCTACCAAACTTTTTCCTGTCCGCACAAAAAAAGTGAGAAAAGAGAACTAGCATCTTTCCAAACTGAGCTGCCAGAGGACTGGCGGTGACCTGACAGGAGTTCAGACAGCCTCTGTTGCATCAGGCCCGAGCATGGAGTTTAGACACTGAAGTGTTCTTGTTAATGTGACCACCACAAAAGGTGCACATTTCTCAAAATCACACTGCTCTTTATGGTAAGTAGATACACAAAGGTGCCTTTGAAAGTCCTGTCCTGTGAGTTCACTCTCTCTCTCCCTCCTCTCCCTCTTGTTCTCTGAGTTATTATATACTTCTTTTCTACTTTTTTTCCCTGTGGTGCAGAAATTTGTCAATTTTCTTTCCTTTATTTCAGAGGCCTTTCTAAATCTTCTAACTTATACAGTTAGCTAAGGAGCCAAAAAAATATCCAGACAACCTTTGCCATCCAAGATGAAGTGAAGTACCCACTTAGTGGTGTTCTTCTAGGCTTCTCCATAAAAACTGAAGGTATTTAGTCCTTGATCTAAAATGCCATGATACCACTGACTTCAACGGAGTTACATATCTTTGCACCAGCTGAAGACATACTTCAAATTTCAATGGCTCACTGCAAGAACTCATGACACAAAGGCATATTTTAGGTTTTAAAAGTCACACTTGTTTTAAGGCAGCTGATCAATGATTTGCAACAATTGAATTAATTGCTCTCATTCTTTTCACTTATGTAAGTACTAAACAATTTGTATTATTGATCTAAGAAGTGTTACAGTGATTTCTTCAGTGATTTGTTAGATTATGTGCTCCGGTGGCTGTCTATTCTAGTGATTATTGTTAGCACAGCCTTTTTCCTCAATGTTCATATTATAGTACAATGATTACAGTTATTATCACTCTACAATTATTTTTGTGAGCATCAAATTGGTTAACAGGTTCTATAAACACAATTTAATTTCTTTTTTCAAATGAGACAACATAAAATCACACTTTTTTTCCTATTCAAACTATTCTTATGTTTTATTAGTTGTACTCTCATCAGTTTTTATCATAAAATGAGATATAAAAGGATCCTACACACTCATGAGTTATGAGGACATCTATGGTGCTGAAGAAATGTCATTGCTGGGGTCACACCACCTGTCAGACCCACCTCCAGAGGCTTTCTCATGATGCAGGGGAAAATGGGTGCAGTTACATCCTTCTCAATGCTGGTTTTCTCATCTGATAGAGGACTGGAATTTGAAAAATATAATTTTATCCCAAATGAAAGATATTAATTAGTGATTACAGTACTATCATTATTAGTGAGGTTACTTATTATTAAGATTTGGTTACTTATTGTAGCATGATACTGACCAGGAAAAAGATTCTTTCCTTAGTAAAAAACTAAGGAAAATATTATTTTGTATGCTTTTTAAGGACTGTGGCCATAGTAGCAAAAGCACCACAGAAGATTTTTAATGTTTTTTCTGTGTCTGTTCATCTTCCCCCAAGCCATGAGAATTCTGATACATCTGCAGTATGTTTTCGTGGCTGGTTTTACTCTGAGCTTCCAGGTCTGTGAGAAATTTAATAAACTGCTTTGTGTATGTTTGTATTTTGAAATGTGCCTAACTCACAATGACATCCATGTAATTTAGGAATGTAATAACTTCTTTACTGCATTGGTTTTGAAGGTCAAAGAGCCACTGGTGCCAGTTGGAGCTATTCTGATTCAACTTGAGTTTTAGCATTGTGTTCAGATCAGGTTTTATTTTATCTGATCCAATTCACCTACTAGCCCTGCTGCAGATACAATTTCAGGAAGACAGGACTGTGTCTTTACAGATCAAAGACAGCCAGAAGAAAATCAGAGAACCAGAGAATGGAAAGGACAGGAAAGAACAGACTCTTCTTGCTGACACAATTAAATAGAAGACAGTTATTGAACCATTTAATGTGTCTCACCTCTCTGCATGAAAAAGCCATAAATAATGTAAGGAGAGGGACTATTTTCTTTACAGCGCCTGCACAATGGTATGTGTTGAAAATGACATACACAAGTCCCCATCTGTGAATAAAGGTTTAGTTACATGTAAAGTTCATATACAAAGAGAAAAAAAAATTAAATAGTAAAAGAAAAAAATCTTAGTAAACAAAACTCAAGTCTCTATGGGTTTATTCAAAAACAGGAGGCAATACTGATAGTTTTAGTATTTTTCAGCTAATTAGTAATGATAGAATTTTGTATTAATGTATTGGAGTTTAAAATCCAGTTCCCAATCTCTTTGATTCCTCTGAACAATACTCTTTCCAAGCTGTACCAATATATGGTTGGTGTGAGCCAGAACTGGGTGGCTGGTGCTGTGAAGTTCTTCTATATAACATTTTTCATCAAAATATTCAAAAATGTCTTTTGAAAACACGTCCAGAATACATACTTGAAAATAAGGTCATGCAAAAAAAGTTTTTAAAGTTCATGTTAGAGAGTTAGACATAATATACCATCCCAAAAATTTGCTTTCTAGGATGATGAAAAAGCCCTGTATCCCTAAGCACACTCCTTCCTGCAACCATCATTTTCCATTTCAGATCTAGCAATGTAGGAGATAGGTCACCCACTCAACCACTAAACTGAATCAAATGACAGTTACTGTTCTGTAGTTGGGACAGTGTGAAGATTTCTGCAGCAGAGAGAAATTATGGGTACAGGACATCAAAGAGAAGCTCTCCTGGTCTTCCTAGAACTTAACACAACTTCCTATGTTCACAGACTCCTACTCCTTATATGCACAGCCCTGGGGAGGGGCTGAGTCTCTAGGAATTCTAGCAGAAACCTTCCTTACTAATACCCCTGTGACATCGTTTATGTCTTCTAATCATGCATTATCCAAAGTACATCAAAATGGCATTTCCAACCTATTTACAGCTTAAAATGGGTACATTTGTCCATCAGCCTGGTCACTACTCCATAAAATAAATCCTAGTAAAATATGCTGGTGCCTATCCACCACATCCTAGAAGAGCACTGAAGAGAGCATACATGGATTTCTGTGCACGAAGTGTGTGTCTCTCCAGTCATGGTGAGGGTCCTCTGATCCTCATCAGCCAAATGCTCTTATTCTGTCTATAGTCCAAAGCTTACAGATCCCAAACTCAAATCACTTCACAGACTTGAGTGGTCACCTTTCTGATAGATAAGATAAAAAAGAATAAGAGCAGATGTTTTTATTAGAATCTGCTATACAAAGACAGAAAGACAGTATCTGTGAGGCCTGTGGTTGCTCTCTGAGATATGGGTGCCTTTAGTACGGGAAGAGGCTAATTACAAGCTGCTAACTGGCTGAGTGTTGTCAGATGATGCTTGTGATGAGAAGAAACCTCAAATACCAGAGAAGTGAGACGATTGTTAGTTCAGAAAATAGGAAATCTTCCAAAGATGCTGGCAAAGGGGCCTGACCTTGCAGACACCTACTATTAAATCTGCTTGCAGCAAGAAGGGCAAGTCCATCACCACAACTTTGCTAATATTTGCAGCATCTATTGACCTTCCCCAGCACCATGAGAGTCCTTGGAATAGAATTTATCCAGGCTCTTTATAATCTCATAATCTTTCAAGTCCTTAAGAAATCTTATTGAGCCACTCTGTGTACATCCCTGAATTTCCCCCTAGCACCGTGGAGTGGGTGATGCTAGTCTGGAGTACACAGCAAACAGTAAGCAGGACACTAGAGCTCAAGGAGCTATTGACATCTGTAATACAATGGGACTGTTAGTGAATCCCTTCACTGTGGTGTCATATTTTAAAGCTTTCTAACTCTTTTTTTCCACTCTGTGAAGTGCTTCCACAATACTGATGTATGATCTTGAGAAAACAGAAACTCAATCTGCACTGACTTACACCATCAAGACAATGAAATCATTGTAAAAACAGAGTACTGTTTTTTTTTAATACTAGCTCTGCTGGATGTTACTTGTAAAAATATTTTCCAGGGGATACCAAATGGTTTCATCTGACAACAGTAATTTTTAAAAACCCTGAACTGTATTAAAAGACCTCATGTACCAGAGTTTTCTTTCGCTCACCAAGATTCTTCTTGTATGTTTTATGCTTACCTCTACACAGTCAGTGACTTCTGTGTTGAAAAGAATGTAAAGAACATTTAAAGAAACACTGTCAGCATTTATGATATTTTCAAAGCCATTTCAATACTTGAAACAACCTACCAAATATTTCAGCTAACTTATTCTAAGTATCCTTCTGAGTCCTAAAAAAATCAGAGTCATAAAGATACTTATGATCAAGATCTCCTTGCTCTCCAGATGACCACCTCATTTCCCACACTAAATTTCATCACTTTTTTGTCTTTCCAAGCTCATTTGTTCTTTTCTAGAATATCTCAAGAATATATTCCTTATGACTGAAGGATGGAAAGATTGATGCTGCTTTTCATGTACAGGAGGGAAAAAGCCAGCACCATGCAAAGGTCTTTTAGCTCCTATAAGATTTATTGTCAGAAGCTGTGTTAGAGATCAGACAAGCCTTGAAATTGAGCAGAAAGTCTTGAGATACAACTTGTTCTGTGTAGGGCTTAGAAATGGAAGAACATTGCCAAAAATCTCTACTCTGAGAAATTGCTATTTGCTTATCTTTGAGAATTGATTAGCGAACACTTTGGTCTAACAGCATGAAGGTGGTAAAATTAATAAAATTAGTAGATGGTGCTGGAGTGCACTTTGACAAAGAGAGCTGAAGAGTTCACAGGTTCATTAGTGGGGTCTGTGCCTCTAGGGAGGTCCTGGCAGGGGGATCTCATTCAGAGAGAATTTGCAGATGAGAAAAAGGCCATCCTGAGACCAGAAGGATTTTTACCTGCCTCCAGTGGACACAACAGTGCTTCTACTCTATCTGCAACCAACCAATGACCAGAGTACTGGAGCAAGGATTTCTATGAAGCCAGAGGGGAGGGGGCATTTTCTTAATGTGCAAGGGAAAGACAACTGAACCATAGAAACTAATTCAACCACCTATAAATGAACAGAATCAGCTATCAGTAACAAGGGAAGACTACCAACTTAGGCTAGAGAAGAGAGAAACGGCAAGATTCCTTCAAGAATTGCTTGGGGAAATGGCTAAATCTGATTAACTGGGAAGACAGCAAAATGTGTTCCTTTCCTTTGAAAACACAAAACTGTTGATACTTCAGTGTCATGGACAGCAATTTCTTGCTGAGCTCTGTCTCTACTCCATCTGATCAGATGCAAAAAAGAAAGCAACAAATGCTGCTGCATTGAATAAGTCTCAAAGGACATCAAATCCCAAACACTGGGACCGAGGGAAAGAGAGGAGTCCAACTGTCTGATCTTGCAGGCAATTTGCCAAATCAGGAGCTATAAACAGGCTAATTCTGATACAATCCCATGCATAAGCATATCCTCCCAAGCAGCTGACACACATCCCTCACTGGTGTTTTTTTCCATCTAAGACTTTATTCACACACTACAATTTGACACCTGTTTGGGCAAGCAGCCAGCATAAAGATACTTGTACAGGCAGGGAAGATGAAGACTCAGTATAATGTACAATTAAGGTCTATGCTGGACAATTATGTAATTTAAAGTATATTTACATTTACCTGTAAGGTGTTTTTACTTTAACTCTGTTATGGTATCTATTAAGAGCAATGTACTTGATTACTGCTAACTGATTAGTATGAGATTTATCCATTCAAAGGCCAAAGTAAACAACAGTAATTTTATAGCCTGACCTCTTGTATGATTGTAGAAATTGAAGAATCAGGAACAATAAGAGCTGTTCGTGGCCCAGGTCAGACAGTACTTTCTAGTTCTGTTACTGGCTTGGAATCCCTGTTCTTCTCCACTTATTTTATCCCCATTTTGAGTTTACTCACCTATGTAAAAATAGAATAACTTGGCATAAAGCCACAAAAAGGGAGCCAACATGACTGTCAAGGGAGAGAGTGGAAAAGGGCAGTGTGACAAGTGAGGATACTAAAGAAAAGAACTCGGTGAGACTTCAGTGCCTCAAATGAACAACCTATGTTATTACTGTCACACTTCATCCCTGTGGTTCTTTACCATAATGTAGGTGATTGCAACCAAGCCTGAGGAAGTATCAGTGATGATTTATCTTTTGCAATTTAGATATTTGTAGCTAAATTAACTTAAATTGATTGTTCTCAGAGCTAAGTCCCTTGTCTTGGAAGAATATCTCTTTCTTCAGAAAACTGCTCTCACAGAATCTTCCCTCAAGTCTGTTTTCAAGCCAATATTAAGTTCATTTCACCTTTTAGCACACCACAGAAAGAGACAGAAGAGATGTTCACTCCAATTCAAGAAATGGAAGAATGCTGAAATCTAACCTGCAAACAACCTTTCCACTTCCACAGGTAAATGTTACAACTACCCTTTATTCCTTGACAGCCTGCATTCTTGGGTCCCAGGTGTAAATACTTTGGAAATCTGAGATACAAGGCTTTCAACTGTGTGCTGAAAGCTGTAAATATCAGGCACAATTTCCTTTTATTTTAATGAGTGTGTTGTCATGGAAACTTTGCAGTGGACTCTGAGCTTCATACTCAAAACTCTTGAGGTTTCTGGCAGTTCCCTGATGGGGCCTGTCAACTGCTCATTCACAGGAAGTGATAATAAAAATTCACTTTCCTGTTCAGTGAACCTTGAATGAACTGAAGGAGAACAACCTCAAATCCACTTTCCTCCTCTCACTCCAAATTTCATATGCATGACTGATAGTATGCTACTTAACCCTTTCAATAACTTTGTAAACAGCTGAGATAAGTAACAGTTGAAATCCTTTCTTGTTGCATGATCTTAAAATTAATTTTATTTTTTCATTAAACAGGTATTAAACCTGACTTCTTAAACATTTATAAATGCTGATCTCTAAATGAGGTTGGAGATTAAAAAGGTAAAAGGACAAAGTCCCAACAGTTTTAAGCAGAATAAGTTTGTTTTTGTTTTGGGGGTTTTTTTTCAGGTTTATTTCCTGATTTAGAACAGTCAAAAGTAATGGCAAAATGAGGATATTTTCCTATTTTCTCATTTCTAATATATTTTATTCTGTAAATGTCTTGCACAGGTATGTCATATCAGTGAGTGAAAGACAATAAAAAGTCCTAAGTATACTTTCCCAACTCACAGTGATGTATTTTTCAGGAGGGTTCCCACATTCGGAAAGTTCTGCTGTAAAATACCTTACCATTATGAAACTACCATTTGAGAACTATTTCTTCAAGATTTCTTTTGCTGCTGAAGGAAGATTCCTGAAATTTTTCCTGAACATGATCACCAAAATGGATGCAGTTAATCAGGCATTTTTGCTCCTATGCTGCCATTCATCCACTTGCTGTTGGTTTTCGTATTTCCAAATTTCACAGCTATTGCATTTCAATGCATTGACCCAAATGCTGTGTATTAAACTCACTTGTCCCTCCCATGGCTGATTTTAGATGCACTTGCAAGGCAAAGAACTGCTTGAACCAGGTGATAATTCAGTAGCATGTCTGGCATGTGTCCAGCCTGCTGGAAGGTGAGTGACACCAGCACACAGCACAGTTAGCTGCTGTGCCCTCACTGTTATCCATCACTTCTCCACCTGACTGCACAGCCAGTTTCTTAGGTTAAGAATTCATTAATTGTTTTGCCCTAATGTTGGTTTCATTGAGAGGAACCTCAAAACCATGCAAGCAAGCAAGGAAACAAAATCCCCCAGCAGTTCTAGCTGCCTATCCACCAATATAACAAACAGGACAGAAAGCAGAATTGCTTGCTCATTGCTCTAAATTCTAAATAATACTACTTAATCCTTCTGGGAAGTTTTGGGTGATTAAATATTTAGAAACCACAGCTTCAACTATTTAGAAGGGATCAGATAACAAAAGGAGGAAGGAAAATGAAGAGGTATTAGTTGTCACTGACAACTCATAAGCAGTGCTTACAGGTCATGTTCATATGGATAGAACCTTAAATGGGTCAGATTTAGTGCTGGTTTTGTCTGTTCATTTACATAAGAAATCAGGATGACTACATCTGTAGATGCTTATATGAAGTACCGGTAAAATGAATATATCTATATATATCTATATCTATATCTATACACATTATTTTAAGGAATTTCATTGTTAGAGAGATACAGAAGGTTTGCTGCCTGGAACATTGCTGATCAAGAGTCAAAAATAAAGTAATGACACAAAAACATGAGTTACAGCAACCAGCTGTGGAGGTGTAGCACAAGCCTCTAGTCTTAGTGAAGTCCACTGTAGGACTGAATAGCAACAGAACAAGACCTTGGAGAAGGGAAGCTCAGGTAAGACGCAAGAAAGAAGATAAAAAATATTTGAAATTAAGAATTCACCAGTAGATGTGTGCATTTTTTCTACTAGAATTTTTAAGTATCAAGATTGTCTGCTATTCTAAAAAGTGTTTGCTAGAAAATCCATCACTGTTATTCTTGAAGGCAGATTCAGAGGAAATACGATGGGTTTGTATGGGCAGCACTCTCTACATGAATTGGTTTCTTCTGATGTTAAAGTCCAAGAACTTGATTTTCATTGTGTGAATGGCGAAATCTGCAAATCCCATCTCCAATCCATAGCACCAATACAAAGACAAAAGTTCATGTTCAAGTGGCTGGTAAACTGCTGGGTTAACATTCACTGTTATAACCCTCTTTGAGCAAGTGTGATTTTGCAGCAGGCGCTTTAGTCTGCAATATTGTCTCAAAATATATTAATGCCCAATTGATTCCAGTTCAGGCACAGGGACACCCTGCAGCATTCTTTCTCTAGATAAGTGTAGATCTTTCCTGGGTCAATAGCAAAACCTAACCCAATGTCTCACTTTGTCTAGGAAGAGTATGATATTGCCCTACAAACATCTAGCTAGAAAATGCACAAAAGCAGAAAAGTAAATTCATTCACATAATTCACACAATAAATATGCACATAGTTTAACATTTCTGCTTGGCATTTCTATACAGACCATTGGCATAAATTCTTTTCACATAGAAAAATTATTCAAACATTGATCAGCTGCACAGAATGAACAATTTCTGGTTTCAGATACTCTCTTTCTAGAAAACTATCATTTTAGAGCTTGTGTTTGCCATTTGACAGTGAAGCCCTTTCCTCATGTGAAACTACTTTGTGATGGAGGAAGAATTTGCATTTTGTCTTTACACATTGTGGGTATTCCCATTGACTTCAAATGGCCTTGAAATCAACAGAGCTGTCACATACATAAGTCATCACAGTGTCAGCCAGACCTTTAAGCAGCAACCACCACATCTAGCTACTTCTGCAGAAGAATTTGGTCATTTACATATGACACTTTTGAATCCACAGATGCCATACTCTCATCAGAGGTTTAAAGAGGGGTGGGGGGAGAAATTAAACCATCATGTGTCACTGTAGGGCCTGCTACGAAATTTAGTCTGCTTTCTGTTTCAAGTGAACAGCATTATAATGAAGTTATTAATAAGCTTAAAGATGGTTCAAATTAAGCTCAGTCTTGTAATAAGGCAGCATAGAAAATATAGAAAACATGGACCCTTACTTATTTGTGCTTATACATCTCAGACACTTGTCCTTCAGACTGTTTATATGGTAGTTCCACAATCTCATCAGGCTTCTACTACATGCATGAACAAAAAACAATTTTTATGGCAACATGCTGAGACAGTATTTATAGTGCTTCACACGAAAAAACAGGTTGACAAACAAAGGAAAAAAAAATGGACCTTAAATTACCTCAACTGAAGAAGAAAAAAAAGCATATAATGAAGTGGAAAATTATGCCACTAAAATTTGCTCATGATACATGTGTCTCTGGCAGTTATTACCGAAGTCACTCTATTTTCTGCATAAATATATGAAATATGCATAGTTTAAAAATTGCTTCAAATATCTAGTTTCATTTTCAATATTTACAGAGAGACTGAGAGAAGGACAGGTGGCTGAATTCATATAAGGTGAGACAAAGCTATTTCATTATGGAAAATGTTATCATAATAGTAATACATAAAAATAAAGACAGAGGGGTAGAAGAATGGTTATAATAAATCATTCTCACATTACTTAATATTGCTCTGAAGAATTACGTGACTAAGCCTGGCAAAATAAAGGAAAATATACATTTATGTTCTGTTAACTGTATTAAAAAGCAGACAGGGAATTTAAATGTATTGTATAAAACCTTGTGGTGGAGAAATTCTTTGAAGGGTGTCCAATCCAGTGGCAAAAAAGCTGAAACTAGACAAATTCAAACGGGAAAAAAATGAGCACTCTTTGAACATTGGCAGGAATAAGTTAATGCAGAAAACTATCAAGAGAAAAGGTTTGTTCCATAACTGTTTATATGTCTGGATGGAAAGTTCAACTCAGAAAAACAAGTTATTTATCAGCATCATCCCTGATTCAGCCTAGAGTATGCCCTACTGGGTGAAATCCCTCCATCTGACATATCGAGGCAAAATGCAGGATTTAGTGTTTCCTTTTTGCTTTAAACTGTTAAAATGCCTGCTCTCAGAGGAATTTTACATGCCATCACGCAACCACAAAATATCTGTTGTCCTGTGTTAACTGAACTGCTATTTTTAACATTGTTTTCAATGTTATTCTTAACAAGGTACAAGTCTTAGATCAATTTTTGGTAAAAAGAAAGATCTGCAGCCTCTTACATTGGAGATCAGAGGTTGTTGGTAGACAAAAGGAAGGTCCATTATCAGGCTTATATTTTCATATATATTTCTTATATTCCCTGATTTAGAAGACCTCTGCATATTATTCTTAAAAGAAAATTACATTATAACCTCCTTTTTTTCATTAATAAAACTCTAGAGCTTCAAATATTAGCATGGTTTTCCCATGTAGTTTTCTGGAATAGACTCCTCTTGCCTTAGTGCAGGGGGAATTCACACACATCTCTATCTGTATCTGCTCTCTCATGCCCTTCCCCATACTATTTTTTTTTCCTAACGTTTAAGATTTTCCTAAAAATACAGTACTTCTAGAAAGCAATGTGTGTGTCAAATTTAACAATCTAAGCATGGTATACTTTACATAGTACAAATACACAAATATGTGGTATAAAACAGCAATATTGTAAAGCTAAGGCCTTTAACCCTCGTGCTTCTAGAAACCGACTGTCATTAAAATACCAGTCAAACAGTGCTCAAATTAGCCTCAGAATGATTTTGGAATGCACAGTGACTCAAGGCTTGAACTCTTGCCATGTCTGGATTAGGGTTTGTGGCTCTGGTCCCGGAATCCACCCCGCAGAGACTGTAAGACACACGCTATGGAGGCTGGGATGGGACACAAGCTGGGAGCAGGACCATCACAGCTGGGACAGAGAGCAGAGGGTTAAGTTGGGCAGAAAAATTCTTAGAGTATGAGCAATGAATTTTTTTCCTTTCCCCTGGAGTTTTGCTCACATACTAGACTGGGCTGTCTGTCTGACAGCCTTTTTTGAACATGCATTCCCAAGCTCTTCCTCAGGCAGGAATGACCAGCTCCCTTCTCGCTGTTGTGTGTCCAAGGAGGAGCTGTGGGAAGCGACTCTGCTTGCCCCTTGAACTGAAACATTCAATGCCACCCACCACTGATATCACTGCAGGAAGAAATGCAAGATTTCAGAGAGGATTCAGGAGCACAAAAGGAGATGACTGACACCTAATGCAGAATCCACCAGATGGGGAAAGACCTTGATCAAGAAGCCTGAACTAGAGGAACATATGCCTAGAAATATAAATCTTGGCATGAAGTACAAGATAATTTGGACAGGCATTACAGCAAACTCTTACTTGATGGTTCTTAGACTTCAAAGCCCTTATAGTATTAAATTTGAGACCTCACATATCTTGCATTTATGTATTGTTATTATAGCTAGGTCCAAACTAGCCACATTCTAATTTTTAGGTGTACTTTTTCATTTCAGCAGTAGTTTAAGCCTGAGCTCTTTCCAAAATCTAGTTACCCCTCTCCACATTGTGCAAGTAAGGATTCAGACTGGGTAATATGCACTGACAGACAATATTTCTGTCATCCTTGTCTCCATCATACTGTCAAAAGGGCAAACATGATACAGGAGAAGGGCCAAGGTCCATTCACACTTCGAAGAAGCATATCACAGAGAGTCTGTGACATCCCTAAGGTCTTCCCTTGCTCTTTTTTCTCCTAGATGGTGATTAGGTAAACAGATTTTGAAAATACCTGGAAGCGTGAATTCACACAATGGATAAATGGTTTTATAACTCTTTAAGCGAAGCAGATTGACAGCTTACTGAAAAAGAAGCACTTCTAAACACAATGCTTCATTAACCAGCTAAAATGAAAACTTCTTACTGCAAATAAAGTGGCATCTTCTTGAGAATTATATTCTAGGAAAATGCTGCCGCTGACATTGTGAAAAGTGACAAAATATTTTGCCTGACAAAATCTTGATAACATTTCATTTTATGTTTCAGAGATTTATACTCGTGGATTCATATTTTCAAGGCCAGAAGGCCCTATTAGATGCCTTACATGACACATATCTTTGAATTACAACTCCTCATTCTTGTACAGTTTTCAACAATTTCTGTTCTACCTAACACTTATCTTTCAAAGAGGTGTCAAGTCTTGAGCTGAAGAACTAGGGATGTTATTTCATTTCTTTTATGTTTTCCAATTTGATTTGAAATACTTGCAACCAACTTCTTACCCTGAAACTTCAGTAATTTTTATGGATATTTGGAATATTTTAAATAATTGAAAACAAACAGCACAGATTAAATACTTATTGAAAGAGTAACCAATTTTTATAATCTGAAGGGTTAGTGCCTATGAAAATATTACTTAGATGAAAATAGGAATATTTCATTTTTGCAAAGCAGAAACTGAGTAAATATATATGGAGAGTATACTTGAATTAAAACCATTTGCACATCTAGTCAGACTTGGGAAGCTGGCTTCACTTTGTTGTAGATATTTTAAAATGAAGACTGGTAATTGATGAACCAGTTTGTCAGAAAGACTCACCTTCATCCTACGGGTGTGCAAAATTACATAACCCTTCAGATTCCCAGTTGCAGGTACACACTCAAAATCTAACGCATACCTTCCTTGGCAATACCTGAAATTAGCCTAAGGTGACACTACAAACTCAATCCCTTAGCTGCATAAAGGCTTTACAGCTGCAAATGCAGACACTGAGTGTGTTTCCTTCAAATTTTCATCTTTACTTGGGAAATTAGTCAAGCATATGCTTGTTTTTTGCCAAATAGGCATGAAAGTTTATGTACATGAAACAACTGTGGAACCGAATAGCAACTAAACTAAACTTGTGAACTGAATATGGATCTTGCTGAAAACTATAATGAAACTTCTACAGGCTACCTGTTGCCTAGATGTAGCTAAAGACTTTTTTAGCAGTTAAAATATGCAAGCATGATTTAAATATTCTCTTTCGTTTCCCCTCTAATATCAATCTCATGAAATATCAAATGCTTAATTGATGTGATAATGTAATTCACATCTCTTTATCTGTAGGTTAGCTTTAATGCAATAAAGGAATGCCAATAATTTCAGAAATGTTTTGGATAACTTCCTTACTGATCTTAATTGGTGGCTTTAAATGGGACAATAAAGGAAAGGTTTACAACAGCTGCTTTCATATGACTTAAATACTTCATGGAATTCATCTGGGATCTGTAATGCAAGGAATTTCTGTACTGCCCTTCTAGTCTTCAGTGGAATGAACAAACAGAAAAATATTCACCAAGAAAAATGCATAGTCACAGCCCACCAATATATTTTCACTAGTCTCAGCCTGATAGTAGATTTTTATCTTCTGCCTGACAGATTAAATTAGATTCTGAAAAGAACTATTAAATACTTTCTTCCATATGTTAATATGCCAGCAGAATCAAATATATCTTTGTTTTCTCTACCTTTAGGATTAGTTTTCCATTCATTTAGGTTTTTCCCACTTTAAGGGTGTTCAGAGATTTCATAAAAAAGCTATTTTCCAGAAAGTTTTTTTTCTCTTTGTGCCCTTATATTACCAGTAATATCAAAAGAAGGAAGGAGTGTGGTAAGAATTTAAAATAAATATATCAGGACTCGGTAGACAAGTGCTTTCTTGCACTCAATACTGGGAACTTTCTTTTAAAAATTATTTAGAAGAAGTAAATGAACAATACATACAGGAATAAAGGTAAGAATAATTATATTTCCTGAGTGCAAAACAGCGGATTAACAACTTAGCAAAGTATCTAGTAATCCTTTAACCACACTTTCTTAGCAACATAAAACATGAAAAGTTTTACAGAGAAATACACTTGATCCAGTTTACACTTTAATGAGTTTGCAATGTTGGAGGTATACATCAGATTTATCTGAAAGAACAGGAACACCTAGAAAAAAATAACAATTTTAGCAAAATATATGGTGCTGGAAATGTATTTAATGTCTCTGCAAATGTACAAAGAAACAATAAGCCTCATAGATATGATAGATATGATTTCTAATTTTTGTATACCAAAGTGAAAGGATTACCAGATTCTTCTTTACAATGATAGGATGCACACAGGGAAAAAAAAGTAATCTCAAAAACTTCAACCTGACATCATATCACTGCAATTCAATTGAAAATTGCTTATGCTTTCTTCCTCACGTTTGAATTCTTTTGAATTAAAATCAATAACAAAAAGACATTGGTAAAAATTGCAATTGCAGTTTCTTTAGTAGGGAAACAAGGTTTAGGAAATTCAGTTTTCATAGTTTATGTTTATAAGCCTAGATATTGTGTGGGAGTGCCTTAGCAAACATCTGTCAAGGATAATAGATTGCTTTGTCAAATAGATTGTCCAGTTTACAGAACAAGCAAAGTCTGCAGTTGTTTATACCTCGCATTTTAACAATGGTCTCAAGTATTATGTTTTGAACATGGAAAATACAATTACATGGAAAGGATTAGTATTTAACAATGTAAGATACTTTTATCACATTTTCACTGTTTTACACACTGCTTGTTTTCATCAGATAATAAAAAGGAATAACAAAACCCACATCAGGCTAAATTTCTCAGATAATTCCCTATATGCATGTGCAATTATTGCAGCTACATGAACAAATCAGATAACTGTATATACAAACAGTGAATTGTGCACACTTGCAGATATAATTATGCTGTCTCCATACATGTTAAGGTTATTGCCTACATGGAGAAACTAGATATGCAATTGCATTTGCATTTTAAACAGGCATACATATGGCTAAATAGTCATAAAATCAAGCTCAAAATCCTTAACCTCTATCATTCATAGGGAACATTATTGACTTAATCAAAATATGAAGAATTAGAATAATGCAAAGCACATGAAAGTTTATTTACTAAATTTGTAGATCTTTATAAGTCTGAATAATATTAATAATCTTTACCTGTGTGAAAATAATCTTTATCTTTGTGAATCAGACGTACCTTTTTTTCTATTTTGTCCAGACAGATATAATTTTTCATGCAACATTACAGAGGGAGTTATGGTCAGAATTTACCACAGAGTTCCTGTCTCCTGCTTCTACTGCTGTAATATATCTTTTTATTTGAAGATATTTTATTAGTTTCTGTGCTCAAGGACTAGGCTGCTGCTGGTGTAAACTGTGATAGGATGGCTAATTATGCCTGTCTATCTCTTTCCCAGGTTGTAATGTGTCAGGCCTGGTTCTTTTATTTAAAATCAAACCTTGTTGTCGTGAGTTGGCACTGGCTGTACACCAGGTGCCCACAAAAGCCCCTCACTCACTCCCCTGCTGCAGCTGGACAGAGGAGAGAACATTTAACAAAGGGTTCAGGAGCTGAGATAAGGACCAGGGAGAAAACACTCATCAATTACCATCGAGGGAAAAACAGGCTCAACTTGGAGATATAAAGTGAATTTATTTCTAAGAAAATCAGAGCAGGATAATGAGGAGTAAAATAAGCACTTAAAAACACCTTCTGCCCGCCCCTCCCTTCTTCCTATGTGTACTGCTTGCCCCAGCAACACAGGAGATGGGAATGGGGGTTATGGTCAGTTCATCATCCTTTGTTTCTCCTGCTGCTCAGGGAGAGGGGTCATCATTCCCCTTCTGCACTGTGGGGTCCCTCCCATGGGAGACAGCTCTCCATGAACTTCTCCAATGTGGCTCCATCTCAGGAGCAGCAGCTCCCTGTGAACCGCTGCAATGTGAGTTCATCCCAGAGACAACAGCACCTCAGACTGCTGCTGCGTGGATCACTCTCCTACGGGGTGCAGTCCTTTAAGGACAGGCTGCTCCAGCACAGGACCAGGGACCCACTCTCCACGGGT